>CM041781.1:29688758-30254491 GCA_023374045.1 Limonium bicolor | reverse complement strand
TGCTTAAGAAATCAAAAGGCAAAAAGAAAAGGAATCTACTTTTTGCTTTTAGTATTTGTTTTTGTCTAGCCAACTTGGCCATGTTCTCTTGCATAATTTCGACAGCTATCTGGTCAAATGAGAACTACATTTCTTTGCCATTAAGTATTATAGCACATGGGAGGTTGAGTCACCATGTTTTATGCCTTTTATAAAATTCTAATGTAAGTTTTATACTAGTTTTTGGACATAAAATCGGCCCCTATAGAGCACCTTCTTTGAAACTGCCTTCAATTGATTAAGAGGGTCATTTTAACCCTATTTAAGATTCTTAATTCGTGGCATGTCAAAAACTACAAGGTAATTGCGTAAAACGCGTTTTAGTGACACCCGAAGGTGTGTTTTTGTGCTCTAAGGAAATTTTGGGAAATAAATTGTCTTTATGAGTTCCAAGTGTTTATAAACACTTATTATAGTAAATAAATATATATTAAGATGTTACATTGAGTTATATGGGGTTACATCAACCCATACCATAATTTACTGGCCATCGGGACACTCCCGGGCAAAAAGGAGCGTTAAGAAAACCTCCTGAGGTTTTTGTTGAATTTTGAGAAACCACTTCGTGTGTTCTCTTTAGGATGGTTAATAATAATGTTAGGAGCTCTAAGAATTAATTTTATAGGAGTTCGTGCCACCTCGGCACTTCTCCGGGCTTTTATTTCTTTAAAGGGCGTGCGTGAGCACTCCCGAGCGTTTTGCGTTTTTGGCTAAGTATAGCCTAGGGAATATGTTTATATATTCATATAATGAGTGTATGACCATTTGGTTTGAGTTTTAGAAGGTCATACGATGTCATGCTTGATCACATGCTTCTAAGGCGTTTTAGCGTTTATGGTGAAACGACTATTTTTACGTAACGTTCTCATGCATGTATTTGCATGCGTACGTGAAATGGTTTATATTTGGATTATTTTCCATTAAATAATAGTTTCATAATGTTAATTAGATTTGGGGTATTTCAGAAAGAAAGAAAATACTCACTGACATTCTATTGAAGAAGAAGAGTTTTTTACACAGAGAGAAAAGAAAGTGTACTGTAATATGCAAAGTATATCTGTACAGTAAGAGCGCCCTACTAATATATAAGAGACTATACCAGATGTACGGTTATACCCTTATACACTAGTATATAACACACCACACTATAATACAGAAACCCAATATACAGACCCAATATACTACATACTCTAACAACCACACACATAATCTCAGAGTAAATAAACAGTCCACATCATCCCCCTTTTTTTTTTAAGTGGGCTACTCATAGTAGCATAATCGTTACGTGGGTCATGCCCAATTGTGCAGACTCCACTTGTACAGACTCCAGTTGTACAGGAGCATGAAACCAGCATACAGATGCCAGCAAAAGGTCAAAACAAAAACATCTAACTTCCTAGTTGACAGAATCAAAACCAATCTTTAAATCCAGAGCAAAACGCCATCGAATTGACAGAGTATGGCGTTGATAAGTCTTTCTTGCACCACTCCAAAACCTACAGAATAGTCTTAGAAGCAATCTCCTGCCAGTTTGGGACCTCCTGGTCGAACACGAGTCTATTCCTTGAGGCCCAGATATTGTAAGTAGTGAACATGTAAGTCGATTGCCACAACTTCCCATCCTTGCGTGAGGGGGAATTATCACACCACAACTTCAGAGTGTCTTGAATCTCCCCTTATAACACCGATTCATCAGTTGCCAAAATTTCCTAGTGTGAGTACACCTGATAAACAGGTGGCCAACAGATTTTACTGCTGCCTTGAGCAGAAGGGGCATAAAATATTAGCTAGAGTAGACAGATTCATAGTAAATAGCCTATCTCTTGTCGCTAATTTACCATTTAACAGGAACCAAACAAATATTTCCACCCGAGGGGGGGGGGGGCGGTTTTGCTCCAGCATGAAAGCGGAATAAGCTTAGAAGAAGGTTTCTCGTGTCTTTACAGTCGAAAAACTTCTGTCTTGCAATAAAAAATCCTGGCATTTATGTTCCGAATACTCGTCGGATACATATTTCGCTTTGTTGGAGAATGTGGTGATCATAAACAAGAATGCGAGACGTTAAAGCAGTATATTGTTTTACTCCGTCGTCGAAACCAATTTTGATTAGTCCTACGTGTCTTACATGATATGTAATGTAACTAAACCTACGTGTCCTCCTATGAGGACGCTGATCACTGTAACAATGTAAGCCTTGTTCAACTTGTTTTGTTCTATTTAGATCCTTATAAATGGCGTTCCATCAAAACCAATCCTGCCATCTAGAGGACTAAGGTAGGGGACCACTATCCCGCCTCCTTTTTGTACTATGTGTAGAAGGCCTCAGCTGGATCCTTGAAGAGGCCATACAAATAGGTGACAACACTAGTGCAAAAAGGGTCTTTTTCGGCGGTTTTTTTATGCCTTTTTCGGCGGTTCCTTAGGCAAAAACCGCCGAAAAAGACCTATTTCAGAGGCAAAATTAACGTGAAAAAATGTTAGATTTTCGGCGGTTTCTGCTTGGAACCGCCGAAAATAAGCAAAAACATGTTCTTTTTCGGCGGTTCCTAAGTTAAAAACCGCCGAAAAAGACTTTTTTTTGCTTATTTTCGGCGGTTCCAAGTAGAAACCGCCGAAAATCTAACATTTTTTTTTGGTTTTTCTCGTTTTCGTTTATAATCCCACATATGTCACAAAACCTGTTAATATGCATCCAAATATGTCCACATATCTCTCTACATCACATGGTAGAGGATCTCATCACTCTTTGTAAGTAAATTGTCAAAAAAATCCAAAAAAATAATGACACGGCTTACAAATGACCATACACACCACATTTAAAATGGTCACAAATGACCATACACCACAATTCACATAGTCACAAATGACCATATACATACACAATTGATCAAATGTTCACTAATATACTCAAAGTGGTCATTTTTTACAATCTATCTAACCATAAAAGTCTAACGAAAGTTCTAAATAACAATTCGAGAACAAAAAGCAAAAATCAAACCAAATTCATGCAGACGAAATCCGCCCAGTCCTCTAGCATCCCGTTGATGGTTTCTGCATTATATTCTCCAACACTAGGGAAAACCTTTGAAAAACAAAATAAGACAAAATTGGTTAATCATCAAACAATTATATTAGTAATTGAAAAATAAATATAACTTCGATATACCTTTTCTAACTGATCATCCATCTCACCAAATAGGGTGAATATGTCATGCATATACCTCATGACATAATACCCACACTCTGAACCTCCGGGTTGACGTGAACACTTAAACACAGGAAGAACAGAACTAATTATATAAGACATTTATTTGTGATTACAACCAATCAATAATAAACAAGTAACTGATGACGCATTTACCTTCACTGAAGTCCATTGGATGGACTTTTTAGACCTTACACCAAGCTCTGCCATCAAAACACTTTGATACACACTGCATAATTATTATCATCAATATACATTAATTAAATTAGGATATCCATTCATAATAAAATTAAATTAAAGGAGTTGAAATACATAAAGAATTGCTTCATAATGTACTTACATGCTAAGGTGTGGCTTTATCTTGATGTCTTTTGGATTTCCGGTTTGCAGCGGATCAAGAAATAGTATCCGCGAACGATCCAGACACAACACCAGTAAAACCCAATGGCCACTGTGTAATACCAAAACACTCACATGTCATTATAATTCATGTGTGCACAGATAACTACAACACTTATTCAAATTAAAATGATAAACAAAATTCATACTTTTGATGATAAGGTAGCATAAGATATTTCTTCTTCTTCGCTCTGATGCTGTTAACCATCGCACGCTGTATGTACAGCTTACACACTTCTGTGTCGCACTTCAGAGCAGTGAATGATGCTCTTTCAGGACACAAAATCCATACTTGGTAAGGGCAAAAGATTGCATTTTGTCATGCAAAAACCTGTTCATAAATAAAAAGACATAAAATTAATTAACATTGTTTCAGAATATCAATTTATAACTTAATTATTAAACAAAACTAATACTTACAGAATAAATGAATGCATCATTGCAACAGGAACCCAATCAAATTGAAGGATGTCCCTAACATCAGTCGTCCACATGTCGATTTCTACAGTTCGTCCGTAGTGAAGAAGGTCATCGTCAAAACTGAGTAGGATAGAATTTCTGCCATCTGGGAAGTCGCGGATTAGATCATGCAAGCATTTCATGTTTGGCCCCAAGCATGCATATACGGAATCGTCCACCAAATTTTCTCTTTCTACAACATTGGTGGATGCTCTGTATTCAGAGGATCCAATCTTTGACTTCTTTTTCAAGGAGATGCAGATTTCCTTTTTAATGCCTATTTACAACCGACATTCAATACTAGTCATGAACTGAGCATCCACACATATTATATTCATGTAATGAACAATAATAACTACATTAGTGGTTAGTATTAGACATACCTTCACACACTTCTGAATCAGACGAATGGGCCACTGAATGAATGCACCCTTTGCAGACCGAACTGTGATGTACTCCTCCGTAGGCACAGGGAGCGGTAGATCAGGAACCTTATAAATCGGTTTGTCCACAGAGACTCTCCCGTGATACGGCTTCAGTGGTATTCCATGGGTCACCTCATTAGGGCCTGATGAGTACACCCTTCCTTCCGCGACACATATTTCTTCATTGTTGTATGGAAGCAGGAGGTTACAGTTTATAGGATCCTACAATTTCATTAGATTAGTAGATGTTGAACTAAAAATATGTAATAAAAGATATGACAACTAATAGAACAGTTAAAGGTATAAAAAATTACCTATACATAAGCGTAAGGATACTGGTCATTGGAATCCACACTTGTGTACACTCCAGCAGGAGTAGGGTCATAATTTCTTGGGTATGAGAGAGGATCATCATGAAAACTGGGGCAAGAAGGATTAGAAGCATGAGGATCAGAAGCAGGAACATATGGCTGGGATGCACGACTACCTTGACGTAGTTCATCAAAGATCTCCTTCTTCCACTGCTCTCTCATGTCATTAATGGCACGCATATGCTGCTCGTAAGAATTTGTCTGTCCTTGACTACTCCCTTTCCTTGACCCAGGGTTACCAAAAAGTTTTCTTATCCCTATGTTAA
The DNA here is from genome assembly GCA_023374045.1 of Limonium bicolor. Classification (NCBI taxonomy): domain Eukaryota; kingdom Viridiplantae; phylum Streptophyta; class Magnoliopsida; order Caryophyllales; family Plumbaginaceae; genus Limonium; species Limonium bicolor. The sequence goes on along the minus strand of CM041781.1, from coordinate 30,249,327 downwards.
CACCCCCTAACCCCACAGCTTGGCCTGGATGATCTTTCTTTCCAAGCGCACGAGACAACTGGTCATCATGTCGATCAGGTACCCAAGTCCCTTCGGTACTTGTTCATTCAGCTCACCCTTAATAATTAAATGTAGAAAGAAGTTAATTATAATTTTTAAGATGATAAAAATAAATTTGTCAAAAAATTTGAAAGTAAAGAAAGTACTTACCATCTTATCAACAATTTCCTTCGTCTTCTCGAAGGGATATAAACGCTCTCCAGTTTTCGGGTCTTTCTTAGTACGTGAAAGCTTCCAAAACGTACCCCGTAGCTGGTGCTCATCAAGAGTGCTCATATCTGATGGCAACTCTCCTTTTGCCACCCATTCAGGCACTCTTCTATTAACCCCTTTCACACCCAACACGTGATGATATTCATTCTTCTTTGCATTCGCGGATTGGACTTCACGGTACTCCTGTTATCAAATAAAATACAATTAAGATGACCAAATATATACATATGTAAATATAAGTACCTAAATATAAAAATATATTTTATAATAATTAATTATTTAATAGTTAATACATACCTTTATCTCCATCTTCTTATCATAGAACTCCTGCCACTTCTCTTTGGTTATTGGTGTGTAAATCTCCCAAGGCTGGCGTGTGTCGCCGTCCGGCCTCTTAAGCTTCTTGGTGATAAACCACTTAACCAGATCATGCTTATGATCTGAAAATTTCTTGTGCATCATTGATTTGACCATGGAGTAGTACTCACTTTCTGCTGGTATTTGATATCGTTTCTGCATATTACCATAAATGAAACAAATGTTAGTGATGGATACCTACAAATTGTACAAAAATAATACTTTTACTATTGTTTATTTTCCTGTACGATCTCAAACATCTGTTTCTTTAGTCCTTCGTCAACTTGACGCCAGGTGAGAGTAATATCACAATACTCACCACACACAATGATGCCTAGCTCTGTAGTGAAGTCTGTAGCCCATTCCCCAATCGGTTGTAGATACGCATTAAACTGTAATGGCTTTGATTCAATCTTTTTTGATCTGAGAGCTTTCGTCGGACCTCGAGGTTTTACGGTCCTAGGAAGCTGGATTTGTGATCCAGAAGGTCCAGCCTCTGTGTCCTCAGCTGGCACAGAGGCTGGAGTAATCTCATCCACGCCATTACCCCCCTCATCAGCTCGGGCCTGTGACTTGTGACCTTTCCCTCCACGTGTTTTCTTCTTCTTTGGTCGGGATGCCTCTGTCAAACGTTCGCCGATCAGGTCATCCGTATCATCCATTTAACTATCTGTAAAGATAAACAACCGTATATCAATAACACCACAACAAATAATGTAATGAATACATAATAAGACATCGTTAATATTCCAACAAATTATTTAATGAACAAACAAACAATAAAATATATTTTTAATTACCTAACAATTAAACACATCATTTATGGTTTTCAACCCATAAACCCTCATCGTGATCAAACCTAGTATACACTACATCGTCTGGAACATCAACAATGTCTGTGACAGGAATACTGGTAGAAAAAGGTGGTGTCTCATCGAACATTAATTCATCATCATCAACATCTTGATCAGCATTAATGTTGACAAATCTTTTCCCTGGTAATACAACTTACCACCTGGAATCGATGGGATCTTCTATGTAAAATACTTGTTCACAATCCTTGGGAAATATGAACGGATCTTGTATATGACCAAGGCGTAATAAATCAACCAAGTTAAACCCATCGTGAACCCGATAACCGTTTCTATTATCCACCCATTTGCATTTAAAAATAACAAACTTTTGAAACTGATAATCAAGCTCCCAAATATCTTCAATGAATCCATAATACAACCTCGAGGTTGAAATCGTTGAAGCTGGATCACCTCTGGTATACTCAGTTGTTGTTGCTTCTCTTTACTTTAACCCCGTTATTCTGGTTTAAACATCTATCATCTACCGTTTTGTCCAGTAGGTGAACCCATTGATGTCATACCCTTCATAAGATATACAAGTGGAACCAGGTCCCAAGGCTAACCAACGGAACTCTTCACTTACATTATCAGGCGCTAGTGATGCAAGCTTCATGACATGATCTCTAAACCATGAACAAAAGGTCTTGTTTTGCTCCTTTATCAACCAAAAATATTCCTCCCAGGATATTGAGCTCTTAGTGCAGTCATGTGTTTCTAAAAAATGGCTCAATAATCTCAAGGTGATGTAAAACGAATAGATGTGCAGACTCCATTGAGGATGAATCAATTGCCACAATTTTTTTCCCAATAACACCTTGACCTTCTGTCCCTCCTATGTGTCTCGGTTGTGGCACTCCAATAGCTACAGCTCCCTTCAAGTATTCAGTACAAAATTCTGTCACTTCTTCAGTTATTGTCCCTTCTATGATACTCCCTTCAGGTCGATATCTATTCTTCATCCTTCCCTTCAAGATTCCCATGTATCTCTCAAATGGATACATGTATCTTAAAAATATAGGACCACATAATTTGATTTCTCTTACAATGTGAACAACCAAGTGGACCATGATGTCAAAAAACGAGGGTGGAAAATACATTTCAAGTTGACACATCGTAACAACAACATCACGTTGCAGACTGTCTAGTGTATCAACATCCACGACTTTATTGCACACTGCATTTAAAAAGAAACATAGTCTTGTAATTGCATTCGCACATCTTTCGGCAATATACCTCGAATGGCCACATGAAGTAGATGCAACATCAGAATGTGATAATCATGAGACTTCAACCCGATCAACTTCAAGTCCTTCATTGACACAAGACTTTTCCAGTTAGATGAGTAACCCGTAGGAACCTTAAGGGAATGAAGACATTTACAAAAGCTGTTCTTCTCATTCTTAGACAAAGTGTAACATGCTGGAGGTAAAAATGTTTGTTTGCCTTTTTCTTGGGGTGCAACTCCTCACGTATGCCCATAGCTTGCATGTCTTTTCGAACCTTTATTCCGTCTTTTGTTTTCCCAGGTATGTTAAGCAAAGTCCCAACAACAGCCCTCACCAAAATTTTTGACAATATGCATGAAATCAAGACAATGCCTAACAGATAAATGTTTCCAATACGGAAGTTCCCAAAATATTGAACATTTTTTCCAGATGTTTTTTTTGGTAGACTTGGATGGAACACCGAAAACATTGTCAATGTCTTTCACCTTTTTCATAAATCTCTTCAGAACTTAGAGGTATACGAGCAACACATGTCTCAGTCTTTCCGTTGAATAACTTCCTCTTTTTTACGGTACGGTGAGCTGATGGCAATAATCTACGATGACACATGTAGATGTTTTTTCCACAAAACTGTAGACGATCAGAACAAGTGTCGTCCTCACATATTGGGCAAGCAAATGCGCCTTTTACTGTGTATCCAGATAAGTTCCCGTACGCTGGAAAGTCATTCACTGTGCAAAAAAGCATGGCACGAAGTGTAAAGTTTTGTCTGGCGTATTGTCATAAACCATTGTCCCCTAATTCCATAGCAATTTCAAATCGTCAATCAGTGCTGCAAGGTATACATCGATGTTATGTCCTGGTTGTTTAGGTCCAGAAATCAACAATGATAATATTATGTATTTCCGCTTCATACACAGCCACGAGGGAAGATTGTAGATCACCAATAGAACAGGCCAAGTGTTGTGCTGACTACTTAGACTGCCATAAGGATTCATCCCATCCGTACATAACCTCTCAAATTTCGACTGTCACTGGCAAAATCTTGAAATCTTCTGTCGATTGTCCTCCATTGTGGTGAATCAGCTGGATGTCTCATCTTATCATCATTTTTTCTTCCTTCTACATGCCATCTTAAATTTTGTGCATCTCTGACATTTGCAAAAAGACGTTTGAATCTTGGTATTATGGGTAAATACCAAATGACTTTTGCTGGAGGACTTTTTTTCTTAGAATTGGATGATTGACCGTTCTTCTTCTTGTTTATAGCGTGACAAATGACATTTTGGACACTCATTCAAATGTTTATTCTCTCCTCTATATAATACACAACTGTTTGGACATGCGTGTATCTTTTCGTACTCCACACCCATAGGACACATCAACTTTTTTGCATCATAAGTGGAAGTAGGAAGATTGTTATCATCTGGTAGCATGTCGTGGAATAGTTCTAGTATTGCCGTAAAACTCTTATCACTCAAGCCAAATCTTGCTTTAAGATTGAACAAATGCAGCACGGATGTCAACTTTGTAAATTTGGTGCATCCGGGAAACAAAGGGGAACGTGATGCATCAAGTAATCTTTGATATTCAGCCGGTTTGTCTGTGAAATTATCTTCAACATCTTGCAGCATAGAGTCCAGTTGTTCAATCTTATCACTGTCGTCGTTGATATCAGTGTCACTCAGATCACACGTATTATCAGGAAATGTAGTATCGGCTGTAACCATTTCTGGTTCACTGTTCGGTTGAGTGGAAGTTTGCACCCTGCTACTGGCTTCAAATGACTCGCCATGCAAAAACCATATCTTATAGTTCGGCATAAATCCACGCCTTGATAGATGAAATATGATTGTATGTAGGTTAGGAAACTTATTGCGAAGTTCACATTGTGCACATGGACAGGGAATGTGTGTCTCGTTCATCCTTTTCTGATGATCGAGAGCTGCTTTGCAAAATTCATTATCCACTTTTGATTCAATATAATTTCCTCGCTGACCGTACATCCATTCACGGTCCATTCTACAAACTCCAAATGAAAGTTAAAGCTAAAAAATAACTACAAAAATATATTGATAATGCATAATAAATTAACTTATATTTAAAATAATAATATAAAAACAACAATAACGAAACTATCTTTGAAATGATATATAATGATATGGTTCTTGCATGGCGAGTCTGTATAATATATATATATATTATATATATTTAGTAGGTTGTCTATATGTATATATACGTCTATATATAACATATATGTACTACTTGGTGATATGTATTACATATATCTATAATGTATATAATTGTTTTATCTATTGTGTTGTACTATATATGTTAATTTCAACTAACTAATTACACAAACAATCTAATTCGTTGACATTATAATAATCAATACTATATATGACTTATTGGAGAATCAAAACATAAAAACAAGTAAACTATAAATCAACATTTTTAATGTTAATTCATACCGGCAGTTCATCACGGACACTTACTCATCAATAATTCACACCAACAATGGTGATAAAGCATAAAAAGTCACTAACTACTATTGTAATATATTTTATATAATAGGTTGTCTTATCTATATATATACATCTACCATCTACATATAATATATATAAATACTATTTGGTCATATAAAATTATCTCAACTAACTATTACATAAAAAATAAACTAATTACACAAACAATTATGATAAACGGTAATTGATTGAGGTTAATTGAAAAATAAAGCTAACCTGTCTTGGTATAAGTGCACCACGTATAAATGTTGAACGAAAGGACGAGATTCTCAGGCGGAGCTCAAAGGGAGGTAATAGAGCGGAGGACAACGACAAAGGGAATGTCAACGGGGTGTAACTGTAAAGAATATAAATTAGAAGTGAGTATAATAGTTATAGTTATGTAAAAAACTAATAATTATCAGCAACTTAGTACTATTAGTCAACATTTTTAATGTTAAATTATACGATAATTCACCAATGTCATTTACTTGTCAACAATTCACACAAACAATGGTAAAATAGCAAAAAAAGTCACTGAAACTGGTTAAGTCATTTCATCGAACACCTTGCGAGCATATAGATTATTTTCAAAAATTCACCACATATAGTATTTCCAATTAAACCAATCAATAACTTACACTCCAGATGACATATATCAATCAACAATGACATATAAACAACAAATTAAGACCTAATTCAACAAAAATTCGATAGTTAAAATCTGCAAAAAACTAACCTAATTCGCCTCTGTTTGCAACCGAACTTGGCAGCTGCAGCGGCGGCGACAGCGGCTGGTGGGGGCGGCTACAGGCGGCGGCGATGGTGGTTGCTGCGCGGCGGCGTTTGACGGAAAGAAGGGCGGCGATTTGGAGAAGATAGGGTTCAAATGGGGTGGGTGAGAGTCGAGTATACTGATTTCAGTAATGTCGAGCTCGAGTTGGGGGTAGAAATAAGAGGCATTTTCGGCGGTTGTATACAGGAACCGCCGAAAAACGTGTTTTTTTTTAAAAAAAAACATCATTTTTGGCGGTTGTATATAGGAACCGCCAAAAATAATCACTTTTTTCGGCGGTTCCTGTATACAACCGCCGAAAATTCACTAACCTGACACTCTTTTTTGGCCAAATTGTTAAAACCGCCGAAAATTGGGGGCCGAAAAAGGCCTTTTTTCTACTAGTGCAGAGAAGGGTTACGAATTGGGGCGAATCAAATCCAACTCTCCCATCTGCAATTTACAGATGACACACTCATTTTCGCCAAGGCTAGAGCTGAAGAGGTAGAATCTGTCAAGCTTTGCATCAATGTTTTTTCGGAGATGTCCGGATTAGAGGTGAATTTGGGCAAAATCCAGCATCATCCCAATTAATTTGAGCCAAGAGCAGACTGAAAGTGCCCAACGTATTCTAGACTGCCGCTTATCCTCTCTACCTACAACTTATTTGGGTGGGGCTGAATATTGGTGGAAATCCTTGCCGAGCAGCAACATGGAACCCAAAATAGAAGGAATTGAGCGACGCCTTGCAGGTTGGAAATCATCCAGTCTCTCAAGGCCGGGACGATTAGTACTGATCAGGGAAGTCCTCGAAAGTCTACCCTTGTACTACATGAGCTTATTCAAAACTCCAAAATCAGTGGTGAAAAGCATAAACAAGCTCTCAAGAAATTTTTTCTGGGGCGCAGGATTAAAAAAAGGTATTCCTTTACTCTCCTGGAGTACTCTCAGAAAGAGACAAGGGAGGCCTTGGATTAATGGACTTGGAAACAAAAAATGCTGCTTTATTATTTAAATGGTGGTGGAAGCTCCACAAAAATGACGGAAGGTTATGGAAGAATGTGGTTTGTTCGATCTATGATATAGATATTCGATTGCCCATCACTGATTCAAAATGGCAAAATTCCACTCGCAATGGTATCTGGAAATTGATAATCTCCATAGCCACATGGAAACCTAGTCAGTCACAGGCAATCCAAGCACATCTGCGATGGGCAGTAGCCAACGGAAGGAATATACGGTTCTGGATCGACCACTGGATAGGTACACAACCTTTACAATTAAGGGTTTCACGCCTATTTTCAGTAGCCAATCAGAAATATGCAACTATTACAGAGGTTGGATGGTGGAATGGTTCCACTTGGCTCTGGAATTTCTTCTGGCGAAGACAACTCTTCATCTATGAGGTGCAATAGGTCCAACAACTCTACTCCCTATTAGACAGTTGCTCCCCAAGTGCAACTGATGAGAATGATTATATGTCCTGGTCGGAATCAAAAGATGGCAATTACACTGTGAAATCTTTCTGCCAATCAGTCACCAATATTGAATGGGAGACTCAATTACATGGTGTCGAGCATTCTGGCAGAATTTCGCACCCCCTAGGATGGAACTAACAGTATGGTTCCTGCTTCAAAATCGATTGCAGACGAAAGAGTTACTGTTTGCAAAGAATTTAATCCCAATAGCAGCTCTCCGATGCTCGTTCTGCAGTAGAGCAGTAAAAAGCTCAGAACACTTATTCCTTCACTGTGATAAAACCAGACAGCTTTGGAGCAACATTTTAGGCTGGTGGGGCATCACTTTTGTCTTTCCTGGAACCATTACAAATCTGTTTGTAGAGTGGCAGGGGGTAGGGTAACAGAGATCAAAGTAGCCAGTACCTGGTGAATATCAACACTCTTCCATACTCTTTATGCGGTGTGGTGCATTCGGAACCGTGTGGTTTTTGAAAACTTCTCCCTAGACTGGGATGGGACGACAACATCTATCAAAAGGTTGGTCTATGAGTGGAACAAGAAATCCCCAAGAGCACAGTAGCTCCTACCGCATATGTTATGCAAGACAAAGCATCTGCTGCAACTGCTTTCATCCTACTGATGTTTTGAACTGTTGAGCCTGCTCTAGTTGTTTTGTTTTTGTACTTAGTGGTTTTGTGTTTCCTATTCTTATCATGTAGGCAAGAAAGGCCTCTGGCCTCAGTATTGCCATGTAAACTGGGATACCAGACAACTATAAAAAAAAGATCCAGCTGGTGTTTTCCACTTCATATGCTGTTAGTGTTTGGCGGACTTACGAAGAGGATTCCAGCAAGGTTATTGTTGTTAGGTGTTAGGATATAGCCCGAAAACAAGTTGGTAGATATAAACAGTGATTATGAAATTAAAGTAAAGTGAGAAGCGGGACATGAAACTTTTACGTGGTTCGACTATGCCTACTCCACAGACGATGAGGAGAATATTCACTATATGTGTAGAGAGTACAACTTTGAGGAAAATGTTGAGCAGTGTACATGCTATGGTGAAGGAAAATGTCAGCGTGAAACAACCCGTTTCAAAAAAGGTGAGATGAGCCAATTGGCAATGGGCGTACAATATATAGCCGCCATATATTTAAATACTTGATATAATTATGATTAAAGTATTAATGGCAAAATTCTTAATAATGTGTTTCGTAGAAGAGATTTTGTTGGGAGTGTGATGATGAGATTGTCTACACTAAGATTCTGTTTGGTATGGCTATTTTGGCAGCATATTTGCATCATATTTGGGTAGCTGTTTTGTGCTGGTATATTTGTAGATGTTTTGAAAATTGCTGTTTGACAGTATATTTGTATCATATTTGGGTAGCTGTTTTGCGCTAGTATATTTGTAGATGTTTTGAAAATTGCTGTTTAGCAGTATGGTATATTTGCAGCATAAGTTAGTTATATGCAGTGCGTTTACAGTTTTTGTACTACGATTATAAATATTATATTACAGTTTAAGACTACATTTTGTTAAAAAAATAAAAGGAAATACACAAACAAGATATTACTAAAAGTAGTTAATTTACAGTAATGAGAAAGCAAAGAAAATAAAAATATTTATATAACTAATAAAATTTTTGTTTTTATTATTTAAGTATAAATTGCAACTTCTAAGCAATATATTGCTATTTTCTATAATTTTATAGTTCTTACAAATATAAAATTGTAATGAAAAGAGAACAAGAGTTTCAAAATTTTTTATAATGTTGTGTGAATTTATTTAATGAAATTATAATTTTTAATAATATATTATATGTTTGTAACTTTGTATGTTAATAACTTTACATACATCCAGATTTTTATATAATTTTTTAATAAAGAGATTAACTAGCCCGCAAATTTATTGGTTTTTGAATTTTATTAATCTATGTGGTATTATAAATAATATATTGTGAATTAGTATTTTAATGTGAAGTCACAGTAATTGCAAAGGGGGAGAAGAGAGGTGACACATGCCAGTCAGCCGAACCAAATAAAAGAGTCCACACTAACATATGTCAGTCCAGATATGCTGATATTTGTGCTGGGTTTATGCTAACCCGAACACTACCTAAGTTCAGTTAGAGAGCGTCACAGAGATATAAAGATATCATGTATGATATCAAGGGTGGGAAGGTGTGGGACACTATCGAAGATGAGATTTTTCAGGCTTTGGAAAGAGAAGTGAAATAAATCTTAATATGAACACCGACGACAGGTCGATCAACTCAAAAAATCATCGCACAAAGCATGCCCTGGAGGCAAGAATGTTGACACATATATGCGGTTCTCGTTCCATGTTGGGACACATTTATGTTTTGGTATATAACTTATTACAAACTATTAGCTGTCAATATCTTAGTCGTACTTTAATGCTTAATTACGTTCAATGGAATAGTATCGATGAGTGAATCCAGGTAGTACTGTGATGCACACTTTTAATGGATTTTGACATAAGTTGGTTTTGTATAAATTTCATTCAATTTAGGAGATGCTTAAACGCAGTCCGAAGTTGATGAAACTTTACGTGGACGATACTAAAGTGTTATATAGTCTTTATGTCAAATTCAAAGTTGTTTAAGCTTACGTGTGATCTGTGGGACCTAATTAATTAACGAAATATAACACTTTAGCATCGTCTATGTAAAGTTTCGTAGGGTTTTGTAATAGATAGAATAGTGAAATGACTGCATAGATTCACGTTTATAGTATTTGTATTGGGGGTACAAAGGCTAAAAATAGAAAGTCGTAGTAGATAGACAAATTAGAAATTAAGGACTGGGCTGATGGGCCAACTAAATGAAAAATATGTAGCTAAAGTGACCCAAAATTCTAATCTGACCTTTTAAAGTTTCATAAACTACGGACAAAGTTAAATCATCTTCTAAATTGAATGAAAATTAGAAAAAAAAAAATCAACTTGCGCTCATCTGTAAACAGAAAATCCGTTGTGAGGTTTTGAAGTTGATTGCTTAGGAAATCCCATTAATTGTGTGTTTTGATGTGAATTTATAGCTAGCTAACATGTTTTGGCTTGAGTCACATTCATAATTAACTTATTCAACGCTAGCTTCTTTAGATTAATATTGATGACATGATATATTATGTAGTGAACTTGCAAGAAAAATTGTGATGATATATCAGTACTCAGTTTTGTGGAGTATATATGTAATAAAAGTGGGAAGATGAGTGAAAATATTATGATAAAATAGGTAGTTGTGTGTGTTATTTATTCAGGATCAGGAATGACAAGTAACAAGCATTTGTAGTCGGAGGAGTAGTAAGCAGCTAGCACACGATAGCATGACATGAAGACACATAACGTATAATAGTAGACGCGCGCGCGTACATATTCATGTTACATACATATATAAGACGACCGTGAATGGTCCCGTCCCATGCCAAACAAACCCACATAGCATACTAGTACTATATATAACATCCTTCGCCAAAAGGAATATTGAGTCACTAGCTAGCTAGCTAGCTTAGATTGTGGTTTGTGCTGGTTTAACAAATACGCCAATGGCATCGAGATAATGACCAGCTCTACCATGAAATCCAACTATTGTACTATTGGTTATTGGTATGGAGAAAGAAGTGCCAGATTCAGTGCCAAAAGGTCCACATGAAGTCAGATTTGTTGTAAATGTAAGGGAGGTGATGGTGGTCATACCAGCAAACTTTCCGTATGTCCCACTTATGGAGATAAGGTGTTCATTAGGCCAGTGAATTGGAACCTATATCATAAATATAAATAGGCCAGTATCATGATTCATGAATCAGGAAATTAAAGGAAGTAGTACGTTATACAAGTAACTGATCATGTCATTTATGAAAACTTAATGATGTAAATATGCTTACGGTATTCCTGTAGTAGCCAGTATCATGTGCATTTTTGCCCCAAATGTTGCGGAAGCATGACCAGAAGTGTCTAGAAATGAAATAGATTTGATATTCAAGTCTGAATGGATGACTATCTCATTTATACCATGATTAGTTATATAACTCCATGGATCTCCACCTGAACCTCCCCATGGACCAATTGATATTGCTCCACGGACATCCCGTGGCTTTGCATGACAAAAAATACCAATGGCATCAAGGTAATAGCCAGCTCTTCCGTGAAATCCATTCACAATTGAACCCTCAATTGGTAAGGAGAAAGAAGTCCCGGGTAGTTTACCAAAAGGTCCATGTGTGGACATATTAGTAACGAATGATAAGGAAGTTACTACCATGTGGTTGCAGTAATTTCCATATGTCCCTTTTATGGATTTCAGATACTCAAATTGCCCATCGAGTTTCACCTATACTATACATACGCATTAATTCGATCATTTAGGTTAGGTTAAGTGAATGTACAGTAGATAAGGAGGAAGGTCGTTCCTACTTACTGTTTGTTCGTTGCCATGATCATTTGGGCTCTTCCCACCAAATTTTCCATACAAGTGTCCATTGGCATCCTTAAAAGATATGGACTTTATATTGCGATCTGAATGTATTGTTATCTCTGTGATCCAACTACCCACGTGAAACTAAAAGCATCGCCGCCTGGACCACCCCAGGGGCCAAGTGAAAGGCTTCTCTTTGGTGGCGCCGGTTTGTCTGCAGAAATATGCCGAGTGCATGAAGATGAGTATCAGCTCTTCCGAAGAAACCAACAACAACACTATCAGTTATTGGGATGGAAAAAGAGTTGCCGCCGTTACTGTTTCCGAAAGGTCCGTAAGTTGTAAGGTTTGTAATAAAGGATAGTGATTGAATCAATGTATCACCACCGTTAACGTTAGGGTTTCCGTAAGTTCCACTTATGGATTTCAAGTACTCTGATGGCCAACGGAGTTGAACTACAAAACACATGGATTTCAATTTAATATAATTAAACTCATGCATCAAACAGATAGTATATATACAGAATCGAATTAGATTGATTAGTATATCATTAATTAATTAGATCACTTAATTCGGACCTTTTTCTCCTCCACAGTGCCACTGGCACTGCCTCTGGTAGTAGTACTAGTAGTAGTCTGTTGTTGTCTCCGAATTTACCGGTAATATGACCGTTGGCATCTCTGAAGAAAAGAGACACTATACTGATGCCATCATGGCGGATGATTATTTCGGTAATTTCATGGATTGCTTTGTAACTCCAGAAATGGCCACTTTTCCCTCCCCATGGCCCTAATGAAATCACTCCTCCTTCTATGAATACCTGAACACCACAAGTACGCATCAATCGCATATCAAACAACAATTAATTAACTAAAACTATAGTACTAGCTACTATATATTATGTTTAAACATTATGGTATTAGTAATAGTAATTAATTTGGCTCGCGCGCACGCGCCTTTTTACTGGTATTCATCAAGTTCTCCTCCGCGGACGGTGTGAAACAATTGGAATCTGCAGCAAGCAAGTAATCGATTGAGATTATTAATTGAACGTAACAATTAGTACGTAATTAAACTAGATTAATTATGATTAACCACTTAATTGTGGCCATCGGGTAGGAGTACCTTTTTCTCCTCCTCCCCAGTACTGTTGAAGTTTCTCCCTTCGAATTTCCCAGTAATATGACCGCTCCCATCTTTGAAGGAAATAGAGACTGTACTATCATCTTGGCGGATAATAATGTCTGTAATCTCCCGGCTTGCCCTGAAACTCCAAGGATCATCACTATCACCTCCCCATGGTCCTAATGATAACACTCCCTCCATTGATCCCGCCTGATGAGCAGCACCACAATATTATTATATATACATTACCGTCCTCTACAGATCATTAGAGGATGAGCGCGAATATGGTTGACAAATCGAGACACTAACTAACTAAAGTATATAACAATAAAACTGGCAGCTGCAGACTGCAGTGATATATATATATCCTTAGCTTACCATGATTTTTGATGGCTCGCCTTAATTAATTCTTGGATCGGACTATGTACGTATTCTAAATATGGCTGTTTACGTGCATATATATGTGTATATATAGGGAGACTCCACGTTGGACTCTTCTTCCTTCGTGATGTGTGGTTATCCCTGATCGATGGACAAAACGACAAAATATTAAAGTTGATGACACCAAAATTCCTCCATGCTGGATAGAAAGCAAAGGAAGAAGGTAAAGACAAATTAAAGATGATGATTCAGACATTGGAGTGCGAGTACAGAAAGAATTTGATGCCCTCCTTCCTAAACTCCTTTTTAAAATAGTACAGTATTATTAAACACACGCCAGACACTCGATCGATCCTATCTAATTTTAATGGAGACTCATCAAGTTTTCTTTTCTTTTTTAAAACAAAATCGTTAAGTTTAAAATACAATAGTCATCCTTATATTATACAGTAATTCCTTCCTCATGTTCAAAATCTCATTCTGTCCCCTCTTTTATTAAAAGAATTAAGACTCAATTACAATCTAGCTAATTAACTAGATAAATTGTGACTGCAGGTCCAAAATTGAAATAATTCCCAAACAAAACTTTCTAAATATAAAAGATTAACTAAAGTTTCTTAGTTGGAGTGCATGTCAAGAAAGAATTTCACACAGTCCATTAGCCATAAACGGATAAGATTTGCAGAACAACATGCTTTTACGCCTTCCCTACCATCCTTTCCTACAGATAAAAGTGTAACTATATATTATCAAAAGAAATATATGTAAGTCTAAAAGACCGTGTGAGGTTTTTATCTCTAAATGAGTTTGGAGTGAATTTTTTGATGTTTCATTTTCATTACGAGATATTCCTAAGATTTTATTTTCTCTATGAGATACCCTTGATGTTTCATTTTCATTACGAGATCCCTTTAAGATACCTCTCCATTCAAATTCTGATATATTATATTGTTAATATCCTCATTTTACCCTCATATTATATGCCCTCATAATAACTTTAGAGGTTTATGGTCAAATTTAAAACAAATTAAAAATAGAAAAAAAAATACACAAATGATTAAATATCATATAAACATTGAATTCAATTTCGAAAACAAATATTATTAAATATACAAAAAAAATGAAAATGGTTAAATTAATGGAAATGACAAAATAATAAAGCAATAATTTATTTTTAAAAATAAGCATAAATTGTTAAATAGAAATAACTTAAATCATAGAAAAAATATAGAGTAAATTAATCGGAACCCCCTTGAGGATTGGGCATAATACAGTTAACCCCTTGTGTTTATCATAATTATTGGTAACCACCTTGAGCTTATGGTATCTCTGATTATGAACCCTCGAACTATAACTCCAATATCAAAACGTTAACCACATGCTGACCCATCAGCTTAATCACATTATTAATGCCAACCTGGATAACAAAACTGCTTAATCAACAACTTCTAACTCACCTTCATCCCAATTCAGATGCATTTTCGAGGTAGGGTTGACGTTTTTCGGACAATAAGAATGCTGATTAAGAAGTGTTTTTTATCCATCAGTATGTCATTAATAATGTGATTAAGCCAATGTGTCAGCACATAGTTAACGTTTTGATAACGGAGTTATAGTTCGGGGGCTCATAGTTAGAGATATCGTAAGCTCAAGGTGGTTACCAATAATTATGATAAACACAAGGGGGTTAACTGTATTATGCCCAATCCTCAAGGGGTTCCGATTAATTTACTCAAAATATAACAATAATATGAAAAAATTAAAAATAACAATTTAATATGGTACATGGAAAAAACTCATTATTTAAAATTAGAAATATAAAGTATTAGGAAACATAAAATATAATAATTTTTCTTGTGATTTTAATGTATTTGTTATAGCTATTTTACGATTTTAAGTCTTCACTACAATAGTTTTTAAATTATGTAATAATTTATGTTTTAAAATAAATTAATTTTTATATAGCCATTTTTATTTATTTTAAATTTTATGAATTAATTCTTTGTGTTTAATTAATTATATTCATTTTTTAAAATTTAATTCAAATTTTATATGATCTTTAATAATTTTTGTGTATTTTTTCTATTTAAATTGTAAAAAATTAACCATAAACCCTCGAAGTTATTGCGGAGCATATGGAGGTGAGGGTAAAATAGGGATATTAAAATATCATATATCAAAATTTTATCGGAGTGGTATCTCGTAATGAAATTGAAACCTTAAAGAATCTTATAATTAAAATGAACCATAGGGGTATCTTGTAAAAAAATGAAACTTGGTATCTCATAATAGAAATGAAACATCAAAGGTATTTCTTGTTCAAACCTCGGGATATCTCATGAAATTCCCTTTTTTATTTCTATTTAAAAAAATATTTTTATTAAGTTATGATATTTTGTTAATATTTAAGATCCATAAAAAGGAGTATGCCTCCATTGGGGACAAAGGTCAAAGCTCCGAAATGACCTCGCTGACGTTCAGAAAAGCTTGGACCTCGATCCATGGAACCCACCTTAATCTCCCAGGAAATCCCTGAGGCATAAGCTCCTTGCTAGGGATTCCCATGAGCTTCTTTTCCTCCGCCAGCTCTCGAAAACCCGCTGGCTAAAGCTAGCAGATTCTAACACTCCTTCTTCATCATAGAGCCATAAAAGCGAGAAGGAATAAAAACTCTATAGCATCCATTACAAATGATCAGGGGGATTACTCAATACTCCTCTGGACATAGAGACTTGTCTTGTTAACCACTTCCAGCAAACTCTTTGGACTAGAGCAACCCTCGGTCGATCCCTCACTGATCTTAGCCTGGACAATTGTAGATTGTTGGATCATTCAGCTTGGGCATCCCTAACCCTGCCGGTTGATAACATCGCTATTAAGTCAGCGCTCTTTTCCATTGGGGATGATAAAGCCCCAGGTCCGGATGGTTATTCTGCCAAATTCTTTAAAAGCTGCCTGGGCCATTATTGGTGATGATGTTTGTAATGCAATTAAATTTTCTTCCATAGTGGCAAGATTCTCAAAGAGATTAATGCCACCCTCATCACGCTCATCCTAAAATCGGACAATGCTTCCTCCCCTCGAGATTATAGACCTATCTCCTGCTGTAACACCCTATATAAAATCATCAGCAAAATCCTTGCAGAGAGACTCAAGAATGTCCTCCCCTCCCTTGTGAGTACTAGCCAAGGGGCTTTCGTTAAGGGCCGCCTCATCTCAGACAATATCCAGCTCTGCTCATGCCTCATGAAAAGCTATCAAAGAGTTCATATCTCTCGCCGCGATGCACTATGAAGATGGACATTAAAAAGGCTTTCGACACTGTTGACTGGACTTTCCTCCAGGACACCCTCTCCTTCCTAAATTTCCAACCGGAATTTAGGGACTGGATTATGCAATGTGTCACCACCACCACCTTCTCAATAAATATAAACGGCTCCCCCTCTGCTTCCTTCAAGGGAGCGAGGATTCCGTCAAGGGGACCTTCTTTCTCCTTACCTCTTCTCTCTGGTTATGGACATGCTCTCCCGCCTGCTTGACCAACTTAAGAGTACTCCAGGTTTCCATTACCACCCATCATGCAAAGCTCTTCGCATCTCCCATTTATTCTTTGCGGATGACGCCCTTCTATTCTGTAGAGGTGATCAATGCTCCATCAATTTTATGCTTGACAAAATTAATCTGTTTTTTGAGGCCTCTGGGCTAATGCTTAACCCTTCCAAATCTGACCTTTTCCTTGGTGGGGTTACCCCCGCACTTGCATACTCACTTATCCAACTAACGGGGTTTAATAAGGGGTCATACCCCTTCGTTATCTGGGCATCCCTATCACAGTAGGAAGCCTAAAGCTGCAGATTTCAACCCCTTAATGGATAGCATCCGCAAAGCTATCACATCCTGGAGCAGTAATCCCTCTCCTTTGCGGTCATGCTCGCTCTCATTCAAAGTACTCTTTTTGGTATTGTTGGCTTCTGGGCCTCCTGTATCGCTATCCCTAAGTATGTTATCAAAAGAGTCAACAATTGCTTTCGATCGTTCCTTTGGTCAGGAGAGGCAGAAAGTAGCTCCGCTCCTCCAGTGGCGTGGACCTCCACCACAAAACACTAAGAAAAATGGGGGTCTAGGGCTTAAGGACATCCACAAATGGAACATGTGCTTCATGCTAAAGACTATCTCAGCCATAACCCACGACCTAGAACGCCTTTGGATCCAGTGGATCCATCATCTATTCCTGCCCAATCTTACCATTTGGACGACCATGGCTAAAGGGAATGATCCATGGATCTGGAAAGCTATCCTTCATTGCAAGGAACTGGTGGATTGAGCAATGTGGCTCACCCAATGATGCCCTTTCCCTCTTCCATTCCTATCCTAGCCGCCCTAGGGTCAGCTTATTGTATGATGTCTCCATTCCTACACGGCCCTTCCTCTGGTTCAATCTAACACATGCTCTTCCTCTGGTTCAATGTTTCTATGGTACTCTCCACATGGCTTAAACTTTAATCTTATGGGTATCTCTAAAAGGCAGGCTTAAACCTGTGATAAGCTCCAATCGTGGGGCATTTGTATTGCTAACAGGTGCTGACTCTGTGAGCGTGCTCAGGAGACAAGCGACCATCTGTTTTTTCATTGCAGGTACTCAAGCAGAGTTTGGTGGAGCACTTGTGATTGGTTGGGTATTCCCACAAACAGGAGTAGCCTCCGTAGCTGCTCATCCTGGATCAGCCGATATTGCAGGAGGCGGCGGCCAATTGATTTAGTGAAGAGAGCGGCTGCCGCCAACGTTGTCTATCATCTATGGATTGAAAGATGCAAACGAGCCATGGCCAACCAAGCTAGAGATCCCACTCTCATAATTTCTGACATCAAGGTCGCCATAAAAGCTATCATATGGAAGAAGATGAATGCAACCAGTACAGATTTGGATTGGCTTGATAGAGACCTTTGCTCTTAGGAGCTGTTTGTATGTTGGAACCATTCTGTTGTAACTTTGTATTTGTAATTTGGTAGTTGGACTTGAGTTTAACCTGTCAGTGTATCGCTATTTTTATCGCTATTTTTATCTAGTGCCAGGAGGCTTTTGTAAATTCGGCCTCTCTTAGCTGTGATGGCCCTATTAGCTCTCAGATACATAGACCCTCTATGTATCTAACTTTCTTGTAACCATTTACCACTTATATATTTCATCATTTATTTAAAAACATGAATACTGTCTTAATCACACTAAATATATTAAAAAACTAAATGAAATTAATTAACATATTGTAAATAATTAAATATAGATCTATAATATATTACCACATATTTTTTTCTTTTTAAACAAATGAACTTGAAAGTCCTAATTTCAAATAAAGCATTATAATTAAATATGTGACCTCCTTACAGTCCGCCAGATAAATTAAGTTTGACAAGAAAAACAAAACTTATTTTCACCAAAACTTTGATATTTAAAAACTCCGTAAACCTTAGAGGATGGAATACTAATGAATCTTAAGTATGCGGTGGTAATCTGTGACCTCCTTACAGTCCGCCAGATAAATTAAGTTTGACAAGAAAAACAAAACTTATTTTCACCTAAACTTTGATATTTAAAACTCCGTAAACCTTAGAGGATGGAATACTAATGAATCTTAAGTATGCGGTGGTCTTTTAGCTGGTCCACTGAAAAACATTTCCCTTACAAATATATATGTCCGCTTTGCCGTAACTCACGGTTTGTTTCTGAAGTTCACCAGTTACACATCACTCAAAACACATCTACCATGAAGGAGTATCCACACCCTTATAAGGAGTGCTTCATTCTCCCCTCCAACCGATGTGGGAGCCGTTTCATGGCACACCACTCACCCCCTACCCGTAGAGGGAGCCCAGCGCCCCGCGGGTCATAGGCACATCGATCTGACCACCGGCTTTGATACCACTCGTAACACCCCGGATTCTAATTATATACCATCGCGAGTTACGAGTAATATAATAATTGTTAGAAGCGGAAATAAATAATAATACCTAACCGAGCTGCTATCGCCAGACTCACCCTATGAGTGCTAAGGCTTAGACAGCCATAGCTGGTAATATAAACTTAACGTCAACAAGATTAATAAAATTCCAAATGTATGCAAACACATTAGATCTCCTCAAATATTCATGAATCAAATGTTTAAAATACTAATCGTTACGCGCCCCTCATCCCAGCAACTTTAATCATCCATACCTGCGGTCAGAAAACATAACAACACACAAGAAAGGTCCCCGTAAATCTATGAAACTGAGTAAACCCAGCAACACCTTATCATATACTCATTTGAGAATAATAGACATCAATAGGCACAAAACTAATCAAACAATAGCATCAGAATAATCTCAATCACCAATCACAATATCACAAACCAATTCCGGAATGACGGGAGTTTCCAAAGTTTCACAATTCATAAGTTCCAATAATTGGTACCACAACAAGTTGGCACCGTCTAGTTCACCTCACTCTGCCAACCGAACCACTTTCCAAGCTCAACCCAACCTTGACTGGGAAGCTCTAAAGTTAGCACTCCAAAAGTGTTTCTATCTAGACCATGTGAGGATATGAAGATGCCAGGAATTTTAGGAGTTGAAGCTGCTTTCTTTGTCAGTTCAAGAATACTACGTACACTAAATTTATGGAGTTGGCCAGATTTACCCTGACACTAGTTCCTGATGAAGCAGTTAAGATAGAGAAGTTCATTGGAGGGTTACCTTTTGGCTGCAAGAGATTCTATGTTGCTTCATTTTTACCACCCTCCATGAGGCATATGAGAAAGCAGCTAACCTTGATCGTATTCAGTAGAAGCAGAGAGAAGTCCAGGCTAGAAACTAGAGGAAAGTTGAAGGGAACTATGATAGAAGAGGATCCTTTCATAAGCAGGGTCAAGATAAAAGGCCTCGTTCCAACTATGATGAACAGCCAAAGTTTGGAGGAAATCAAAATCAGGGATCGGGGAACCAAGGAAGAAGGCATTACCATTGCAAGACATGCGGTCGAAATCACCTAGGGATAGATTGCAATGGAAATCTAGTTAAATGTTATACTTGTGGCAAGAACGGCTACCAATCTTATGAGTGCTACAAAATACTTCAGGTGGTACCCCTCAGAGAAGCAATGGAAGCCAAGGTGGAAATGATTCGAGCAGAAACAATCAGAGCTACCAGAATCAAAGTGGAAATCAGAACAACTCTGGAGGAACTGCCCAGAACAACAATAAGCAGAAATATTGGTGTGGGGGGCAGCAACAACAACCACAATATAATGGAAACAACAACTACCGCAATCCGGGAAGGATTAATGTGATGAGTCGAGCTGTGGTTGAAGCTGTGGACAATGTGATCACTGGTACTTTTCTTGTCCAGAACACTCCCGCTTTTATCCTATTTGATACTGGTGCTTCCTATTCTTTTATAGCATCCTCTTTTATGGAAAATTGAATTTGGTAGCGAATGCCTCTATCTATTTCTATATCTATTCCATCCGAAGAGGTGATTCAATGTTGTAATTTATTAAAAGGAGTAAAGGTGAATGTAAAAGGGGTAGACATGGTTGATGATTTGGTTTAGTTTGACCTCAAAGATTTTGATGTAATTCTTGGGATGGATTGGTTAAGTACGCATAGGGGAAGGATGGACTATTTTGAGAGAGAAGGTCATCCTCAAAGGATCTTCAGGGTAAAGAATATCTTACAGGGGATAAAGAGCAAACCAGGGGTGAAGATTGTCTCACCCATGAACCCGGGATCTCTACCCCCAAACTTCAATTGCCTCATGCACTCAAATCATCATTCAAACTCCAAATCGCCTCAAACTCGAATCATCTCTCAAATTCAAACTCCTCACAAACTCCTAAAGTCTTATAGGCCCGAGTGCCTCACAGACTCAAGCATCTCAATCTCTCCACCATATTAAGATTTCAAACGTCTCATAGACCCGAGCGTCTCACAGACTTCGACATCTCATTCCTCCCACCATCCGAATATCCCAAGTCTCATAGGCCTGAGTGTCTCACATACTCTAGCATCTCAAACCTAAACTATCAAAACTCTGAACTCCTCTAAATCTCAAACATCTAAAAACCTTCAAAATCTTAAAACCGTGAACTACGTAAGATCTGATATCAACAGGGATTTGAGTAAGTAGGCAGCCCATCTAGGGTGCGACCTCATTCCAATAAAAAAACTCTTTTCCCACCTTAAGGTGATACTCACACCTCTCAAATCATTCCAATCTCTTTCGAATCACATTAAAACTCTCAAACCTTCAGACTTCATGTCTTCTTCATTCACTCAATCCTTAAACCTTTCCCCTGTTTTCCTTTCTACATTCAGTCAGCTCTCAAACCATTAATCCTTTTCTTAGGCGCTAGCTTGGCAGGAAGCTCGCCCCACCAAACACTCTCTACCCTTTCCTTCTCCTCTCATATCCTATCATTGTGGCTCCCTAAAATGAATCTCTTTAATAAGGTTTTGAAAGAAGGGAATCCCGACAAGTGGAGACTGAGGTTTCCTCGGGCATCTATCCGAAGTCATGGTCGTTGCCACTTCCAAGGGTGTAACCCAGTATGAACCCAACACAGAATCTTTGTAATGACCAGATAAGTCCTATCCATAGGCAACAATTTCAGAGTCAACCAACGTTTCCTAGAACCCGATTTTCCTTCCTAGTTATCATAGGTCAAACTAGGTGGAGACTCTAGTCAATTCCGCCTTATAGAGACATCAGTCCGCGTGGAGCCCATTGAGAGCGGGTGTAGTGCTCACTAGCATTCCCCTTAAGCTTTCTGGGAAAGACGGACGATAAAGTAGGTAATTGAGGGATGCCAGAATAACGGGTTTTCACTCTCTACATAATGTCATTTTCTAGGATCTAGGCTTCTCGGTCAGACCATGTTTAGATAGACCCCCCTCATCACCAAAAAAATCACGCTCCACACTATTATATTCTAGATTTGATGGGAGGTTGATTTTGGAATTGGAAAAAGGCTTTAGCTAATTTATCTTGGTGTGTTCAGTCTCAGATCACAGTTAAGCTCTATGATCTACTCCATTAGTTGGTAAAACTTTTGAGGGGGTGTGCACACTTAAAGACTTAGAGTGAGGGTGAACTGGATCGGTCTCAACTCTGTTGTGGTACCAATTATTGGAACTTGTGAATTGTGGAACTTTGGTGACTCAGGTCATTCTAGAATTGGTTTGTGATATTGTTGACTGGTGATTGAGATTATTCTGATGCTATTGTTTGATTAGTTATGTGCCTATTGATGTTTATTATACTCAAATGGGTTTTCAAAATGTATTTGACAAGGTGTTGCAGGGTTTACTCAGTTTCACTGATTTGCGTGGACATTTCTTGTGTGTTGTTATGTTTTCTGACCGCATGTATGGATGATTAAAATTGCTGGGATGAGGGGCGCGTAACGATTAGTATTTTAAACATTTGATTCATGAATATTTGAGGAGATCTTAATGTTTTTGCATACTTTTGGGATTTTTATTAATCTTGTTGACGTTAAGTTTCTATTGTCAGCTATAGTTGTCAAAGTCGTAGCACTCATAGGCTGAGTGTGGCGATAGCACCTCGGTTAGGTATTATTATTTGTTTCCGCTCCGAACAATCAATTATATTACTCTTAACTCACGATTATATATTATTAGAATCCAGGGTGTTACACACACTCCAAAATGATACATATTCACTAGTTAAAAAATATCCATAACAATTTTTTTGTACAATTAGAGGCACTTGACCAATCAAACCACTAATGTGGACAATTTAGCGCAAGCAGTAGCTTACAAAACATCACTCATACCTCATAAATGCTATTTTCCTTACACGTGAGTGTAGTTACTAAATCCCAAAGAAGCTTTCTAGATACCATCACTAGTACAAAATAGTTCTATTTCGACGGTTTTCAAAACCCCTATTTCGGCGGTTTACAAACATCACTCTTACCTCATACATGATATTTTCCTTACCTTACATGAGTGAGTAGTTACTAAATTCCAAAGAAGCTTTCTTGATACCATCACTAGTACAAAATAGTCCTATTTCGACGGTGTTAAAACCCCTATTTATGTGGTCCTAGAAGCATCAAAATAGGGGTAGAACTCTATTTTGGCGGTTTTTCAACCGCCAAAATATGTGTCCATTGCCAAAATAGGGGTAGAACTCTATTTTGACGGTTCTTCAACGCCAAAATAGGTTTCCATCGCCAAAATAGGGGTCTTTTTTTTTAAAAAAAATAAAAATTTCAGCCCTGTTGGTTGATTTCTTCTGTCGCACCTTGCAAAGCAAACGATAGCATATTGTAAGCAGTTTTGTTTCTAGAATCCAAGAGCCACGTAGAAGTATAATTTGCAATAGACTTTAATTTAAAGTAGTAATGGTGTTCCCCCGCAACCAAATAATCACCAGAAATAAAGTAAGTTCGAGTATATTACCAGTTCTGTTCAATGTGAATGAAATTATCTTCAGCCGGTCTTCAATCTAGTAAACAAGATGTAGCCCAGTTCTAGTAATATATCGCTGCAGAGGCGCAAACACATAAAAAGAGAATGAAGAGAGGCACATACACAAGAAGAGAAGCTGAGGCACAGAGCATGTATGTTCAACAGTTAGGGTTACAAAATCACCGTGAGCCAAGAGGGTGAAGAAAGGCGCACATAGCATGCATGTTTGTCGGTTAGGGTTACGAAACTACCGTGAGAGAAGAGGATGAACAGAGGCTCGTATGGGAAATAAATGTTTGCTTGTGAAATTATTGTTAGATAAGAGGATGAAGAAAGGTGCGCAAAGCATGTTTGTTTGCCATTAGGTTTGTGAAATTACAGTGAGAGAAGAGGATGAAGAGAGGAGCGCACAACATGTATATTCGCCAGTTAGGGTTGCGAATTACCATGAGAGAAGAGAGGCATGCGGAGCATATATGTTCCCCAATTTTGGTTGATTAGCGTGAGAAAAGAGGATGAACAGAGGCAGGAAGAGCAAATATTTTCTTTAGTTGTGGTATTATATAATGAAATGAAGTTCATTTTGGCATTTGTTACAGGTGTTTTTTGTACTAGTGCATGATCCTTCTCAGGGTTATAGTGTTGGCTATGGTCTTCTTCTGCCCTAACGCTTTGTATTTTAAACCTTTTTCTATGGCAAGACGTTCTTATGGCAAGCTCTTTTTATAGTTCTAAATGATATATCCATGATGAGTTTGATAATGTTTGCATCAAGAGATCGAAAATGCATCCACAGTTGTCTATAAATGTGTCAATTAGTAGGTAAAAGATACATTAATGACCACATATTGATATTGTAACGTAGTTTGAAATGCAAAGCCGACTACAAGCATGTGCGACAAGCTCAAATGCACCGGGCCCTTATTGCAAGGGGCCCATTTTTTTTAGTTAATTGATAGGTGTACTTTATATTTTATTAGAAGAATATAATTATAGAGATGATTAAATACAAATGTAAGCTAGTAATTATAAATATGTGACAGTAAATTACTTTGAGTAATTTGAAGAAGTCTTCCTATATATATAAAGCTCTATGTAGATGATAAAGTCTAACACGTCAAAGTTGTACCTTGGAAATGAACATCGACTTCTCATATAATTAAATATTAGTCAACGAAGATGATGAATTTAATGTTTATGGAATTTGAATTATTAAACACAATTGTATTATATAAAAGTTATATATTTATATAAGGCTCTCAACCACCCCCCGGATCGATCTAACGACAAAGCGTCTAGCCAAAGACGTTAAAGAATGGCAGCTTTCCGGGAGGCAACCCGGACGAACTTATCTTTTATATGCTTTTATGTTGTTTTAATTTTCAGGTTCCCTTTGAATTTTATTTTCGCTAATTTTTAACCCCCGTTTATAGTATGGTTGCTTCTAGTGTCTTATGCAGGTGCAATTTCATGTCTACAACGCACCAACCAAGCTACGCTACTTGAGGCTGAAGCTCAAGTGTGGGGGAACTCTTTTAACACTAGCAAATAATATCAGGGGAGTACCAGTTTCTTTAAATTATTTATGCTTTTATTTAAATAAAATATGCAGAGGAGAATTTATATGCTTAAATGAATATTCGTGAGCTTCGTGTTCTCTCTATTTTATCAACTTACCGAAAAGGCCTTCTGAGACTTTCCCTTGTTTTTCTGGTGAACAATGAGGACATTGTTCAATTTAAGTGTGGGGGAGTGTGCCCTTTTCGGTGACATTTATGCTAAAATGCTTAATCTCTCTGCTTATCTTACGTTTGTTCAAATTCAATATTGTGGACCCTTTTTATGTGGGTTGTTCTCTTTAAGAATAAATATTGTTATGAATTGTGGGATAAATGGTATAAAATGTACAAAAATTTTAAAATTTTGATTACTTTTGAGGAGCATTTTTATGCGGTGTGACCAATGATCTGAAATGGTTGGATTTTTATTGCTCAGGGGTTCTTTCTGTCTTCTTTCTTAAGGGATTGCTAAGGGGTGCTTCTCTGTCAAAAAAAAAAATAATAAATAAGGGACTTGCGAGACACCATTGGTAACCAACAAGAAAGTTGAGTGTTCTTAAATACAAAGGCTTGATGCCTACATATTATCTTCTCATCTCTTATGCAAAGTGAAACAATGCATAAATCTATTTTTCCTTTTGTTTTCTCCTCAATGCCCATTCTTGAGAGAAGTTGGCCATGGTAAAAGTTCTCAAAGTCACCTTAAATCAAGAAACATTGAAGTACTCCGGATCATACCCCAAAACTCTAATTTTTATTTTTGCCCTGAGTACACCTATGCCACCAGTAGGTGATGGATCACACTCCTCTTAAAAGTTTAAGATCATGTACTATTGACTTCTTTATCCTACCCTTCATAATAGTATTTATTAATATTGAGCATTTCCTACTTGTTTGGGTACATGGTTTTGCTTGAGGACAAGCAAAAGGTAAGTGTGGGGGTGTGATAAGTGTCTAAATGAGCATGATTTATGGGTGTATTTCATATATTATATCAGCACTTTTCTACTCATTTCTCACTTATCATATGTTTTTCCTCTAGTTTATGTTTTATTGATTATCTCACAAATTTATTGGTTTAAACATGAGGAAAAGCCAAGCTAGGAGCAAAGTACACGAAGAGACGAACGCATAGGCGCAGACGCTCAGAAAACGGAGCCCAAACGAAGAATCTAGAGCTAGTAGAAGAAATAAGCTTGACATCGCGATAACACGCGGACATCTCACGTGCAACCCGCCTCGCGGACAACACAGAGGCTACCGCCTCTTAACTCGCGGACATCTCACGTGCAACCGCCTCGCGACAACACAGAGGCTACCGCCTCTTAACTCGCGGACAACACAGAGGCTACCGCCTCTTAAACTCGCGGACAACACAGAGGCTACCGCCTCTTAACTCGCGGACAGCACAGGAGGTTACCGCCACTTATTGGGCGGTACCAGCAGGCGGACACCAACAGTAACCGACTAATTATCAGTCGCGACCAGTATCTTCTTCGCGCCGTCGTCGTCTGCAACTCGCCCAACTCGCCCAGCAACTTATCCATCTACTCCGCACGCGTATTCAGCTCTGTCCCCTGCGCAATCAATGAAGCAATCAATGCTCTTCTTCATCTGCAATCGAATTCGTACGGATCCAAACTTCTATATAAACCCAGCACCTTAACTGCAAAAGACACACCACTCACGACGGGAGTCTGAAGAATATTTTCACCACACTCATCCATATCCATTCGCTTCCATTTAATTCTCTCCGTACACCACATCATTCCACACTCACGTAGTAACTAAAGAAATAGAAGAGCAGCAGTGAGAGCGAGAGCAGACCAGTTCTTCCTCTGAAATAATGTCAAAATCTGTCTGTGCTATCTTCTTATCTCAGTTAATGTCTGAGTAAATTTCTTTTGTATCCTAGGTTGGGGGTTATTTCTAATATTACGTAAACAATATTTATCACCTGTTTCTCTTATTTAACTTGTTTTAATTCCTTAACTAATATTGCTAAATGCTTTGCGCGACAAACGACTGCATTTATTTGGTAACTATCAACATATGATTTTGAGATAGTCTAGGTACCACAAAGGAATTAATCTTAGTATTTACACTCCGGACTGAGCAGGAAAATACTAAGGCTTTTATTAAGAGTTCGTAACTGACAATTATTAACTCTAATAGGCAATAAAAATTGAGACATGGTTATAAATATGTTTAAGTAATTTAGGAAATTCCCCCGCTATCCTAGGATACATTTTTCCATCCACTTCACTTAATTCACCTGTTTTTACTGTTTTTTAATTATATTGCACTGATCAAACAACAAATCAAGCTTGCCTCCGGCTAAACCCCTTTTTACAGTTTTTAAGTAACTACCAAGACTAGGATAAATTGAACAATCTCCCTGTGGATACGACACTTGTTTTACTAACTACGACCGGGATTTGTTTGCAGCCCGACGTTTATAATTTGAGTTTTAATTTCTTTTCTTTTAATTTTACACCAGTTTTAAAACCACTCAGAAAATAACCTCTGCACCACTTCTGAAACACCTAATACATCCCCATCCACTGCTACCCTACCTATTCTGCCTTCCTTTCCAACTACACAACCTGAGCCCACCAGTACCACACCATCCTCTCCTACCCCATCAGCTAGCACCACCAATAGTCCTCTCTCTTCTATTTCATTTACCATTTCACCTACACCTTCACCTACACAATCTGCACCTCTTCTTCAACCCCTCAGCCTCACCCTATGATCACCAGAGCACGAAACAATATTCACCAACCTCTTGTGCGAACAGACGGCACTATACCATGGCCTCAAGCTCACATCTCTACCCTTATTCCAGAATCACCACCTTCACTAAGGCTCAACAATTTCCTGTCTGGAAAGAAGCAATACCAAAGAATTCAATGCTCTCCTCTCCAATAACACCTGGGTTCTTGTTCCTAAACCCCTTCACTCTCCTGTCCTAGGAGTCAAATGGGTTCTTCGCACCAAATTCAATTTAGATGGCTCAATTGAAAGGCGCAAGGCCCGCCTAGTTGCTAAAGGGTACCATCAAACACAAGGTATTGACTATTTTGATACCTTCAGTCCTGTCATTAAACCCACCACAGTTCGCATAATCCTATCCCTAGCATGTTCTAAAGGTTGGCCTATTCGACAATATGATGTTCAGAATGCATTTTTGCATGGAGACCTCACAGAGGATGTTTACATGAGTTAGCCTCCAGGTTTTAAAGATCCAATTTTCCCAATCATGTATGCAAATTGCAGAAAGCCATTTATGGGTTGAAACAGGCCCCCGGGGATTTCATGGTTCTATGGCAGACACGTCTTTATACATCGACAGTTGGTTTGGATCTACCATCTATGTCCTAATCTATGTGGATGATCTCATTGTCACTGCCAGTTCAGACGCTATCCTCACAAAGTTCTATGACACCCTCTCCTCTCTTTTTTCCTGTCAAGGATCTTGGAACCCTAAATTTTTTTCTCGGGGTCAAAGTCCACCACACCGAAAATGGTCTCTACCTATCTTAGTCACAATATATCACCGACATACTCAACAAAGCAAACATGCAATTTTTGAAAACCAGTTTCCACACCCGTAACACCAAACACTACAATTATCCAGTCCACACACAGAAAACTTTTTAGATCCACAACAATACAGAAGCATCTTAGGTAGTTTGCAATACCTCAATCTCACGAGACCAGACATCAGTTACCTTGTAAACCGTCTCTGCCAGTTTATGCACAGTCCATCAGTTCTTCATTGGCGCGCTCTTAGCGACTCCTTCGCTATCTCCAGGCCACAAAAGATCTGAGCTTTCGCATCTCTGCTCGTTCTCCTTTGGCTCTCTCTACTTTTTCCGATTCAGGCTGGGCTGGGTCCTCCACCGATCGCCGATCCACCACCGTTTTTGTGTGTATCTCGGCAATAATTTGGTTTCAAGAAACAGAACACCGTCGCCAGATCCACCAAGGAGGCTGAGTACCGCGCTCTTGCTTCTGTCACATGTGACCTCCTTTGGATCCAGCATCTCTCCTCACAACTGCGTCTGCCTCTTTCATCTCCTCCGACGGTGTGGTGCGATAATGTCGGCGCTGTCTACTTAGCCGCTAACCCTATCTTGCACTCTCGCATCAAGCACGTACAATTGGACTACCACTTTCTCAGGGAAAAGATTACAAACCGTACTTTGTGAATCTGCTTCATCTCTAGTCAACGGCAGATTGCCGACATTTTAACAAAACCTTTGCCAGTAGCCCAGTTTGAAAAGTTACGGTCTCAACTTTGTCTTGACCATTTCGACCGTGGGGGGGTAGTAAAGCCCACAAGTAAATAGGCCCATATTTGTATATCTCTTACGGCCCACTGTTACATATATCTGTCAGTATATAAATAGTGGCTACACTGTACAAACCTAATCAAGGAAGATAATAATATAATATAGCGTCGTTTCTTCCTTTACGTATTGTCAAACTACCCACCACCGATTCATCAGTTGCCAAAATTTCCTAGTGTGAGTACACCTAATAAACAGATTCTACCACCCTTGAGCAGAAGGGGCATAAAATATTACCTAGAGTAGACAGATTCATAGTAAATAGCCTATCTCTTGTCGCTAATTTACCATTTAACAGGAACCAAACAAATATTTCCACCCGAGGGGGGGGGGCGGTTTTGCTCCAGCATGAAAGCGGAATAAGCTTAGAAGAGGTTTCTCATGTCTTTACAGTCGAAAAACTTCTTTCTTGCAATAGAAAATCGTGGCATTATGTTCCGAATAATCGTCGGATACATATTTCGCTTTGTTGGAGAATGTGGAGATCATAAACAAGAATGTGAGACGTTAAAGCAGTATATTTGTTTACTCCGTCGAAACCGATTTTGATTAAAAAGTGCGTTAGAAGAGTCTCAACAGAGTATATAGCTACTCACCGATTGTGCTCACCAAGATGAAAACGAGGTCAGGGAGAGTACTCATCGATTGTGCTCACTAGGATGAAAACGAAGCCGGGAAAGAATAATTACGAAGATGATCACCGACGATGTCATCTCATGGGAGGATGATGCTAATTATCAAAAAAAAGAAATTATGGAGGATGCTGGTTATTATGATAATTTGTACGACGAACTCAATCATGTCAACTACACAGCAACAGGGGAACGGTGACCGTCAATTATGCAGTACTGACAGATGATGTGGCTGCCCAGGTTTCTATTACACTCGAGAAGGAGGTAAATCTTCATGCCAGGTTTACGGACATGCTGCCCTTAGTTATGACTCATGGGACCATGATTCTGTAATGAAATGAATAATTGATGTTTTATTTCACTTGACTAACCAGTATATAAATACATACAATGTGAACGTTGAAGTGAAAACTAGTTCCTAGATCTAAGGAGTTAGTGGAGAACTATTAGGTTAGTTGAGAGGGAAATATGGAGATGGTTAAGTAGTGGAGATATATTAGGAAGGGAAATAGAATATTAGATGTGTTGACTATTTTCCTTAATATGCCCCGCAAGCTGAACGGTCGGTGGTTGAGTTCGAGCTTGGAGATGTTGTTGTCAAACTGCGCTCGTGGAAGTCCTTTGGTCAGGACGTCCGTAAGTTGGTCAGTCGCCGAGATGTGTTGGATGCGAAAGATGCTGGCTTGCACCTTTTGTCGAACAAAGTGGTAGGCAATGGCAACGTGTTTCATGCGGGAGTGAAAAACTCGATTGGATGACAAGAATATGGCATCCATGTTGTCGCAGTGTATTGTTGGTGGGGCCACAGGGTGGTTTAATTCTTGTAGGAGGGAGAGTAGCCACAGGACTTCAGAGGCGGTGTCGGCAAGGGCTTTGTATTCTGCTTCAGTGGAGGAGCGGGCTACGGCTTTTTGTTTTCTGGAGCTCCATGATATTGGTGTGGATGAGGTAGATGAGATAGCCGGTGGTTGATATGTAATCGTCATGATCACCAGCCCAGTCTGCATCAGAATATGCATGTATAGTGGTGGACAAGTGGCCTGATGTGGATCCCGTGTGTGAGTGTACCGGCGAGATAGCGAAGTAGGCGTTTCAGCTGTCCAATGTTGAAGTGTGGGTGTTTGCATGAATTAGGAAAGTCGGTTAACAGTGAAGGCTATATCAGAACGGGTGAGTCTGAGGTATTGTAGGCTGCCAACTAATTGGCGATAGAGTGTGGGGTTGTCCAGAAGGATGGTGTCACCGCGAGTTAGAGGGGTGGTGGATGTGATGGGGGTGGGTGAAGATTTGCAGTCATCCATACTAGCTTGGTGAGAAGGCCGTGAGTATATTTTCGTTGAGATAGGAACAAACCATGAGTGTAGGTATGACCTCCACCCCAAGAAAGTAGGAGAGGGACTAAGATCTTTTAAGGAGAAACGTTTTGAGAGAATGGTGATGAGACGTTGGAAAGCCGCGGTGGTGTTGCCGGTGATGATTATATCATCGACATAGACCAGGAGAAGTAGGGTGGTTTGGTTGTGGGTGTAGATAAAGAGTGAGTGTTCGGATTCGGAGGGGTGGAAGCCCTGAGTAAGAAGGAAATTTTTGAGTTCGGTGTACCATGCACGTGGTGCTTGGCGAAGTCCATATAGGGCGCAGTTGAGGCGGTAGACATGATGTGGCCGATCGGGGGTCAACGAATCTGGGTGGTTGGGACACAAGACTTCTTCATGGAGTGAGCCTTGAAGAAAGGCATTGTTGATGTCCAACTGGCGGAGTGGCCAGTTGTTGGAGACTGTGAGGGTGAGGATGACACGGACGGTGATTGGTTTGACTACCGGACTATATGTTCGTTGTAGTCCCAGCCAGGTCGTTGGGTGAAACCTTTTGCTACTAGGCGGGCTTTTAAGCGATCAACCGTGCCATCGGGATTATATTTGGTCCGATAGATCCACTTGGTGCTAACGATGTTGTGCGACGTTTGAGGGGAGACGGGAGTCCAAGTGTGCGGTTTGTTTTTGGATCCAGACAATAATACGCGTGCTGACTTGTAGAATATCCTGCAAAGATACAAGCAACAGACTTGGGGTCCAATTTGTTAGTCGTGTATGGTTTTAACCACAGATAACATAAACAACCGAAGCTCTTTAATTTCGTGTAGTCCACAGATTTATTTAATAACCTAAAATACGGGGTGTGTGAATTAAGGGTAGGGGTGGGTAATCTGTTGATGAGGTACACGGCGGTGAGCATCGCATGAGGCCAGAATTTTGTGGGAGGCCGGAGTAACTGAGCAGGGATAGACCGGTTTCGACCACATGGCGGTTTTTGCGTTCCGAGATGCCGTCGTGTTCGGGGGGTGGGGTGGGGTCGTGAAGTGACTGATGCCGTTTTTTGGAGATAACTGGTGAGACCAACATATACACCACCGTTGTCGGTGTATATATTTTGATTTTCTTGTTGAAGAAGTTTTCCACAAGTTTATGATACTGCGGAAAAATAAAGGAGACGTCGCTTTTGCGTTTGATCGGGTATAGCCAAGTGTAGCGAGTAAAGGGTCAAAACAATAAAACAGTAGTATTTGAATCTGTTGTAAGAGGGAACGGGGAGGTCCAGACGTCGCTAAAAATTATTTCAAGTTTGTCAGAGGTATGTAAACTGGAACGAGCAAAAGGAAGTTTGTGACTTTTATTCAACTGGCAAGCAGTACAGTCTTTTTTGAGAAAAATTGGAATTACAAAACCGAAATTGTTTTTGTAAATATTGGAAAGTAGATGTGGATGGGTGGCCCAGACGATGATGCCAGGCACCGTTGGATGTGAAACTTAGGAGATAGGCCGATGGTGGTGGTGTGGGCCACGTATAGACTCCGTTGGTGCAGGGCCCGGTTGCCAGGATATCACCTGTGGTGAGATGCTTTACAAAGAAAGAGTCAGGTAAGAAGGTGACGGAGCAATTATGTTGGTGGCTGAGTTGTGAAAAAGATATAATGTTTTTAGTCATGGATGGTACACACAGCATATTAGGTAAATTAATGAACGCGTAGAGCTAGAAAATTAAAAGAGTTCCAGAGGATGTTATGGTCAAACCTTCACCATTCCCCATATGTAATTCGTTGGGTCGGTATATGGGTAGGCGGGGGTGAGTTGGGCCGGATCAGTAACTACGTGTGCGAGGCGCCGCTAACGAGGGAATCCGGGCTGAGAGGCGGCGGCAGTGACGGTGTTCTCCTGAGGATTGCGGGGTGGTGGTGGCGGTTGTGCGTTGGGGAAATGCCTCTTGAAATCTTCACAGACGGTGATCCAGTGTCCTACGCCCGACACCACTGGCACCTGCCGAGAAAGGGTTTTGGGGCGGCTTGAGGGCTGCGGGCTTGGTGGTGTTGTCGGTTGGAGGCGCCGGGCGAAAGCGACACCAGGAGGCGTGGAAGCGACGCCATAGTGTGGGGGTTGCGGGCCGCGAGATTTGCCAGAGTGGGTGCGGTTTTTGGAGGTGGCCACGAGGGCGGTGGCAGAGGGCGAGATTGGTGGCGGCGGTGGGGGGGAGTGAGTTCCAGTTCGCGAACCAGGAGCTTGTCGTTGCAGCTCCGCGACGTCAATGGTGGAATCCCGCTCCTGAATGGCTTCGACGAGGGCAGTGTAGGAATCATCGAGGCCATGGAGGATGTGAGCAACGATGTCTCGGCGTCTACCGGTTTGCCCAGCTCAGCCAGAAGATTGGCAGTGCCGGTGACGGTTTGTATGTACTCCGAGATGGTTTGTGTGCCTTTAACGGTGGTGGCAGCTTCTGTTTAAGTTGATTGATGCGGCCCTTCGACGGGTTGGCGTAGGTCGACGTTAGTGTATCCCAGGCCTCCTTCGTTGTCTTAGCACGGGTGATGAGTAGTGCAACAGGCGTAGTGAGAGTGCCAACAAGGGCACCAAACAGAAGCCGATCTTGACGGTGCCACGCTGTGTAGGCTGGGTTGGAGGTGGTGACTCGGCGGTGGTGTTTGTTTTTGGTGGGGCGTGGAAGAGCCATCAACGAACTTCAGAAGGTCATAGCCGTTGTAGAATGGCTTGCATTTGGATTTTCCAGGTGATGAAATTCTGAGGTGTTAATTTAATTACATTGGAAAGATTAACAACGATGAATGGTTGGTTGGCATCGTTGGGGTTGGTGAGTGTGGTGGAGAGGTTGGCCATTTGTTGGGGTTGTCTAGCGCAGAGACAAGACAGATAGAGTTAAGTAGATCGTGATTAGGCTGATACCATGTAATGAAATGAATAATTGATGTTTTATTTCACTTGACTAACCAGTATATAAATACATACAATGTGAACGTTGAAGTGAAAACTAGTTCCTAGATCTAAGGAGTTAGTGGAGAACTATTAGGTTAGTTGAGAGGGAAATATGGAGATGGTTAAGTAGTGGAGAGATATTAGGAAGGGAAATAGAATATTAGACGTGTTGACTATTTTCCTTAATAGATTCTACTAATTATTGTTTGCTGTTTGAAACAAGTAGTAGCAATTATGTTGAGGTCCACAGCTCAAACCTAATTCCTTTGCTCAGATCTGTGTTTGTCGTGCCACTGGACACTTCTCTCGATCTTTCCGTCCGTTTGTACGATCATGACAAAGTATGTCCTGATGACCTGATTGCAAAAGGTATTGTAAAACTCTCCTCCGGACGAAATACCTGGTACAACGAAAAACAAAATTAAAGGAGATGAAGAAAATTATGTGACCGTCACCACTCGATGGACTTTTGCTGTCTGATTGATTGCTACTTATTATTAATTGCTACTGTAATGAATCCCCCGTCTTTCCATCCTCTCTTTATATATATAATGCTCGCCCCGAGGTGGAGAATGATACGACGCGCTATGGACCAAGTTGTTCGGGCCCAAATGTTGGAGTTGGGAGTGGGGTCCATTATTGGACTGGTGGTGATCAGTGCAGCCTGTACCCGGGTTGGGCCGTCCCGTGTGTGGGCTACGGTTTGTGGGGTGGGCTCCAGAACCAAAACGATGTTTATAGTGGGATGTGGGGTCAAAACCTTGGTTGGGGTGGCGCATGGTCTTACCCAAGTGCGTCCGTGGTGGCGTGGGGAGGTGGTCAATATGGGGCCGCTCCTCCCTCGGGTTTGGTGGGTGATCCCAAGAATGAATTGAGGGTTGGACCAGTAAGGCCCAGTGACAAGATTCCTATTTCAATTCGCAAGCCATCGCAGAGTAAGGAGGTTCCTCTGGATCCTATAGCAGAAGAGATTTCAAAGCAGGGTCGAGGTGGGCTGACAGATGATCTGGGAAGCACTAGGCTGATTGACCTGGAGGACGTAGGGGCTGAGCCGGAGTCATATAATGTTGATGCAGCTTTGAGTAGTAGCCGTCTTGAGGTTGAACGGGCCTCCCATCAGATGGAGCAAGTGGAAGGAGGGATGGGGGGGAGGACCTCAGACGCCTTTTCGATGACCCAGAGTTTCCTCCTGGCTTTGAGCCGGGAAAGGGAGGCTCTGGACCGGTGGCGAGCTCGGAAGAGGAGTTTGTTAAGGAGGAAGCACGGCAGACCCTCCTACTTGCCAAGAAGATCGGATGTAGCATTATTGATGAGGGACGTGCCCTTAATAATCTTGAGAGTATCATTCGCGAGCATAGAGGTAGCTCCTGTCAGCAAGGTAAGGATCCCGCTCCAGGCAAAGGTGGCGATTCCGATAGTTGCTTGCGGACCGCGTCTAGGGCGAGTTCTAGTAGGAGGACAGGCCCTATGAGGGGCTTGGCCGGGTTTAACAAGTTTTCTCGTATTAGTAAGATTGCCAATAGAAGCAGGGGTAGTGTAAGGTCTAGAAGATAAGGGTTTTAGTTGTCTTGTTGCCTTGTAAGGATGAAGTTGCTAGGTAGGGTCCCTGAGCTTTGCGGGTGCTTGGTTTTTTGCTTGTGGCCGCCTTTGCGGTGTAAAATTAGGCCTTGTGCCTCCAACTATCAAAAAAAACTTACATACGCATTTACTAAGTTTGTCTTAAATTAATATCCGTGCTTTCAATCTCCCTACTTTTATTGTATATAAGAAGAGTTGCCAGCCTTGTATCTTAATTTAGTTATTAATGTATTCTGTTTAGAGGAAACTAGGTAGTTAATTAAGTTTTATTACATGAAATGTAATGTAACTAAACATACGTGTCCTCCTATGAGGACGCTGATCACTGTAACAATGTAAGCCCTGTTCAACTTGTTCTGTTCAATTTAGATCCTTATAAATGGCGTTCAATCAAAACCAATCCGGCCATCTAGAGGACTAAGGCATGGGACCACTATCCCCACTCCTTTTTGTACTCTGTGCAGAAGGCCTCAGCTGGATCCTTGAAGAGGCCATACAAATAGGTGACAGAGAAGGGTTACGAATTGGGGCGAATCAAATCCAACTCTCCCATCTGCAATTTGCAGATGACACACTCATTTTCGCCAAGGCTTGAGCTGAAGAGGTAGAATCTGTCAAGCTTTGCATCAATGTTTTTTCGGAGATGTCCGGATTAGAGGTGAATTTGGGCAAAATCCAGCATCATCCCAATTAATTTGAGCCAAGAGCAGACTAAAAGTGCCCAACGTAATCTAGACTGCCGCTTATCCTCTCTACCTACAACTTGTTTGGGTGGGGCTGACTATTGGTGGAAATCCATGCCGAACAGCAACATGGAACCCAGTAATAGAAAGAATTGAGCGACGCCTTGCTGATTGGAAATCATCCAGTCTCTCAAGGGCGGGACGATTAGTACTGATCAGGGAAGTCCTTGAAAGTCTACCCTTGTACTACATAAGCTTATTCAAAACTCCAAAATCATGGGAAAAGCATAAACAAGCTCTCAAGAAATTTTTTCTGGGGCGCAGGAGTAAAAAAAGGTATTCTTTTACTCTCCTGGAGTACTCTGTCAAGACGAAGAGACAAGGGAGGCCTTGGATTAATGGACTTGGAAACAAAAAATGCTGCTTTATTATTTAAATGGTGGTGGAAGCTCCACAAAAATGACGGAAGGTTATGGAAGAATTTGGTTTGTTTGATCTATGATATAGATATTAGATTGCCCATCACTGATTCAAAATGGCAAAATACCACTCGCAATGGTATCTGGAAATTGATAATCTCCATAGCCACATGGAAACCCAGTCAGTCACAGGCAATCCAAGTACATCTAGATGGGCAGTAGTCAACGGAAGGAATATACGATTCTGGATCGACCATTGGATAGGTACACAACCTTTACAATTAAGGGTTTCACGCCTATTTTCAGTAACCGATCAGAAATATGCAACTATTACAGAGGTTGGATGGTGGAATGGTTCCACTTGGCTCTGGAATTTCTTCTGGCAAAGACAACTCTTCATCTATGAGGTGCAATAGGTCCAACAACTCTACTCCCTATTAGACAGTTGCTCCCAAGTGCAACAGATGAGAATGATTATATGTCCTGGTCGGAATCAAAAGATGGCAATTACACTGTGAAATCTTTCTGCCAATCAGTCACCAATATTGAAATGGGAGACTCAATTACATGGTGTCGAGCATTCTGGCAGAATTTCGCACCCCCAGGATGGAACTAACAGTATGGTTCCTGCTTCAAAATCGATTGCAGACGAAAGAGTTACTGTTTGCAAAGAATTTAATCCCAATAGCAGCTCTTCGATGCTCGTTCTGCAGTAGAGCAGTAGAAAGCTTAGAACACTTATTCCTTCACTGTGATAAAACCAGACAACTTTGGAGCAACATTTTAGGCTGGTGGGGCATCACTTTTGTCTTTCCTAGAACCATTGCAAATCTGTTTGTCGAGTGGCAGGGGGTAACAG
This sequence comes from Limonium bicolor, assembly GCA_023374045.1. NCBI lineage: Eukaryota > Viridiplantae > Streptophyta > Magnoliopsida > Caryophyllales > Plumbaginaceae > Limonium > Limonium bicolor. The sequence goes on along the minus strand of CM041781.1, from coordinate 30,211,117 downwards.
AGATCAAAGTAGCCAGTACCTGGTGAATATCAACACTCTTCCGTACTCTTTATGCGGTATGGTGCATTCGGAACCGCGTGATTTTTGAAAACTTATCCCTAGACTGGGATGGGATGGTAGCATCTATCAAAAGGTTGGTCTATGGGTAGAACAAGAAATCCCCAAGAGCGCAGCAGCTCCTACCGCATATGTTATGCAAGACAAAGCATCTGCTGCAACTGCTTTCATCCTACTGATGTTTTGAACTGTTGAGCCTGCTCCAGTTGTTTTGTTTATGTACCTAGTGGTTTTGTATTTTTGTGTTTCCTATCTTATCATGTTGGCAAGAAAGGCCTCTGGCCTCAGTATTGCCATGTAAACTGGGATACAAGTCAACTATCAGGAAAAAAAAAGATCCAGCTGGTGTTTTCCACTTCATATGCTGTTAATGTTTGGAGGACTTACGAAGAGGATTCCAGCAAGGTTATTGTTGTTAGGTGTTAGGATATAGCCCGAAAACAAGTTGGTAGATATAAACAGTGATTATGAAATTAAAGTAAAGTGAGAAACGGGACATGAAACTTTTACGTGGTTCGACTATGCCTACTCCACAGACGATGAGGAGAATATTCACTATATGTGTAGAGAGTACAACTTTGAGGAAAATGTTGAGCAGTGTACATGCTATGGTGAAGGAAAATGTCAGCGTGAAACTAACCCGTTTCAAAAAAGGTGAGATGAGCCAATTGGCAATGGGCGTACAATAGCCGCCATATATTTAAATACTTGATATAATTATGATTAAAGTATTAATGGTAAAATGTCTTAATAATGTGTTTCGTAGAAGAGATTTTGTTGGGAGTGTGATGATGAGATTGTCTACACTAAGATTCTGTTTGGTATGACAATTTTGGCAGCATATTTGCATCATATTTGGGTAGCTGTTTTGTGCTCGTATATTTGTAGATGTTTTGAAAATTGTTGTTTGACAACATATTTGTATCATATTTGGGTAGCTGTTTTGCGCTAGTATTTGTAGATGTTTTGAAAATTGATGTTTAGCAGTATGGTATATTTGCAGCATAAGTTAGTTAAGTTAGTTATATGCAGTGTGTTTACAGTTTTTGTACTACGATTATAAATATTATATTACAGTTTAAGACTACATTTGTTAAAAAAATAAAAGGAAATCACAAACAAGATATTACTAAAAGTAGTTAATTTACAGTAAAAAAACCTAATGAGAAAGCAAAGAAAATAAAAATATTTATATAACTAATAAATTTTTATTTTTATTATTTAAGTATAAATCGTAACTTCTAACAATATATTGCTATTTTCTATAATTTTATAGTTCTTACAAATATAAAATTGTAATGAAAAGAGAACAAGAGTTTCAAAATTTTTTATAATGTTGTGTGAATTTATTTAATGAAATTATAATTTTTAATAATATATTATATGTTTGTAACTTTGTATGTTAATAACTTTACATACATCCAGATTTTTATATAATTTTTTAATAAAGAGATTAACTAGCCCGCAAATTTATTGGTTTTTTAATTTTATTAATCTATGTGGTATTATAAATAATATATTGTGAATTAGTATTTTAATGTGAAGTCACAGTAATTGCAAAGGGGGAGAAGAGAGGTGACACATGCCAGTCAGCCGAACCAAATAAAAGAGTCCACACTAACATATGTCAGTCCAGATATGCTGATATTTGTGCTGGGTTTATGCTAACCCGAACACTACCTAAGTTTAGTTAGTGAGCGTCATAGAGATATAAAGATATCATGTATGATATCAAGGGTGGGAAGGTTTGGGACACTATCGAAGAAGAGATTTTTCAGGCTTTGGAAAGAGAAGTGAAATGAATCTTAATATGAACACCGACGACAGGTCGATCAACTCAAAAAATCATCGCACAAAGCATGCCCTGGAGGCAAGAATGTTGACACATATATGCGGTTCTCGTTCCATGTTGGGACACATTTATGTTTTGGTATATAACTTATTACAAACTATTAGCTGTCAATATCTTAGTCGTACTTTAATGCTTAATTACGTTCAATGGAATAGTATCGATGAGTGAATCCAGGAAATACTGTGATGCACACTTTAATGGATTTTGTATAAAATTTAATTCAATTTAGGAGATGCTTAAACGCAGTCCGAAGTTGATGAAACTTTACGTGGACGATACTAAAGTGTTATATAGTCTTTATGTCAAATTCAAAGTTATTTAAGCTTACGTGTGATCTGTGGGACCTAATTAACGAAATATAACACTTTCGCATCGTCTATGTAAAGTTTCATAGGGTTTTGTAATAGATAGAATAGTGAAATGACCGTAGTGTATTAGATTCACGTTTATAGCTAGTATTTGTATTGTGGGTATAAAGGCTAAAAATAGAAAGTCGTAGTAGATAGACAAAGTAGACAGGACTGGGCTGATGGGCCAACAAAATGAAAAATATGTAACTAAAGTGGCCCACATTCTTATCTAAACTTTGAAGTTTCATAAACTACTGACAAAGTTAAATCATCTTCTAAATTGAATGAAAATTACTACTACCGTATTGTGAGAAAGGTTCATTTAGAACCTCAGTATCGCTCTTAAGCTGAACTTTCAGCCATTATCAAAAAAAAGTGGGAAGATGAGTGAAAATGTTATCATAAAATAGGTAGTTGTGTGTGTTATTTTATTCAGGATCAGGAATAACAAGTAACAAGTTGTAGTCGGAGGAGAGTAGTAAGCTGCTACTGCTAGCACTCGATAACATGAAGACACATAACATATAATAGTAGACGCGCGTGCGTACATATTCATGTTACATACACATACAAGACGAAGGTGAATGGTCCCGTCCCATACCAACAAACCCACATAGCATATTGTAATATATAGATATATATATATATATATATATATAACCTCCTTCGTCAAAGGGAATATTGAGTCACTAGCTAGCTAGCTTAGATTGTGGTTTGTGCTGGTTTAACAAATACGCCAATGGCATCGAGATAATGACCAGCTCTACCATGAAATCCAACTATTGTACTATTGGTTATTGGTATGGAGAAAGAAGTGCCAGATTCAGTGCCAAAAGGTCCACATGAAGTCAGATTTGTTGTAAATGTAAGGGAGGTGATGGTGGTCATACCAGCAAACTTTCCGTATGTCCCACTTATGGAGATAAGGTGTTCATTAGGCCAGTGAATTGGAACCTATATCATAAATATAAATAGGCCAGTATCATGATTCATGAATCAGGAAATTAAAGGAAGTAGTACGTTATACAAGTAACTGATCATGTCATTATGAAAACTTAATGATATAAATATGCTTACGGTATTCCTGTAGTAGCCAGTATCATGTGCATTTTTGCCCCCAAATGTTGCAGAAGCATGACCAGAAGTGTCTAGAAATGAAATAGATTTGATATTCAAGTCTGAATGGATGACTATCTCATTTATACCATGATTAGTTATATAACTCCATGGATCTCCACCTGAACCTCCCCATGGACCAATTGATATTGCTCCACGGACATCCTGTGGCTTTGCATGAAAAAATGCCAATGGCATCAAGGTAATAGCCAGCTCTTCCGTGAAATCCATTCACAATTGAACCCTCAATTGGTAAGGAGAAAGAAGTCCCGGTAGGGTGGGTCGGGTTAGTTTTACCAAAAGGTTCCAGTGTGGACATATTAGTAAAGAATGATAAGGAAGTTACTACCATGTGGTTGCAGTAATTTCCATATGTCCCTTTTATGGATTTCAGATACTCAAATTGCCCATCGATTTCACCTATACATACGCATTAATTCGATCATTTAGGTTATAAGGTTGAGTGAATGTACAGTAGATAGGAATTAGGAAAGTCGTTGTTCCTACTTACTGTTTGTTCCTTGCCAAGATCATTTGGATTCTTCCCACCAAATTTTCCATACAAGTGTCCATTGGCATCCTTAAAAGATATGGACTTTATATTGCTATCTGAATGTACTGTTATTTCTGTTATCCAACTACCTACCGTGAAACTAAAAGCATCGCCGCCTGGACCACCCCAGGGACCAAGTGAAAGGCTTCTATTTGGTGGTGCCTGCACCCAACATACGAAAGTTAACATAATACGTGGTAGCTGCTTAATTAAGTAGAGATCGATTGAAGTGTCACCGGTTGCAGAAATATGCCGAGTGCATGAAGATGAGTATCAGCCCTTCCGAAGAAACCAACAACATCATTATCGGTTATTGGGATGGAAAAAGATTCGCCGCCGTTACTGTTTCCGAAAGGTCCGTAAGTTGTAAGGTTTGTAATAAACGATAGTGAATCAATGTATCACCACCGTTAACGTTAGAGTTTCCGTAAGTTCCACTTATGGATTTAAGTACTCTGATGGCCAAGGAGTTGAATCTACAAAACACATGCACTGATCAATCTAATAATTAAAATATGCATCAAACAGATATAATTATCGTCTATTCACAGAATCGAATTAGATTGATTAGTATATCATTATTAATTAGATCAGCTCGGACCTTTTTCTCCTCCACAGTGCCACTACTGCCTCTGGTAGTAGTAGTAGTTCTGTTGTTGTCTCCGAATTTACCGGTAATATGACCGTTGGCATCTCTGAAGAAAAGTGACACTATACTGATGCCATCATGGGATGATAATTTCGGTAATTTCATGGATTGCTTTGTAACTCCAGAAGTGACCACTTTTCCTCCCCATGGCCCTAATGAAATTACTCCTCCTTCTATGAATACCTGAACACCACAAGTACGCATCGATCGCATATAAAACAACCACAACCCAATTAATTAACTAAAACTATAGTAGTACTAGCTAGATTAAATGTGTAAACATTAGTATGGTATTAATTAGTAATAGTAATTAATCTGGCTCGCTCGCACGCGCCTTTTTACTGGTATCCATCAAGTTCTCCTCCGCGACAGTGAAACAATTGGAATCTGCAGCAATGGTTGATCGATCGAGATTATTAATTGAACGTACGTAACAATTAGTACTTAATTAAACTAGATTAAGTATGATCGATATAGGATAGGGTAGAAGTACCTTTTTCTCCTCCTCCCCAGTACTGTTGAAGTTTCTCCCTTCGAATTTCCCAGTAATATGACCGCTCCCATCTTTAAAGGAAATAGAGACTGTACCATCATCTTGGCGGATAATAATGTCAGTAATCTCCCGGCTTGCACTGAAACTCCAAGGATCTTCACTATCACCTCCCCATGGTCCTAATGAAACACTCCCTCCATTGATCCCGCCTGATCGATCGATGAGCAGCACCAACTATATTATTATTATATATATACATACCGTCCTCTATCTACAGAACATTGATTAAAGGATGAGCGCGAATATGGTTGACAAATCGAGACACTAACTAACTAAAGTATACAACAATCAAATTAATTGGCAGTGATATATATTATATATTTATCCTTCCTTACCATGAATTTTGCAGCCTATTCTTCGTTCGGACAACGTAGAATTCTAAATATGGCTCTTTACCTGCATGCATATAAATATATATAGGGAGACTCCATGTAGGAGTAGGACTAGCTCTTCTTCCTTCCGTGATGTGTTGTTATCCCTGATCGATGGACAAAACGACAAAATATTAAAGTTGATGACAGAAAATTCCTCCCAATTGCTTTCTGGATAGAAAGCGAAAGAAGAAGGTAAAGACAATTAAAGATGATGATTCAGACATTGGAGTGCGAGTAGAGAAAGAATTTGATGCCGTACTAAACTCCTTTTTAATTTTAATGGACTCTTCAAGTTTTCTTTTCTTGTCGTTTTTTTGTTTTTTTTTTAAAAAAAAATCCTTTCTCCAGCTCAAGCCATCTGTTGCAATGCAACTCCTTCGCTAGCAGCTTTTACGAAGAATTTCTTTAGAGTTTCATTATGTAATCTTTGTTGTACTATGTTATATCTCGCGTGTTGTAGTCCCTTGATGGTCCTATTTGCTTTATGGCACGCTTTTTCAATTTAATATTAAATATATAAGATAAAATTTTTATAAAACTAAATTTTGTAATATATAGTTTAATATTTCAGGAATGATATGTAAAACTTAAATTTTAAAAATTATTTTATCTTATATATTAAAAATTGAAGTCAAACGACATGTCCAAATAGTAAACAGGACGGTCAATTGAGAACTCCTCACTCTCATACGGACTTGCCATGCCATGAAGTGCATCACTCTGATACGGACTTGCCATGCCATGAACTGCATTCTGCAGTAAGTAACTTATAAAAAAATAGTCAACCTTATATTATACTTCTTTCCTCATGTTCGAAATCTCATTCTGTCCCCTCCTTTATTAAAATAATTAGATAGATTGTGACTAAAATAAAACAAAACTGCAGGTTCAAGATTGAAATAATTAACAAACAACTTTCTATAAAAGATAAATGAAAGTTTCTTAGTTGGAGTGCATGTCAAGACAGAATTTCACAAAGTCCTTTCCTTTAGCCATGCATAAACGGATAAGATTTGCAGAACAACATGCTTTTACGCCTTCCCTACCTTCTACTTCCTTTTCTACCTGTATAAATCGACGGAAGGAAACCACCATCCTCTTTTTTTTTGTAAAGAAAGGTAGTGATGTATAGATATGAAAAAGGTTTTTACAAAAGTGAAATACAGAGCACTATATATTATATATCAAAAGAACAAAAAGAGCCTAGAGAGGATATACAAAATTCCCTAGCATATACAAAAGTAGCAGAGAGCCAGCTGTAGGAGAAATAAGGGGGGATAAGAGAAGAATGGGAAATCCCCATTATCTTTGGCGTTATGAGCAGAGGACTTTGTCCAGCCAGTGTTGCATCGGTCCATCTGTGTCCAGATGATAGCTTTGATGCCAGCTTTGATATCTAAGATGACAAGCATAGGGTCTCTGATTTGGTTGGTCATCGCTCGCTTGCATCGCTCTATCCATATGTGGTAGAAAACATTGGCAATGGCAGCCTACTTCACCAAGTCTCTTGGACGGTTCCTTTTGCAGTAGCGGGATATCCAATGAGCACAGCTGCAGAGACTAGTCCTATTGGTAGGGATCCTCAGCCAATCACAATTAGACCAACAAACCCTTTTAGAGAACCTGCAAAGAAAAAATAGGTGGTGTCTAGTCTCTTGAGCATTCTCACAGAGCCAGCATCGGTTAGCAAGACATATGTCCCAAGATTGGAGCCTATATCGTAGGTTTTCAATCTACCTCTAAGAGTGATCCATAAAATGAATTTCGCTTTGGGGATTGACCAGAGTTTCCACTAGATTTTATGCCATATACAGGGCCTGGAAGGGGAAGAAAAATCCTTATAGAGCATACTAACCCAAAGGTTGGAAGAGTGAGATAGGAGCAGAGAAGTGGCGTCTTCCATGGAGCCACATTGCTTGATCCACCAATTTCTAACATGGATGATGGACTTCTAGGTCCAAGGATCATTCCCCTTGGCGACTATCATCCAGAGGTTTTGGGCAGTCAAGTATTGAAGAGGGGAAATATGTCCAGAAGTCTCTAAGAAAGAGCGATAACCCAGTAAAGCAAAGGGGAAAGGAAAAAGAAGGCCAAGGCAATACTGGGTGTTCCTGACTAGGTACAGAAGACCACAATCAGACCGCAAGCAGTGACCGGTCGTTTTCGACCGGTCACCAGAAACCCTAGAACATAGCATAGAAAGTGACCGGTCGCCTGTGACCGGTCACCAAAAGCATCATTGTGACCGGTCGCTTATGACCAGTCGCCAGGAAGGCGAGATGCAGCATAGGAAACGACCGGTCATCTGTGACCGGTCACCAAATATGCTAAATATAGTACGAGTAGCGACCGGTCGCGTGTGACCGATCGATAGAAGAGCAGGGCAAGTATAGGTAGCAGTTGACAGTAGGGGAATTAGGATAAGATATTTTGCAGGTCTACCAAGATATTTATGTGCCAGGCTGGCACATTGTGATAGGCCAGGAGGCCTGTGAGAAACAATATAAATAGGGGTTCCCCCCCCCCCCCCAATAAAGGACACGCGATCCATACTTGAGAATTCTTACTGTTACATTGTTGTTGTGAATCTCTCTCCCTCTCTTGAGCTCGGTTTACTCAGTAACAAGGTAACTCGACGGAACTCGAAGGACTTGATGATAAATTAGGAACCCGACTAGTGAATTGGATGGAAGATCGTTGGGAACTTAGGAAATAACCATTTCAAGTATTGGTTGTGGATCCATTAGATCCACAACCGCTCTGGGTCATTGGTAATAGCAGATATAGTTTTAACAATGAAGCACATGTTCCATTTTTTGGATATCTTTAAGCCCAATGTCCCCTTGCTGTTTAGTGCTTGTAATGGTTTCCCAAGCCACTCGGGGTAGAGTGGCTCTCAGTATCACCAGACCAGAGAAAAGAACGGAATTGTCTACTGATATTTTTGATAACATTTTTGGGGATGAAGATGCAGGAGGCCCAAAAGCCGACGATACCAAGGAGTGAGCTCTAAATCAGGGAGAGCCTACCCGTGAAAGATAGGGATTTGCCAGCCCAAGAGGATATGGATTTTCATATGCTATCGGGAGGGGATTGAAATCAATGGTTTTAGGCTTCCTTGTGGTTATAGGGATGCCTAGGTAGCGGAAGGGAAACGTACCCTGGTTAAAACCAGTTAGTTGGAGAATATCATCTAATAGAGGGGCGGTAACTCCTCCAAGAAATAGGTTTGATTTGGAGGGATTAAGCGCAAGGCCGGAAGCTTCCAAGAATAGCTTGATTTTGTTGAGGATGGGGGATCTAGAGTTGAGATCTCCTTTGTAGAATAAGAGTACATCATCGGCAAAGAACAAATGGGTCAGCCGGAGCGATTTGCAGGACGGGTGGAGGTGGAACCCAGGGGTTTGGGGGAGCTGATCCAGAAGCCGTAAGAGCATATCCATGACCATCAAGAAGAGGTACGGGGATTTGGGATCTCCTTGATGATGTCCCCTCTCACCTTTAAAAAATCTCGAAGGGGAGCCATTAATGTTGATCGAGAAGGACTGTAGTGACACATTGCATGATCCAGTTACTGAACTTTGGTGAGAAGTTTAGAAAGGAGAGAGTGTCTTGGAGAAAGTTCCAGTTAACTATGTCAAACGCTTTCCTTATATCCATCTTCATCATGCAGTGAGGGGCGATATGGGCTTTTTGGTAGTTTTTCATCAGACATGAACGGAGTTGGATATTCTCTGTAACACCCCTTGTATAATTACACCCCTAACATAATATTAACTAACATAAACGTAGCAGAAATAAAAGACGTCGCAGTGGAAAATAAATTAAACGTTTAACCGGGTGTTACTCGCCATTACCCGCCCATGCGAATAATGAAGCGACTATCCTACAACCAAATCCCTAATACAATATAACCACTGTGATGACGGGAACATAAATTTATCCAGCAAGTACAACACTTAATCCTAAAATTGACTAGTGAGCAATCTACTTAACCATGCCAATAGTTCCAAAAACGGATTACTAAATCCTAAGGTATAGTTGAGAAGTATAATGCTAACTAATCCCCAAAAGTTTCCCGCTCTCGCGTAATGGTCTTCAAACAGCTACGCACCTGTAATGTGATGCCATAAAGGCTCAGCCAACTGCTGGTATGCTAAATGTGATCCTAGACCCGTTTAGGCCACTTAGGTCGTTTTAGCCATCTTGATTAACATGGGGTTCATTACATGCTGTTCCGGTTACCTGCTTATAACATAACTGTAAATGCAAAATTTAAACATACAACAGGCACTCCAATAATCACACAACAAGGCATGCTATTACAACAATCATAATTGAATAATGAGCACGAGTCATCAATTAGTTGAGGTCCAGTTAGTCTCACTTGTTCACTTCCACCATATGAAGCCCCGCTTCCAACAATCTCACATAAACATACGGGTGTCATGTTAAAGACAATTTCCCGTTTAGCCTCACACATGTATATTTTGGACAGTAGTCCCGTGCCATCTACAGTGGGTAGATGGACTTACTTATCTACAGTGGTAGATGTCCATTAGGCCGAAGCCTTAGTGCCAACGGTAGCACACTCCGACTAACGATCATATCCGGCTCGTTATATAAGCAAGAGTAGACCCTAAACGGGTGTTAAACTCTAGTGATCACTATGCGCAACCTGCTGGAACGTATGCAACCCAGGATTTACTAAACAATGCATCATTAATTAACACACTCTTATTTGTTAGTGTATTTTAATTAACCTCCTGGAGATTTAATCTTGTTATTGGAGAACACATTTTTATTGGATGCCCATAGGGTCTTACACATGCCTAGAAGTCTGCTAGGTGATGTTCAAAGGTCGAGTCATCGCTCTAGAGACGGATAATACCGGGTCTCTAAACTAAGTTCCTCACTTAGTGCTTTAGGAGTTGTTTTACTCTCACAAGATAATTTCAAAGTCTCTCCCAATAGTTCATACACAGTTAGGTGATAATCGGTATCACATGTCTGAACGATGTACGCGCACAATTAATAAACGCTTTGACGGTCGGAAAAATAACACATACAAACACAGACATAACACTATTAATCTTAATATGCAAGCAGACATTATGTCCGGAACCCAAGGAAACCCTTAGGTCTTTCAGACCACACATTCACATACCGTTCACCGACAATAATGCTAAGGTGATGATTCACGCTTGTCCACTAGTGCTCCTGAGCTCATGTCTAGCAGTCTGTATCTCTGTAATACATTGCGGTAATATCAGTGTCTATATCACGAGTATGCTTAACCATTCTAGAATAGGTTCTAGTCATTACCCCGTAGTTAACCCCTTAGTCGGTTGTTTGTTTAACTCGGGTTTATTATTAATTCTCGAGATTTTAGTTTTATGACATACTATAATTTATGTGTAGGTAATATTCAATACTGTAATAATGTTCAGTGCGTAGGACTTATTCTCCTAATACTCATGCATTAACGAGGTTAATTGTTTTGCACGTGTACGTACAAACACACTTACATGCATGCATGACTAATCATATACATTTATTTATGCATACATATAATATATGGTTTATCACCATGTCTCATTAGGCCAAGTTATATCTTCACTTACAATTGTATAATAGCTTGTGTGTGTTGGTTAATTAATCTACTTGGCCAACTTGTGTTGATTGGTCAACGTAGTTTGACTCGGTCAAGGTTTCAAGTCAATATTTCATAATAGTCGATCTTTATTTATCGATTTATATTACATTACATTATGACACTTATAATTATATCCCTAACACTTAGTTCTCTCACAATAATCTCATATGGTTTCTTATTCACATTACATGCTTACCTTGTATTATAAATTCATAATATATGAATTATAAAGTTTCCCCATACGAATTAATTCTTTATTCTATGTGAGACACACTTGTATTTATTTGTGTTATCTATTCACAAATCCTTTTACCAAGGATTCATCTTAATGTTAAACGAGGTATTTTTATACATTATCATGTTCCTTATATTATAAGGTTTCTAACCATGTGTTATACTCCCCAACTTCCCAATTTAATCTCATCACTTTTATGTGATTGTTTACAAGGCATATTTATACCATAATAATTCCTTTATAATATACTCTCTTATACTTTAATATAATGTCACATTATATCATTTTAAACCTTATAATATATTGTTCAATGTTTCGGAATTAAAATTCCAAATCAACCATAATACTTTCGGTATTTTAATTCTTTCCCCTCCATTTTTGATTATTTACAAAATCACCCCAAATATTATTTGTTGTTATTTTTTCTTTCATTATTTAATTTATAATCTAAGATTCCAAGACATTATAATATACAACATATCTACATATATATATATATATATAACTATTCGAACAGCAGCATCCCCTCTTTTCCAGATTTATACTATTACCCACAACTTTCTTATTATTACATATTACCCCTCTTTATTTTGTAAACTTACAATTAATACCTACAACTTTATATTATACATATTAACTTATTTAATTCCAAAAATTCCCAAAATAGTTTTATAAATTCTCGAACAGCCCCTAGGCTGTTCTAATATTTTTTCCACCCCTAAGTTTCGGTTATTTACTAATAACCCCATAAGTTTTTATAAATGTCACATTTTAATACTTAAAACTATATTTATAATCCTTAGTTTATTAAATTACTAAAATCAACCCAAAATTCACCAAATTTATGTACAGACCCCTACTGGTCATATTAACCTCATCCAGCCCCATAACTTTTGAAAATTACATAAACACCCCAAATAATTTTATAATTTTCATTTTTAACTTAATACTTTATTTAAATTACCAGATCAATTAATTATTTTTTCTAGCTTGGTCAACATCATATGTGGTCAAGGTTGACCACCCAAACACTCCCTTGACCAGCATTTATTATTAATTATGAAAATACCCCTCTTATCTCTCTAGTTTTACATTTAACACTTTAATTGCATAAAATTTGTATTTTATGTTTCTAAAATTCTAGAACAGCCCCCTCTCTGTCCTAATATTTATTTGGTACCCTATATTTAACTTATTTACATTTTAACTCCATTAACAAATCTTTTGTTCATTTATGTACTTATAAAGTTTATAATTCATATATAACTTTATATTTAATTTATGCTACATCTAAATTCATCATTATTCATCCAAAATGTTCCTAGGTGAATATGTTCGCTATAATTACATCTTTGCACCAAAAACTTATATAATTCATTTAATCACCCAAAAACTTAATAAATAATATTTAAAGCCTTAAATAACCATAATAAAAGTGGCCTAAACACATGGTGTAACACCCCAACTGGAAACTTAACAATAAACAACAATCACAGTGGAAACTGACAACATATACATTAACCAAAACGGGACGGTGTTACACGCCGTTAGCCACCCACGTGGCTAACAAGGCTAAATACGCACAATCGTATCGGTCTGATGGACACAGACTCCCGAGCATTAGGTACTAACATCCACATACTTACAACCAACTATACCGAGTGTAAATATACACAAACCATCACAGTAATTCTGATGCTATCAAAATATACCACCACGGGAGCACAGGCGCATCCCGGGTCCAACATCTAAAAGCTAACAAAAGTAATTCATTGTACTTAGAATCTAAAGCCACTCCGCTTCTTCGATCCTCATCCGGCAAATAAAATATGGTGCCCCAAAGGGGCTCAGCAACCCTTGGCTGGTATGGTTAACGTGCAGCCTGTCGGCTACCGGGATACACGCAACTAATTGTCATGATAACATGGCATTCGTTTTAACATACAACATACATAGGCATCAATACACATTGCATAGCAACAACAATCACACAACATAATGGGAACGATTCACTTGTGGAATCGAACCAAACGTCAGTTAGTCAACTTGGTAAGCCTAGAGAATGATTCATATCTCATGTTAAGCTCGTTACATAACTTGTTACCGTTCTGTTTGTCGAACGTTTAACTTAACCCAAATATGCGTTGGATATAGTGATCCGACTCACCGTACACATAATCCCCCTAGCCTGAGCAAAAGTCAGGTAGGAAAGCCATTTATTAGACTTGTGGGTGATTGTAATCCAAGAAGGAAAGACAACCATAACATAAAGAGGGTCGAATCTGATTCAGATATCGACTCCCGTCCATACACGCGCGACCGGAACTTCCGGATTCCTCACCCCCCGGTTATACTCTTGTTAGTAGTCCATTGTTGGAACTTAACACATCAAATCACACCATAGGTGTTTAAGTCCAGTTAGGCATACAAGGGAGATGAGATATATGTTAACAACACAAACCACAACTAACACACGGATAGCCGTAGTTAGAACGTTCCCTTAGTTGAAACGTTAACACTGAGTACCGCTCTCTTACGTATCCTAGCTTTGGTTAACTACCGGGTTAGCACGTAATCGAGGTTAACGGTACCGGTACACGCACGCCACAATAACAACAATGACTGTAAACTCATTTCATGATTCAAATCTTACAAGGTCATAAACATCCAGAAAACAAACAAACACACAAGCCGGTGTAACCGGTAGCAAACAGATTGCAAGAAAACCATACCTTGGTCCCTGCAGCGTTCGCTGACCACCGAATGCAGCTCCTACACATAATTAATAATGTCGGTTAATTACCTTATTTAACTTCCAATTTACTAAGTGTTTTACATGATTACATGACATGTTTTTACACTTAAACTTACGCTTGATTATCCTCATTATACCCACTAGGGTTTACTACTTAAGCCACATTTTCTTTTCTATTTTTTTATAAGTATGGGCTGACCGACCGACCTAACCCCTGGGTCGGTCGGATGCAGAAGACATCCGGGTTTGAAAATTTTTACTCGACCGACCCAAGGGTCGGTCCTAAGGTCGGTCCATTGCAGAAGCATTTTGTTTAGTATTTTTCAGCCCGAACGACCCAGCCAGGGTCGGTCCCATGGTCGGTCGAGTCCAGAAACATTTCCGGCTATCTTATTACAGTCTGACCGACCCAGCCAGGGTCGGTCCCCTGGGTCGGTCGACTGCAGAACCTCCCCAAAATTTGTGCAACTTGCTCCAAACTTTTCCTCAAGTTTCCTAATATGTCCTAACATCATTTAGGCACTCTCACACCCCTTTTAACTCATGATTAAGCCTCCATCAAACTTCTTGATCAACTCACTTCTAAAACCTTTAAACACTTACTTATTTCTTACAAAATTCCTAACACTTACAACATTTTTCCCTAGGATTCCTAGGTGGTAATTTACACCTACCACTTAATTAACCAAAGTGTTTCTTCACCACATGATAAGCACTCCTAAGCATCATTTTGCATCATCATCATCTCCTTTATACAAATCCTTTAAGTCCTTCCCACAAGTTCATGATACTCCTTCTAATACCTAGCAGAAAAGGAAGAGGACACACCATTTCATGATACTCCTTCTACGCCATTTAGTGTTGCAAAATTACTGTGATTGAAGAGAATGAAGAGATAATTTAGTTTAAGTATATTACCAGTTTCAGAGTGATAATATCTAAAAAGCCCCTTCTTCAATTTAACGTGCGAGTGATGCCGAGACTTCTAACCAATCTCTGCAGAGGGCACAAACAACACAATTTTCCACTCAGGCATTTTATCAAACACCATGTATGCACAACTAATTAAGTCATTCAATAATATAACTATACACAAATTATCCACACACAACTAAACTAGAAATTAGCAACTAAATTACAACATTTTTTACTAATAAATCATACCATAGTCATGCCATTTACAAGTTACAAATTCAATAATATTATTTAGCTAAATAATATTATTTAGATTTGGGCTTTGTAATTTAGCTAAATAAGAAGTTAAAACTCTATAATATAATGAGATTAGAATTTAATATAGAGTTTATGAATTTATGTGGTTGTTTTGTGAATAACCGAAATATAAGGGTAAGAATTTAGTTTAAAATAAAAAATAGGTCCTACATGGATATTTGGAGGAATTAGAAAGAAAGAATTTTGATTAAAGGAGTTATGAAGTTTAAACTATGACTTATATAGTTATAAGGAATTTAAAGGTAACCAATAATTATTACTTTTGGTTAAAGGAGGAATAATGAAAACTATAAGAATCTTATGTCCATGTATGACATATAAAAATAGTTAAGGAATCATAAGTTGTTATGTCAACTAGACAAAAAAAAATAACAATATAGTACATGAATAAATAAATACATATATGTACATTAAAGGATTTATAAATAAATCAAAAGGAATAACAAAGTTATACATAAAATCATGAGGTAATTAAAAGAAACAAACCTCACATGAAATAACAAATACGAGATTTGTTAAAAGATTCAATAGAATCATTATATAAGGGTAACATAAATTAACCCTCTCAGTTAATCCTATTCTAGGACTTTGTTTGACCAGACGTTGACCAGGGTATAATCAACTGCAACCTACGGTGAACGGTATGGAATTCTTGCAACCTGTTTTCTACCGGATTACACCGGCTTGTGTGCTATTTGTTGTTTGAATTAACGACCAAGATAATTAATGTAAAATGTTGTTTTACTCTTGTGCACGGTTGTATTATTTTATGTGCGTGAATGTTGCTGACTACAACGTGTATGTCCCACGCATACAAACACTACTATACCAGTGGATTAAATACTTGCGCTTCAGTATACCGAGGACTTGTACTCAAGTCTCTCACTAACTTCACTTTATAACAAACGTCATTATCCTAAACGTGATCATTGACAATACACATTGTGTTCTTGTTAAACGTCTTTATATGACACTTAACAATTCTATACTTCGAGAACGAGGAGCCCAGTTGGATCTGGCCATGCATGCTACAGGAGTTGTACCTGTCTCAGGTCGTCTCCTACTACGTCGCGATGGAACATTTCAGTTTGAGGAAGACTCTATTCCTCTCGGGTTTCTAAGGCCCATCAGTTCAGTTTGAGGAAGACTTCATTCCTCTAGTGGGATTCTATTTCCCACGCCTCTCAGTTCAGGGTTTAACTACGTTATCTCCTGGGGTTTTTATACCCAACCTTTCAATCTTAACGAGGTCACTATACCTTCACTATTTGAGATATTCAGTTATACCTGTCAGTCCCATTGTGTGGACCGACTATCATTAAAGGAATTCAGTTCAGCTAACTTGACCTTCTGAAGTCTTGTTCTTTGTGACATTATTGTCCTTGTGTGGTTACTTGATATTACCATGCTATGCTTATTTACAGTTTTATAAATGAACTGCATGTATTCGACAATTAGTTGGTGTGGCCCAGTAGCCGATGGGCTGCACGTTTTTCATACCGGCAAATTATTTTGCTGAGCCATTTCATGGCTAAACAATTCCTGGTACCTGAAGTTGAGAAGATTACCACACCGAGTGTAGGTGGGGTAGATTCAAGCTATGGGAGTCTTCTTCTAGACATTTGTTTTTACTTAAGTATTTTACATTTGAGTTTGATTCCTAGTATCTCGGATTGTATTCGTATTCAGACCGTGACTTTTGGAGATTGTATTTGGATTTAGCCTTGTTGGTCACAAGGGTGGCCAACGGCATTGTAATACCGCCCGGTTGTTGTATTTAATTCCGCTGCAGTTGTATTTTATTTGGGAGTGATCACCGTTCAGTTTATTGGATGTCGGGTTGGGGTGTTACATCGGTCCATTGTAGAAGCATTTTGTTTAGTATTTTTCAGCCTGAACGACCCAGCCAGGGTCGGTCCCATGGTCGGTCGAGTCCAGAAACATTTCCGGCTATCTTATTACAGTCCGACCGACCCAGCCAGGGTCGGTCCCCTGGGTCGGTCGACTGCAGAACCTCCCCAAAATTTGTGCAACTTGCTCCAAACTTTTCCTCAAGTTTCCTAATATGTCCTAACATCATTTAGGCACTCTCACACCCCTTTTAACTCATGATTAAGCCTCCGTCAAACTTCTTGATCAACTCACTTCTAAAACCTTTAAACACTTACTTATTTCTTACAAAATTCCTAACACTTACAACATTTTTCCCTAGGATTTCTAGGTGGTAATTTACACCTACCACTTAATTAACCAAAGTGTTTCTTCACCACATGATAAGCACTCCTAAGCATCATTTTGCATCATCATCATCTCCTTTATACAACTCCTTTAAGTCATTCCCACAAGTTCATGATACTCCTTCTAATACCTAGCAGAAAAGGAAGAGGACACACCATTTCATGATACTCCTTCTACGCCATTTAGTGTTGCAAAATTACTGTGATTGAAGAGAATGAAGAGATAATTTAGTTTAGTATATTACCAGTTTCAGAGTGATAATATCTAAAAGCCCTTCTTCAATTTAACGTGCGAGTGATGCCGAGACTTCTAACCAATCTCTGCAGAGGGCACAAACAACACAATTTTCCACTCAGGCATTTTATCAAACACCATGTATGCACAACTAATTAAGTCATTCAATAATAACTATACACAAATTATCCACACACAACTAACTAGAAATTAGCAACTAAATTACAACATTTTTTACTAATAAATCATACCATAGTCATGCCATTTACAAGTTACAAATTCAAAATAATATGCTAACCTTTCGGCAGCTCACGTGCGGGCTGGTTTGAATCCTACGATGATCGGTGGCTCACGTAGTGGTACGGAAGGAGGCGGGTGAAGGTGGAGAAGCAGGTGGCGTGGATGGAGACGGTGCGGTGGGGCGGTGGTCATCACAGGATCGATCGCTTTCAGCTTCGTTGACGGGCCCAGAGAGGAGAGGAAAGGAAATTAGGGATTTGAGAGAGCAGAGCGTGGGCTGGTATATTTGACAAACCTATGGTGGCTATTCCAACTAAAAACCACTGAGATAGGTTAACTGTCGCGATAGGTTTGTGAAATTTTTAAAACGCGCCTATGGCAGCGGTTACAAGTAAGAACCGCTGAGATAGGTTAGAGAGATTTTTAAAATCGATCTATCTCAACGGTTATTTTTACAACCAATGTACTAGGGGCACTGAGATAGACCATTTTTTCTACTAGTTTTGTACTTCTTCGTAACCACTCCTTCTCTCTCCCGCCTCTTTTTGGTATTCTTCTTGTGTGTAACTGGCTTGGATCTCTGACGTATGCTGGCTGATAGTATTGTTCTCCATGTTTAACTTTGTTTTTGTCGTGCCTCTCTTTCCATCTTGGTTTTCTGCCTATCTTTCTATCTTCCCTATGTTTTGAGTGTTTGTGACCTCTCCACAACGATTGTCCCCTTTCTCTCCTCATACTGAGCTAGTGTGTTTGTGTCGTTAGCTGCTTGGGTTTTTGAGTTTTAGTTTTTTGGGTGGTTCTGGCATTGTGAAGATTTTGTGGTGGTTATAGGCAGTTTTGTGATTGTTGTATGATGTACGTAGGAGGGTAGATGTGAAATACCCCATAAGTTGATTACCTTGATTAATAAGGAATTGATTAAACATGAGAGGTTAAACAAAGGTTAGTCATTGGATAATAATGACTAATGAACCTTTATTCACCAAGGAATAATATAACCTTTAAACGTACACATATAATTAAATATGTATAGTCCAAAATGGGCATTAAACCCCACATGAAATGATGGACTAAAGAGAAAACAAATATAAGGATAAAAACAACTCCTAAAGTTAATGTAAATATATAATATATTAATGCATGATTTAAGATCAAAATCATGAGAGATAAATATGTAACATACTATATATTGTTACAATGAATAGTAAAGTATACCAAACATTCAAGAACACAAGGAATACACCTTAGAACAATGTAACAACACATGTTACAGCCTAACACATGGAACAAATCCATTTGTACAACATAAAGTCTCTAATATTAAGGAGACATGATGACTCACCAAAACCCACTAAAATATCCTAAGTTGGGCGGAAATAAGGGGAATAGTCCTAGATGAGTCACCAAACTTGCTTTAAGGAGGGAAATATCAAGGAAAGGCAATGACTCATCATTTCACTCTTAATGACATAATAAACTAGACTTCAATCCTTCCTCCTCTCTCTTTTTCTTGGCCGAGTTCATCCCTCTCTCTCTTGTTCTTCATCTCCTTCCTTAAGTGTTCTTCAAGGACTCATCCATGGTGGACATGGTGGATTGAGATTCCTTCACCCTTTCCAGTTAAAACTTCCATCTTCTTCATCTATAAGCCAATGGGAGCTTAGATCTACCTTTCATTTATTCAAAAACTGAAAATCTAGCACTGTTTTACCAAGGAATTTCGGCAATCAAGCTTGGAAATGGAGTAGAAGCTCAAGTCCACCAAGATCTAAGGGTTCGTTTGATTTAATTATGGCTGAAATGGGGCTTTCTTCTAACTCATTTTCTTCACTTATTTCATACACGAATGTGTTCATCTTCCACACTCAAAAGGGCCAAAATCATCCGTGGATTTTACTTAAGGTAGATCCTTCCAAATTAGGGTTTTTGATTGCTATTTCATGTTCTACACTTGATTATACACATGGACTCACTTCCAACATCTTATTTTAGTGGGGAAGAATCCTTGGAAGAGAAAAATCAATTTCCTTGAGCTTTAGATAAAGTTTCAACCTTAGAACTCATTTTAAGCCTTAAGGCCTTACATTCTTCCCTTGACTTGTTATGGTGTACAAAAACCTTAACATTGTGTTTTATTCTCTTCTTATTCATGTGGCTAAAGTGGAGTTTCAAATACCTTAAGAGGGCTGCTGAAAGTGAAGGAATTTCTAGTGAAAATTCTACCTTAAGAAGAGTAAGCTACTAATCCAAGCCTTTTGTGCTTTAAACCTTCATTAATCATTATGGTTGATCAAGAACTCACTTTAGACCCTTAAAGAGGTAAGTCCGAAAGTTAAGGTTGATTTTTTGTCATTAAGTTTATTATTGGTGGAGTTGGAATCATGGCTGAGTGCCTAGGAAGAAAATGGTCAAAATTGACTAAGAAATAAACTTAAAATATTGTTGGAATATTTGATTAAGTTAAGTGGTGTTTAATGTACAAAACATTAAGTTAAAAGGGGTTAATAGGGCTGCCCATGGTAGGTTAACCGCCTTTATTCGGTTAACCGCTTTCGGTTAACCGGGTCTTCGGTTTTCTAAAATCCAATTCCATTACCATTCCATTTAGATCGGTTAACCGGATTCAGTTAACCGTTTAATTCGGTTTTTAAAATTGATTCCATTACCATTCCGTTTAGACCGGTTAACCTTTAGTTCGGTTCGGTTTTATCGGTTAACCGTATAGTCATGTATTTTTTAATTATTGATAAGACCCATACCATTAATATTATAGTACAACATTGATCATTCACCTAAATCATGAGTGACAAATCAAACACATGTGACAAAAAAATATAAAATTGTGCATATTCCCCCAATAGCTAACATTAATCATTATATAAGGTGAACTTTATATGAAGATTTGAAGATTTGGTTGTTTATATAATCGGTTAACCACGGTTAACCGAGCGGTTAACCGTCCTGGAAAATTCAATACCGTTACCGACCGAAACCGGTCAATTTACACGGTTCGGTTAACCGTACCGCAAGAACCGGTACGGTTAACCTGAAAACAGGTACGGTTCACTTCGGTTTCGGTCGGATACCACGGTTTCGGAATTTTTTGGGCAGCCCTAGGGGTTAATATGGAATATATGGAAAACTTTAAAGTATAATTAATTAAAGTCATGGTTGAACTTTAGTTTATATATATTATAAAGATGATGAAATGCTAATGTAAGCTAGTAATTATAAATATATAACAATAATTGACTCGAGTAATTTCTAGGATGTGGAAGTATTCCTATATATAGTGAGGTCTATGTAGATGATAAAGTCTAACATGTCAAAGTTGTACCTTGGAAATGAACAAAGACTTCTCATAAATTTAAACATTAGTCAACGAAGATGATGAATTTAATGTTTATGGAAATTTGAATTATTAAACACAAGTGTATTATATAAAAAGTTATATTTATATCAAGGCCCCACCTCATAATACGGTTCCCCTATTAAATTATATAAATATTTTCATTGAAAATGTATCATGAATTGTATATCAATGTGTTTATCAGTAGTCAAAGAATTTCATCATTATTTTAAAATGTAACGGCTTGTTTTCACAAATATATAGTGGAATAGCTAGGGAAAAGTGAAAATTAAGCACGTACATGTAGTACCTAGAGGCTAGATCAAACTAGAGAGGGAGGCTGGAAGGAAGACGACCGGAGCATTACTTTAAAACCTGACAATTTTGACCCAATTTGAAATCCAATCCGAACCCAAGTCTTTATTATTGATCTAATTCTTTTTTGAGTTGGCTTAAGGTAATAAGTTAATTTTGTGGGTTGGGTTTGAGTAGAGATCCAAACCCACGACCCACCTCAAACCCGAAAATATATTTATATATAATATTAATGTATATATATATATATATATATTATTTTTAGATCAAACTATAACTTAGCCTTAAGTAGAAAATATATTACGAATCAACCTAAGTCTAGTTGGACTATCCAACCTTTTAAAATATCACACACTTCGTTACGTTAATCAAACAAATGGCTCAACCAGCTCTGCATATCAAATAATTATTTTGAGAATTTTGACTTCACATCTTATTTGTTTAGTTTGACTCAACTAGATCTACATGCAGTTGCTGATGTGAAGATATAACTACTTCAGGATGTTTTTATGAATGATATATGTTTTGGGTTTTCTTCTAAATGATACAACACAAGTATGTTTAGATGATGTAGAAGAGTGAACAAAAGTAGTGTATATATATTGTAAATAATATTATATCAGGATAAGTATAGTATTTTATGTCTATTAAGTTCTAGATGTAGCTACTATATTTTGAAAAGTAGTCTATCAAATGCTATCTAGCGGATATGATGATATCAATTAAATATATTATGTAATGTTATCCAGGGGTTGTGAAAAGTAGTTTCTGTATTTTGAAAAGTGGTCTATCAAAATTGTTGTTGTACTAAATTTATACTATGTAATTTCATGTACTATGACATTTATGACTGTGTTAAATAATATGGGGTATTGTGTGTTTACTTAAAAAATGGATTGGGAGGGTTGGGACAAGGTCATGATTTTACACCCATTTATTTTTTAGTTGAATTACAAATATTTATAAATGGATTGGGTTAGCAACGGTACATATACCCAAATTGCCAAATATAATTACTCTTACAGTTGTGGGTGAGAGTTGAAGTTGATCGAAAGAGGGTGGTAGAATAAGTGCTTACATGTCAGTAAGGAGGTATGATTAGGCAATTTCTGGATACGGGAAGTAACCAAAATGAAAGAGAAGAATAAAGGCAAAGAAGACAAATTCTGACACCTTGCATAAAGGGAAAGAAAACTAAAGCAGCAGATGCGTAGAAGTAGAGTAAGAAATTGATGCGGTCCGACGAGTGTATATATAATGTGTCTGTGTGGTATAAGATATACGTATCTCATTCAATTGGAAATAAGGGCAAGTGGAATCCTTCCACCAAGGCTAAATTGTCAGGTATGGTTTTGTTAGTGTGCTTACTAGTATTATTTTTGTATGCATGCATGCATTAATATTTAACATAAAGTAGCTGCTAAAAAATCTTAATTTGTGTTAAGAGTGAGATAAAAAATATAATGTATAGTTTCTGGTAAAGTTTGACTTGGCAAATAAAAAACACAAAAAAACTTGTTTAATTTTATGTACTTAACAAGTGTTTTTTTTTTTTTGGATAAGAAACAATAAATAGTAAAAGGGAACAGCAATGCCGATTCTATTTGAGTTGGAATTCGACTTGGAGTGGGCAACGAAAGCAAGTTATGAAGAGTTCATCAAGAAACTTCGAGAGAAATTGGCAGCGAGATATTCTCACAACCGTCCAGTACTTGCGTACCAGCAGATGCTTCCCACTCAATTCTTTGATGTGGTACTACGTACCTATTCTCATTCAGTAAGGTTCAGGTTTCGGGCGGACAACCTCTACTTGATAGGCTACCAGATGGAAACAACGAGACAGTGGTTGGAGTTCCGTAGGGATGAGAGTAATGATGAGAGTAAGAATAAGAATCAGAAGAGTAAGAGTAAGAGTAAGAAGAATAAGAGTAAGAGTAATAGTAATAGTAACGATGCTGTCCATTGGATCACAGAACGTGGAACCGAGTTCCTCGGTTTTAGTGGTGATTACGGTGAGCTTAGGAGGGCCGCTGACCGGACGTTGGGGCAAATCAGAATTGGCTACCACAGCATAGTACACGCCATCGACCAACTTGCCGTATCGACAGACTGGGCGACGAGGGCGCATAGTTTGATCGTCGTGATCATGTCAATCTCTGAATCGGCCAGACTGATTCCAGTATTTGAACACATCGCTGACAGCTTCCCTAACTCGCCGGGCACCAGTGGCGGTGACGGAGGTTTCATCGAAACTTGGATCACCGAGTTGGTCCATGTTTGGGATAAATTCTCTGAAGCTGTGCTGCGGCAGGATGTTTGCCCAGAGCTGAGAATGGAACTAGAAAATAATAACATAAGCATTCCACCGGATAACAGGAGAATCAGGACAGTTGCAGATATGATAGCCATAATCGGCATCCTGCTTGGTCTTTGCATCACTACAACAGTTAGTAAACGCAGACCCCGACGCAGCATAACCTCAGACATGTGCTTCAGCGGATCCTTACTTGTGCAAGTCTTCTCCGTTTGCATCGACAACATCGACAACGAGAATCCTGGTGACCTCTACGGCACAATTACAATCCACAATGGGTTATACACGGAATACATCTACAATCGCTCAAGTAAAAACCATGAATCCATCAAGCCTGGTCAATTCGCTACCCTTACCGGACCCTCCAAAGCCATGTCTGCCTTGGGTAATTTCACCATCAAGCTGCTTCTCTTTGATAAGGACACCTTCCTGTCTATTGATTTCCTCAACCCGGACGACCTAATCGCCGATGATGTCATCTCATGGGAGGGTAATGGTTATTATGATAATTTGTACGACGAACTTATATCATGTCAACTACACAGCAACAGAGGAGCGGTGACCGTCAATTATGCAGTGCTGACAGATGCTGTGGCTGCCCAGATTTCTATTACACTCGAGCAAGGAGGTGAATCTCCATGTGAGGTTACGGACATGCTGCCCTTAGTTATGACTCATGGGACCATGATTCTACTAATAATTGTTTGCTGTTTGAAACAAGTAGTAAAAATTATGTTAAGGTCTGGCGCTGGGAGCTAATTCCTTTGCTCAGATCTGTGTTTGCTGTGCCACTGGACTCTTCTCTCGATCTTTCCGTCCGTTTGTACGATATGACCTACTAACTGGTGATGACCTGATTGCAAAAGGTATTGTAAAACTCTCTCCCCCGGACCAAATACCTAGTACAAAGTACATCAAAATCACTGGAGAAGATAAAATTATGTGACCGTCACCACTCGATGGACTTTTGCTGTCTGATTGATTGCTACTGTAATGAACTCCCGTCTTTCCATCCTCTCTTTATATATACTCCACTTACATACGCATTTACTAAGTTTGTCTTAATTAATATTCGTGCTTTCAATCTCCCTACTTTTATTGTACATAAGAAGAGTTGCCTTGTATCTTAATTTAGTTATTAACGTATTCTGTTTAGAGGACGCTAGGTAGTTAATTAAGTTTTAGTACATGATATGTGATGTAACTAAACCTTGATCACTGTAATAATGTAAGCCCTGTTCAACTTGTTCTGTTCTGTTTAGATCAAGCTGGTGTTTTCCACTTCATATGCTGTTGGTGTTTGGCGGACTTAGGGAGAGGTTTCAAGCAAGGTTATTGTTGGTACGTAGGAGAATTTTGTTTAGTCATGTTAGCTAGCTATTCAACAACGCAAACTATGAAAAAGACATCAACCTAGCTAGCGTTTGGGTTGTGCAATAGTTTTGTTTCAACTAGCGTTTTGGGGTTTACTTTGGATCTTCTGGCTCCTTGCATCACCAAAAAATTACAGCCATAGTCCTATAATATAACAATCACTGGAAGATTTTAAACAGGAAAATATTGACTGAATCAGACAATCATGTTACCATCATCTTGATCAAGGCGTGCTGGCAGTGGAGAGGAGGGAAAAGAAAGCAAAACATAAGCGGGATCACGGTACAGGGGAAGCAGAGGAAAGAACCCACTACGCCGGAAACTCCACTGCTTCAAAATAGCCCCTCCATCCAGGAAATCAACGGACACGAGATAAGGGAAAGCAACAGAAGGGCAATAGTTGAAGAAATCAAGAAGCAGTTATGGCCCTACAAAAGATTTGTTCACCAGCCACAGCCAGCCTCTCCTTTGCTTGGGCATATTCCGCAGGGAATAAAATACAAGTGAAGTCCTCTGGTGCGCCACGGAACAACTATAATATGCATATGTAAAATAAGCACCCAAGTCAAGACGATGTCATTATTACTAAGAAGAACGAGAGTGTGATTTGATCTTCCTTCCTTTGTGGCTTGATGAAATATATTGTTATCTTCAGGTTCCACTTGGAACAAATAGGTCCTCTACAAGTAGAGTGACTCTATCAGTAGCTGCAAATCCATAAAACCTAAGAGACTTGCACATCTTATATTGATAGACTTTTACCAAGAATACAAGTTCAAACCAGCAACTGTTGTGGGTTACTACCACGATTACAAACCTATAACATTGCCTAGTCACACATTAGCGTCTATAGCTCATATCCGCACTCCACAATAATTAACTCAGCTCTCTCTACATTGCGCAACATCCACCATCTCACAAATTAGCCACAGACGGCCTGCGTAAAGATACAATAATCTTTGAGTAAAGAATACTATGAAAAATTAAATAGAGAAACGACCTCTATTTTCCTCTCAAATCTATTATTTAATGCAGTATTTTTCCCACTCTAGCTTTACCAATGAAGCGAATAAAAAATGCACACCCCTCACAGCCCCCATTCCCAACTGTCGATAAATGACTGTATCCTTGAGTGAGTCATTGATCAAAGGGTCTGCTCAGTGTTGTGGACAGCAATTTAGTCAAAAAGCTGGTGTTCATAGCCAAGGAATGTACTTTGGAAATACAATGTCAATGGCAAAACCCTTATCAAAGATGATGACAGACAGAGACCACAACGCGCAGCTGTGGCAGTTTACTCTTCTTCTTCTTCAGGCAGTTGAAACTCAAGATCTAATTTTCGCTTTAGATGTGTTCTGTCAGCACTGTACATGAAGAAGAAGAACTTTTACCATGTTAGGATATAAGACATCAGCTAGAGTAGTAACAACATTGTTATTTTATCAGTTTAGTTTATCTTATTTATTGCCTTCCAGTTTGGTTAGTTGCTTTCTAGTCGTAGGGGGTTTAGCATATATAAGCAGAGGTCTGCTCTTTGTAAATTTGACGGAGAGAGTTTTCTCTGTTAGCAGACTCTCGTCCTTTCCTCTAAGTGAGATTATACAGATTCCTTCCATAATCTTGAAGGTTTCTTTCATACCAAGGGAAGGAATAAGTCCTCAATCCTCATTCATCACCCATCAGACAACAGTCGTGTATTAAAAAAAACATCACATCAATCATCATCCCCATACTACGAACATTCAGAAGCAGCATCACATATAATCTATAAACTGACTGGAAAAATATAAGCAGCAACCAGTGACTGACATGCTATTTTCAACCCTTTTCGACTATGGCATAAAATTAAACAAAAAGTGGTATTTTTACCTGTTGATAGTTGGTCTAGGAGGCGGGTCTCGAACCAAATATTGAAAAAATCTACAGACATTGGCGGAGTCAGTCCTGTTGGAGTTTGGTTCAGCTGTCTTTCCAACCGTATGATCATCGTATCTATCAGTGTGATTTGCGTTCTCATCATTTTCATTGCCTCGATTGGGCATTATCCTTCTCATCTTTCTAGGAGGAGATAATACAGTTGGACCATCACCCTGTGGGTTCACATTTGGCTTAGATGGTTCACCTTTTCGAGGAGGTAATGGTAATGCAGCCGGATTTGTGGGCGCGGGTGGACATGTGAAGTACCTATTCAGGAACAAAAGCAATCACAATCGCAAAGGAGAAAGATGGAAGAGAAGTATAGTGGAATGTTGCGAGGAGAAACAGGTGTCACGGCAAATCTGTATATGTGCGGGTTTCATGAGAAACAGTTGTAACAACATCAAGATCTCAAGATCCAAAGCATAGCAAGAGAGAAAAGGGGGCAGTTGATAAAGCAAGATGTTGGCAAATAGTTTTATCAGGCTTACATGATGCATATACAAAGAACAATGAAAACTCACTACACCAGGAATGAGGTACCAATTAGTCGTCCAAATGAATCACAGATGTACATACCAATTCAGATTGTGTAGCTGATAAGGATGATTAGTACCTATGCTCTAGTGCCTGTTGGGCCGATATTCTAGCTTTGGATCGTAAGTGAACATCTTTGACAACAAATCAAGAGCATCATCACTGGCCATTGGAAACAAAGAACGCAAAGGAGGTGCAGGGACAAATTGATATTCAACATAATCAGGCAGGAACAGCATATCAGGCCATTGAGAAGACTTTGGAGTTCCAAGAGCTGCAAAGATTTCCCCAGCTGATCAATATCGCTTGAACCCTACAGAATGCAAAGCACAATCACTACTTGGATGGCAAAATTGAATCCCAAACATAAGGCAGCACAAGCAACTAAAGTTAAGCTATTTGAGTGAAGGTGATAAAATGCTGGGAAAGCAATTTTTGCAGCAACACATGACATCATTGCAAATATATCTATATAGAGAAGCAAGTCGAATGAATCCTGTAGCCAGAGACCAAATTTAGGACAATCTCCAATAAAGTTAAGATAGGCCCAAAAACACGCAAAGCTTCAGCACAGAACAAAAACAAGTATCACTTGGACCAAGCACAGACAAATAACAAACATTTAGCAAATTGGGCCAGAACAAATATTTAACAATCCAGTTTATTAAGCATTAGATGCAGTAGACAGAGAGGATTCTAAAAGATTCCAGCTAAGGTTTGAGCTCTTCCCTTGGAACTCTCTTTAATAGAATAAACACACAAGAGGAAATACAAGTGAAAGAATAGCCACAAGTAACATCAAAAATTATGGTTCATTGAGTGACAAAAAACAAATGCCTACTCGTCTGGTTCTGATATCATATATACCTTGAATGTTATCGGATAACACTATAACATCAAAGATATAAAACCATAAAATGGTTAGGAACCAACAAAGAATGTAAGTCACCAAGGTCACAAGCCGAAGAAGAACAGCACAGAGAAACATGCATGCATCAAAGGCTGAGACAATCATTCAAGAACAAAGTCGACAATTGAAACAAGCATACTTCTGAGTTCTAGTGGATAAATCCACAAGCATGACAAGAAGCATATGCCAGAAAGAAAATAAGCTCCTTTATAATAAGATAAAATATGACTAATGGGGCCGGCCTTCCTACCTGTAGAAAAGGTCTTCGTAGTAGAAGCTCAGCAAATACACACGCAGCACCCCAGACATCAACTGCAGCACCATATTGCTTGGCCAAATAGCAATTCTGGAGCTCTATACCATCTTGCAAATACCTAAGGCAGAACATGCCACCAAGAGAGAAGTAGCATCAGTTAAGAAAAGAACTTAGTTGGATCCTTCTATCAATATCATACACATTCACAAAGATGTTAGATGCCTCATTTTTTGAGAATTTTACTGAACGATCAAGTACGCAGACAAATTTTCTGAAGTTCAATACGCGAGAGGAATAAATAACACAAACAGGATGGAAAAGGTAGAACTTCGGCCATAAAGCAGTGAGATGCTTCAAAAGAAATAGAAACAAAACATGACGCCAATCAGATTCTCTAAGATCCCATGTTATGTATGACTCCTGTTTGTGCCTGTCCCTGAAGGGGTACAGAAATCATCAATAATTATACCAGTCAAAGTTGAGAACTTCTATGATCAATAATGACCTCTACTTCATGTTGGGAAGGTCAAACATTGGAGCTTGAATAGCTGGTTATATCATAGGCCAGGTAACTTAGGATTTAATGGGAGTGCAAAATAGTGAAACTAGGCAGCTAAGATAACCTCTGTATCACATCACTAAGGTAGCTTTAATAACCTCTGTATATCACATCAGTAAGGTAGCTTCAGTAACCTCTGGATATCTCACCTGATGTGTGAACCTTCGGTCAGGACTTCCGAATATACGTGCCAATCCAAAGTCACCCAGCTTAAGTTGCCCATCAGCAGCTATCAACAAGTTGTTTGGCTTCATGTCCCTGAGGACAGACAGATCATCCATTTGTTCATAAAAAAAAGGTAATAAGGAGAATGCTTCAAAAACTTCATAACCATACACGTACCTGTGTAGAACCCATTTTTTGTGACAAAAGGCGAGCCCTTTCAATGTCATCTGTAGGTATGACTTTATATCAGATGGAGAAAGTACAATATTTCTATCACGGATAACTGCCTCAAGGTCACTCTCCATAAACTCAAACACAAGATGCAAATTTTCCTTGTGAGGGAAACAATCAGTCAACTCTATTATGTTAGGGCTGTGAAGCTCCTTCAACAATTTAATCTCTCTTAGTGCAGTGAAGTTCACTCCTTCCTTTGCTTTCCAAGACGAATCTTCTTGATTGCAACAGTTTGATTTGTCTGCACAGCGCAATGTAACAACTAAGTCAAAAGAAGCAGGGATCCGAAACAGCAAGAAAGAGTTCGCAATGTTAATTTGGCTGACTACACTTACAAGTATATTCTACAACTAAAGAAGTTGAAGGAGGACAACATCATATTTAGACATGGTAAGAGCAAAAGCTTCCAGAAACAAAGAAGTTTCACAAGGTCAAATGCCATATGAAACTATGAGTGAAATAGTCATAACTTGGACATTTTATTAACTTCTAATTTCGTGAACTGCACAGGGCATCTAGAAAAACTTCAATGCTTAATCATCAGAAAAAACACAATGATCAGGTAATGGTAAATAAGTGGCGAAGAACGTAACTGAAATTTGCTGCCCAGAAAACAAGGAGAATACTACCACCAGATAATCAAGGTCATCGGACCACATTTTAGTAACTTGTTCACATGTTAGTATCTCCTTGGACATGAAATCCGCAACATTACGCAATTTCATAGGCATCACATCCAGTGATGAGAAACGAGAGAAAAGGGAGTGCACAGAGTTTCACTGAGGTGGATGCCAAAAGAAAAGGAGGGGAGCAACAACGTTCGCAGCAGAAACGCTTTTACCCAGAATTCGCGACCCTTGAACAAGTTCAAAATATGAACATACATAACGGACATAGAAATAAACCATTTTAGTAGAAACTCAAAGGAGTAAATGTGACTGATGCAAACAAAGCACGAAATCTGCAAATTTTTCATTGATTTCATTAGACCATAAATCTATGTAATTTCCACTAATGGACCGAGCTTAAGCACAACTAAAAGAAAGTAAATTACAACCTATATCTCAGCCAGGAACGAGAGGGATGATTAACCTGGGTATCAATAGCCTTGTAGACAACACCGTAAGTTCCTTCACCAAGAATTTCGCGCTTCAGGTATCGATCGGCGACTTTCTTTGAAACCACAGGGCCGACCTCCGCCATCCTCCCAATCTCCCTGTCCCACCTCCCGTTCACTCCAAATACCCTCTTGTGTACAATCCTATGAAGCCACAACCTAGCACCGAATAAGCGAACTAAAAGACAAGAATGTTAGGGTTTCAGTTCGGGGATCTCCAATGCGTGTGGCAACGCTGAGCCTCGGGAGAAGTACCAAGAAAGAAGCGAGCTTTCGTTAGCTCACTGAGAAGAGCGTGGGGACGAATCGGGAAAGGAAAGCAGGAGCGTTCTTTTGAGAGACTGGCAGTGCGCCTCCGCTGGTGTATCTTTCTTGAATGAGCATGCTTAGATTGCCTAACGTTGTTCGGTCATGAAGGTAAACACTAAACAGGAGCGTCTATCTTTCTTTCACTTGGAATATTTTAACAGTATTTGGTTTGTGTACATGGGAAATCAAAGAGAAAGGGGAAAAATTAGGAAAGGAAAGTGAGGGATCCAATTATAATATGATTCCTTTTCATTTTCTACTGCTGATGAATAGTACGTGAATTAAGTATATGCAAAGCTATTTATAGTCACTAAATTATTCCATACAATCACCATATTGCTCTCAGGTGTTATAATAGTGAGATGACTAAATAACCCGCAGCCGAGCCGCCCAGCGGCTTCGTTGAATCATGAATGTGGCCGGTCACCGGCTTCATTGAAAGTAGTCAGCCAGCGATCATCAAGCATTCACGATTTTCACGTATTTTGATTCCCATGGAAATTCGAAATATGACATCACTCCATGACATGGAACATTACATGCATGGCATATGGATACATGTACTCCAACTATAATACTCCCACATTAAGAGTCGGTGGGGCTTAGTAGTGGTTTTTAAGTGTTAATGGTTCTTTCTCTTATTGGACCGGTATTTTGAGAGGATTCTCTACTTAGGCCACTATTGGGTCTCGCTCTCGCACTTCTCTCTTTCTCCATCATCAAACATAAGTCAACAGCGGGGTTGGTATTCCAGATCTGATACCTGCTTTTAGTTGAAAAATCACTTTTATTTGGTGATTGATTAGAGCGCATATGCTACGACAATTGATATATATAACATATAGAGAAAAAAACTAGCCGAACAAATAAATTTTGTTTGATAATAACACTAAACGTGTGTTTTGTGATGAAGAATCCAAAGGGGTCACCTCTTTTTTAATTGCGGATTCACTGCTCTGCTTGTGGCTTTTCAATATGTGATGAGATGGTGAAATTTGCCCTTGAATCAGTTTGTTGTGTTTATGCAAATTTTCCTCACGGTTAAGAACAAATAAAAGGCGATTTGTCTTCTTCTTAAAAAAAAGGCGATTTGTAAGGTGTTCAATGTTGTGAATTCAGAAGAAACCATACACCAGAAAAATATCAAAACATTCAACCAGCACCACCTTCCTTTTCACACTCCACTTGGAAGTTGGAACCACGGACGTATCCTTCACTCAAATACAAACATGGTATATACTTTCAACCTATAAGAATCATACTATATACTTTCACAGCTACAACATCATACAACAAATAACACTTGGGCAAGCAATAATCTAAGGGTGCGAATTAAGGACTGGAGACAGCGGGGTTGGTATTCCAGATCCGATACCTGCTTTTAGTTGAAAATCACTTTTATTTGGTGATTGATTAGAGCGCATATGCTACGACAATTGATATATATAACATATAGAGAAAAAAACTAGCCGAACAAATAAACTTGTTTGAATAACACTAAACGTGTGTTTTTGATGAAGAATCCAAAGGGGTCACCTCTTTTTAATTGCGGATTCACTGCTCTGCTTGTGGCTTTTCAATATGGATGAGATGGTGAAATTTGCCCTTGAATCAGTTTGTTGTGTTTATGCAAATTTTCCTCACGGTTAAGAACAAATAAAAGGCGATTTGTCTTCTTCTTAAAAAAAAGGCGATTTGTAAGGTGTTCAATGTTTTGAATTCAGAAGAAACCATACACCAGAAAAATATCAAAACATTCAACCAGCACCACCTTCCTTTTCACACTCCACTTGGAAGTTGGAACCACGGACGTATCCTTCACTCAAATACAAACATGGTACATACTTTCAACCTATAAGAATCATACTATATACTTTCACAGCTACAACATCATACAACAAATAACACTTGGGCAAGCAATAATCTAAGGGTGCGAATTAAGGACTGGAGACACGATGGCAACGACACCAGAAAGCAGTCCCCCCACTTCTACCACGAGCAACAGCTATTTCCTTATCTATATAGAGCCATATGAAGAATGGATCTTTGTTGTCGGGTTCTCTGTCCTCACCTTTGGTTCCTAAACCTATCTCCAAAGGTTTCAAAGGGCCAACTTTGATCCGAATGCACTCGAATATGAAAGCCAGCATCCGACCCTTCCATGTAAATCTGCCTTAAAATGTCAAGCTTCCCAATGGGCCAAGGTACACTCCATTTTCAATCCAAGATTGATATGTCTAAGGATTTTGGTAAGGTTGAGTGGGAGTTTGTCCTTGGACCGTTAAATAGTATGGGTTTTGCACCCAAAGTGTGTGCAGTTAATTAGGAAGTGTATCTTTACTGTCTCCATGTATGTTCTGATCAATGGATATCATGGGCAGAACTTTCTCCCAAGGCGTGGTGTGAGGCAGGGTGACGCTCTTTCCCCTTACTTATTTATTGTGTGCATGGAGGCTCTCTTTTCTGCAATTAGATTTGCCGACTCAGTGGGTTTATATAATGGATTGAGGGTTAGGGGTTTGGATGATGTTATTACTAGTTTAATCTTTGTTGATGACTGTGTGATTTTTGGGCGTGCCACAGATGAGAATGCTAAAGTTCTAAGTGATGTCCTTATTGATTTCTCGGAGGCATCGGGGCAGTGTATTAATCCACAGAAATCAAGGTTTTGTGTTCTCAGCTGGTATTCCGCAACCTATAAAGAATAGTATTGTTACAAGGCTGGGTTCGAAGGAAGTTGATGACTTTGGTTTATATTAGGTTTACCAAGCAAGGTGGGTAGGAATAGGAGGGTGATCTTTGATTATATACGTGAAAGGGTTCAGAGAAAGATTCAAGAATGGGGTAGATTGGTCTCTCAAGCTGGCAGAAGTATCCTAATTAAAAATGTTTTTGTAATCGATCTCAGTTTATGTTATGAGCGTAATCAAGCTGCCCTTGACTTTGTGAGAGAGTTACATTCACTTTTGGCCAGGTTTTGGTGGTCAGGTTCTGCTAGTAAAAGGGGTCTGTACGGGAAGAAGTGGGTTTCCGTGTAAACCTGTGTCCTCAAGGTGAATGGAATTTTGAGATCTAGGTGTGTAATAAGGCTCTGTGTAATGCTAACAGAAATTTTAGTAGGTAAATATACACATTTATATACAGAACTTAAACAGAAACATGGGGAAGAAATCAAGAATGTGCCGGGTGTAACTTACCCGGCACCAAGCACGGCAGTACATGAATATAAAGGAAAACCTACTCAATCTATACGGGTAGCAAACCAAAACCCGGTCAAAAGTAGCAGGGAAGCAAATTAAGACCAAGCAAGTCGAACCCTAGGGACTTGTATAGAAAATTAGTCCTAGCCTTGGTATTACTAAGTAAAGAGGGGGGAAAATGATAGATTTTTCTAATTCTAATAAAACTAACAAAACTAAGTGGTATCTACAATGAATTTTATTCTTGATTAAAGGAGTAAAACCATCCAAGCATCAATATGAACTCGAAACGTAAACACAAGCCTTCGAATTAACCAACAACTGAACATGCCGGGTGTCCTGCCGGATACCACTTGCACGGCATATTCAAAGGCATTGAATATGCCGGACATTGGCCACCCGGCAGTGCATCCGGCATAGTCATAATGCATATTCTTTTTCCAGTTTCCGAGAAGAAAACAGAAGACTCACTACCTATTAACAATCCGATCATATATCATGCCACGAAATGAACAAAGTAATGGGAATTGTGGGTTAATTCTCATTCTTACTACTAACTCTTAATTCTCAAGAAGGAAGTAGGAAGATCATTAAGAGAGTCTAACCTATTCTACTTGGGATTAATCCTCCACAAGTAAAAATTGCATGAAGAGAAAAAGAGATCAACCAATTCTCCTTCATTAAGAACCTTACTCTTAATAAACTTGATAATTATATTTAGAAGATCATTTTGTCTTACAAAGAGAGTTTCATCCCCATCAAGAACAGAAGGAACTACTACTCAATCACCCATGAATTGAAGAAGGAAATACAAGAAGAAGGGAGAGTTTTGACATGGCCTTCACCCTCTAAATCTTCTTCCAAATCTTCTTCTTTTTCTCTGAATGGTTGCGCAGCAGTTCTTCAGTCGAAAGTACGTCTAATCTGTGGAGTAAGTGTGTGGAAATATGGTGGAATGAACATCCCAAAATGCTCAGCCTCTTGCGCCTTTTATAGATAAAATTCCTCGGATGCCGGGTCTCATGCAGGGTCTAAGTCATCCGGCATCGGGATTAAACACGTGCTTCTGCTGTAACGGTCGAAACCGCCCTGGCGCGAAAAGTCACTTATGCCGGACATATTCCATCCGGCATCATACCCGGTGTCAAATGTTTGGATAACGGCAAATAACCGACATCTCTTGGTAGACAGGCGCGTCTTTACTTATGCCGGATACAACGTACCCGGCACCATGTCCGGCGACGTCCCATTTTCTGCTGTGTACTTGAGCCGTGCATGAGAGATCCGGCTTCATATCCGGCAAGGTTCGGTTTTTGATGAAAAACTTGCTCCTTGCATAAAAAACACCAAGAGCATTAGTCTGAACATATAAAATGACTTCTTATATAAATTAATGCAAAAACTAACTATTCTAACTTTATTTTAACTAATAACACTACAAATCTAGCTTATAAAACATGATAAGTCTACGGCTTATCATGTAACACCCTGGATTTTTACCTCAAATGAAAGTACACGACGATACAATCTAACGCCGCAAACGGATTCAAAAACGGACTTCAAACAAGTCTTAAAAACTGAAAAACAAGATTTGTCCGGACTTGTGTCTGACCTTGGAAGTTCGGACACAAGTCGAAATAGAAATCATAGCGTGTCCGGACATATGTCCGGACGGAAGTCAAACTCCAACCCCCAGACTCGTCCTCGCACTCTGTCCGGACACCTTAAAACTGTGAAAATAAAATAGCTCTCGGGGCCTGTCCGAACTTGTATGTCCGGACGGACGTTCGGACAGGTCCAGAATTATGAAAATCCACTTGAAACAACCTTAGAAAATGCACTTTTATATCACAATTCCAATGGCAATTAAAGATGAACAATTCATAAGTAATTTGTAACCAAGTTTACATCAAAAATCGCAGCGGAAAATACTTTCAAATCCAGAGTGCTACCGCCACACTCAACCCATTGAGTGCTCAGGCTAATTATCCAACAAACCCATCAAAACAACTGAGTAAACATTGTAATTCCAAAATACGCGAAAGCTCCAAGGTTGCAAAACAACTATCGTATCTTAAACATAAAAATCCAAACATTGTAATTCCAATTACTGTCTCATAATCGATTCGATCTTTCTATTCTACGTGGTAGCGCGTTCCCAATCCCCCAAATCAGCAATCAGTACCTGCGATCAAAAAACAATATACAAAACACGAAGGGATCATGCAAATCAAGGAAACTGAGTAAATTCCATCTTATTACGTAAAATACATTTTGAAATCAATTTTATTATTGAGTAAACAGAAACATATAAAACTGGTAACCATAATCCAAATTCACTTTCCAGTAACACGACCATAAAAACAATGGGGGAGTCTTCAACAGGAAATAACCACAATATAATCCAAACAGTCACAAACGGACTGGAATACCAAATCCGTCTCACCCTAAGTCCTTAAGTGTGCACACCCCCTATGAATCATCAATCCATAGAGTAGATCATAGAGCTTAACTGCAGTCATTGTATGCAGCACAAAAATATATCAATGTAAATAATTCATGGTCACGGTCCAGAGTACCAACATGGTGAGTCAGGGAGCACCAAGAAGAACTCCAACATGGTGAATCAGGGAGCACCAAGAACCCCAAAGCAATTAAATTCCAGTGAAGAACTCCCAAACAAAATCCATTTCCAATTTCCAGATTACCACAACATTGCACCACGCGAAGAAAATATAATCTCAATTTACCAAATCACTAGTAGGGTTCCCCAAAATACCTTTTGTGACAGCAATAAAATTCACGTCATTAAACCAACAATGAGCACAGAATTTACCTGATTATTCTTTGACTCAAGGAGACAACTCAAAAAAATCACCAGAAGCTCTCCATCGATACCGATGTCTAGATTAGTAATAATCCACAATCAAAATCTACTAACCATAACCAAATAAATTAATAAATCATCTAATCATCTAAGTAGTAGACTTTACACGTGTTATTCTAATCGGCACCAGGGAAAAGTTCTACAGCAGCAAAAGAAGAACATGAATAGGAAGTTCAAGAGAGAAGGCACAAGAATGTAATGGGAAGAATAGCGTAAAACGTAGCAACGATGAAGAAGAGAGTGGGGAAAATTAGGTTTTAAATAGAATATTACTAGTAATTTAGGAAGAAAAGATATTTAGTAAATCAGTTTTCTAATTTAATTAGAAGAGAAAAAAATCAGATTGAAATTATAATTAGTTTAAGAGAGTAAATAAATTATCTAGGAGATATTTAGTTGAAAGAAATAAATAACAATTCAAATGGTTAGTTGGAGTAACGAGATATAGATGATTTGTTGTTGCGTAAAGATAAGGATGAGAATATTTATCTTTAAGGAAAGGTGAAATATTTATTTTGAAAAGGAAGAAGTAAAACTAGAATTGAACTCTTTTGATTAGGAAAACGTTGTAAATAATTTAAGAGGTAACACAATCAGTGTTGTAATTATATAAAAGAAAGAATATTTAATGACACGAATAATGTAGAAGAGGAAAATAGTAACTAACGTTGTTATTAATTTAAAGGGAAATTAGATTTTACTATGTAACTAACTAAGAGATAAAAAATGACTTACCAATATAAATAAAGAAAACAATTCAGCCATGGTAACAAGATAAGGGATGATTGTAATTATCTTCTAGGAAAAATGATTTATTTAAGAAACAATAAATAGTTAAATAGATACTAATAATTCCTTAAGATAAATGAGGAGATCTTATAATTAAATTATAATAAGTAATTTCAGAAAGATAAGGAATGTGTTTAATATAACATACTATAATATCATGAAATGCCACTATATTTTTGGCTAATTCATGAAATGCCACTAAAAAAAAGAAAGTCACGAAATACCACTATATTTTCCGAAAAGTCCATGAAATGCCACTATAGATGGAAATAAGACAAAAATACCCCTACTAGTTAACAAATGTAAACACCCCCGAATAAACATCCAGTAGTACAACAAGCTCCTAGCCTTAATACAAGACAACTATGCAGCGGATTCTCAACATCATCCGGGTGTCACAGACGCCAACCACCCACGTGGTTGTCATGACCACTCTACCAACACCAAGTTATGGTCTGCATGACTGGAAACAACCCTCAATACAAACTCATAAACAATACATAGTACAATTCCCAATTACCGAGTGTCTACAACAAAATTACCAAATCATAAACTAAGAATTACATCTCGGGTTTAGTATCAACCCATATATTACCCATACTACTACAAACTTAAAAGTCATGCCCTGATGGACTACCCCCATGGTAGCCATCCCGCCTACGCTCTGTTATTGTCCGGCACAATACCTGAAAAAAAATTGGGTGTAAAGGACTCAACAAACTACGCTGAGTATGAACGTGTGTAGCCCGTATGTTACCGGGCCACGACTACTACTTGGTTGAATATTATTAAGTCAATTTACATGCTATAATAAAGCAGTAAAACACACCACATTACAACATAGTATCATACACACTTAAGGTAGTAACACATTCGCAACAACAACCAAGCACAACAAGCTGCTAATATCACAACAGCAATCATGTACATAATAAAACGTGTGCATAGGTATGTAATACCCATGATCCTCACTATGGGATCATATGAGCATTGTGTGTTTTCATTCTTTTCTCTTGTTCCCTTAAAGTGTATTTCTTTCTCTTTCCTTGCACCAGGTCTGGGGATGTAATTTAGATCCATGACCATCTCATGTAGGTGCTAATCTTTCCTTGTTTCTTTAAGGGTTATTTGTGAATTCTCTTATCACCACCATTTGGGGAACGTCTTATTCATAGCTAACCCTCCATACCTGGATAGCTCTTTCTCTCTCTGTTGTTTTTAAATGTCACTAGCCACTGCCTCGGATATCAAGGGTCCGTCTCCCTATTCCTTTTCAATGTTACTAGCCTCTGCCCCGGATACAAACGGTCCGTCTCCCTATGCCTTTTAATGTTACTGGTCTCTACCCCGGATACCAGGGTCCGTCTCCCTATTCCTTTTCAACGTTACTAGCCTCTGCTCCGATACAAAGGGTCCGTCTCCCTATGCCTTTTAACGTTACTGATCTCTACCCCGGATACCAAGGGTCCCTTCTCCCTATCCTTTTCAACGTTACTAGCTCTGCTCCGGATACAAAAGGGTCTGTCCCCTATCTTCTCCATGTTACTAGCCTCTGCTCCGGATACAAAGGTTCCTCTCCCTATGCCTTCCTAATGCTTGGTCACTCCCCGGATACAACGGGGTCAGTCTCCCTATTCCTTTTAATCTTATGGTCTCTACCCCGGATACAAGGGTCCGTCTCCCTCCTCATTTCTAAAGGCATTGGCTTATCATTATCTTTGATAGTTCGACACCCATAGTGGGTGTCTAGAGGTCCTCTAGGTTAAGAGGATTTTTCCCTTTATGTAGTTCCTTTTGTTTGTTTACGAAGTTTGTTTGTGTGTTTCATCTCAAGGATTCATCAACGAGAAGGGACTACACTACTGTGTGCGCGCAAGCAATATGCACTATAATAGCAAGCAGGTAAACAAGGACAATAATCAATCCATCACATGCCTTACACAAGCTCACAAAGACAATTAAGCATGGTAAAACAAACATCCGTTTTCATGCTAGTCTTGTGGTCATAAGCAAGCAAGGCACACAGCACAAAGCCGTGTAACACGACAACATACGAACCACACATGTCCATACTTATTAGAAGCAGGAGTTGTCTCACACACACGGGGTCCCGGTTGGCGTTCGTTATGGACCTAACATTAATTAAGACAAACAATTAGTCTACGATTTCATGTGACGATCATTGTGAACGTTTTCTAGTTTATCACATCTTATCGGGTATTGTTCCCTAGGTGAATCTTGAAAAGCTTGGTTCATACTAACCCTGGAACTTCTCCAAGTATTACTTTTTAACTTTGTCCCGCTCCTAGGGCATACACACCGCGTTTTACAGGTTAATTAAGTTCTCTCTCTACTAATGTTTTAGATTATTATTTTTTTGGCACTAACTTGTAGCAAGTTTATCTCCCGGTGGACTTCATTCCCTAAAGATGTATTTCTTCCTTATATCAATAAGTTGGCAATGTGTTTCATCCATTATCACCAAAATACATTCTTTAAAAACACTCCTAAACTCATCTATACAGAAGCCCCAAAGTTTAGGAAAACTAAAAAACACTTTCGGTGTCTAACCTTCACTAACCCCACATTTAGGGTATCAACTGAGGTTTAATCTTTCCAAAATGTTTCACCAACTTAGTTAGATGCATTAGTACTGTTTTGGGTTCAATAATAAACCAATACCACACTTTAGCACTTCTGGGAATGCCCATACATAACACAATTTACCGAGAAGAACCGACAGTTGGTATACCTCTACTTCAAGTTTTCCTATTAGTACTTAATCTGTTTCTAACCCCACCAAAACTTTTACCCCAATAGATAAACGTATTAAGAAAGTTTTAAACTAAAAACCAACTTAAAACAGCATGGTCAGCGCCTGTGAAAGTTCATTTTACAGACACAAGGACTGCAGAAACGCGCAAACATTTATTCTGTATAGCTCCACTCCAGACTTTCTTCAGTCCATAAATCAGTTTCCAAATCCTCCCCAAAGTGTTACACTCTTAGGTGGGTGTATTATAAAGGTTACAAATCCATTTCCAAACCAAGGAAGCACTCTTATACCATCGTATTAATGTTATACAGAGGCTACAACAGTATTGAAATCTGAACAGCAATCTCCATGTTTCTTCCTAATTCTTGTTTCTTTCAGTTCATCTGAGGTCATTCTTTCCCTCCATGTTACCCGACTAGCTATGGGTGTTAATAATGGTTTAAAACTCAGAAACCAACCCAGAGAAACACACTCACCTAGCTTCTGTACTCAAATACACAGAAACAGCAACTATCCAAAACTTGAAACTGAAATCTGCAATATCTCCTCCTCATCCTCCTCTTGTCATCAGTGATTTGACTCCAAATGGATATGCCAACTTAATTCACCTCCTCAGGTAAGTCTGAGTTTATCCTTAGGCCCTCATAACACT
Organism: Limonium bicolor; assembly: GCA_023374045.1. Classification (NCBI taxonomy): domain Eukaryota; kingdom Viridiplantae; phylum Streptophyta; class Magnoliopsida; order Caryophyllales; family Plumbaginaceae; genus Limonium; species Limonium bicolor. Next base: position 30,169,362 of record CM041781.1, on the reverse strand, counting down.
CCTATATCTTTGAAACCAGGTATACAGAAACAATTCCCTCCGAGACAACTGAAAACAAACTCGTGCAGTTCCTCTCTAATCCCTCTGTTCAATTATGAACTACTCCCTATGTCTCTCACCAAGTGGTTATAGCTTACTCATGTGGGTTATAGAGGTTTTAGCTTCATTAGCAACTCAGTAAACCCTTTCTAGCCCCTCTGTACATGGCTATACTGGACTGAAACAAAACTGCCAAAACTGAGACATTCAACTAATTCATCCTCTTACATTTTTTTCCATTGTCAATAACTTGGCCTCTTACTAATCTACCTCAGTTAGCTTCTTGGTTAAGGGTCCTGATTTGATTTTATCCTCAAACACGCCCACAACAATATTGCTAATGCTACAGGATTCCAAATACTAAACCAAGATGAAACTGACACGTGATACTGAATTTTCTTCTGCTGTTTGTTTCTGATGTCTGATCCTACCTCCTACCTTCCCAAACTTTTCAGTTACTCAGCTATGTGTCTTAATACAGTTTAAACTTCAAAAACAGACCCAAGACATCTTGGCTTAAATCTACCGATCAGTCCAATACTGAAGCTGTGAATACTGACATGATTCTGCATTTTAATTCATTAAACCCCAGCTTTTACTTACTTAACTAACTCCTAATCTCCCAAAGTACGTGTACACTTAGTTCAGTATGTTAGTGATATTGTATAACCATTAACCACCACTGCAGCTCTCTAATCCCTCCAAAATTTGTTTATACAGAGACAAAATTACAGAAGTGGATTACTGAAACAGCAACCTAATATGTTATTCCCTCTTTTATTTCCGTTGTTTTGGTTTCTGTCATCTAGTATATCTCTGGTTTTCCCCAGGTGTTTGGCTACTAAGTTAGGGGTGTCAGTAGGGGGTTCAACTACAAAACTGAAACCAGAATAACCCTGATAACACTACTGGAACGTCCTACCCCTAAACCCAAAAAAAACTGAGCTGAAACAGGAAACCAGAACTCGTGAACTGAGGTTTATTTCGCTGTTATCGTTTTTTTTTCTTTCTGTCCTCAATCCATTTCCTGTTTACCCCAAGATGTTTACACCCAGAGTTACATGAATTGGCGAGGTTTTAAGTTAACTTTCAAATCAATACGACCTCCTACTACTGCTGGAAACTTAGTGTACAGAAGGACAAGGTTGAAGGGTTTAAAATAGCTATCAGGTTAGCACTAAACAGGTTTGATTCTCCTTTGTTTTCTTTTTTTTTTAACTTACTTACTCACGTGGGTAAGTGTTTTATCATGGTTGTACCCACAAGACAAACCCAAGACAACTTTGTTAATGCTATTGAAAGGTCTTAATATTGAAGCTGGGAAAAACTGAATCTAAAACTGAAACATGAATCTGAAATCTTCTCTTCATCATTTTTTCTTTCTGTTTCATTCCTGAATCTGATCTTCTAGTTTCCTTTTCCCAATCTTGACTCAGTTAGCTGGGTGACTTGTCTGGGTTTCTCTCCACAACAGATCCACGACAAAACATGAGCAACCCTCTGAGGAAGTGTTTTATACAGAACCGAAATTGAAAGCAGGAGTATGAACTAATGCATTTCTTTTCTGTTATTATTTTCCTTCTATCTTTCTTTTTGTCTACCTATCTGAATTCTAATTTATCCCACAATACTCACTTACTCAGTGAGTGCTTTATCATAGCTTTACCCTCAGAGAAGTTATTATACAGAAACTGTGATAAAACTGTAACACAAAGAACTGAAATCCAGCACTTGCTAACTGTTTTTGTTTCTCTTCTAACTTCAGTCCCGATGCGCTAACTTTCCAAGGTTTTCTCCACTTAGTTAAGTGCATGAGTAATGTTTTAGGTCATTATTAACCAATGCAACTCTCATATCATTTCTGGAAATCATTCTTACAGCAATCCAGAGTACACAAACTCGTAGCACAGATTCTGCGTATTTCTCCATCCTATCTCACTTCTTGTGCAGTAACTGGATTAAACTTCCTCCAGTGTTTTACAAATTAGATGGGTGTTTTAGCAACATGTTAAGTTCATTATTAACCAATGCATCCTTTTCGTCACCTCTGGAAGTAATCATAAGAAGCTGAGAATGCAACGGAACTGGAATTTCAGAAACTTTTAAACTAGGTGTTTTGTTCCTTCTGAGCCCCTTTTTAGTTTGTTCTTAGAGATAGGGATGTCAACGGATCGGGTTCGGATCGGGTGAAGCATCACCCGCATCCGTCACCGGAGATATCACCCATCATCCGTCCATCCGTCATCCGGTTATTTTTCATCCGTCATCCTCCGTCCATCATCCGCGGGTAACGGATGGATCGGGTGATAATCGGATGTAATTTCTAGATAAAATTTCCAAATATTTTTAGTAATTCTTTGAAACATACATATATAAAAAGTCCCGTATAATAAAAGTTCCTTATATTTTTGTATTCTTTGGCACATAATGTTAATAATAAGTTTATAACCTGCCAATACAACAAGAAAATAATGCATTGTCTTTGCTCAACTAGAGCTAAATAAGATCTCTACTTAAGAAAATTACAGCAAAAAACCAAAAATGTTTCAGAACACAAACACACTAGACGTGCGGTCAGTCGGTCACACTTGGAGACAGCCAAACACAAACCAATTAAGTGTTAACTAATGTGGTCACACTTGCAGACACAAACCAAAATTACATCCATTGTTAACTAATGTGGTACCTTAATAGTTAGTAGGTGAACCTTTAAACGGATAATCGGATCGGGTGACGGATGAATTTTTTCACCCGAATCCGACCCGGATCCGTCACCCGATTATCCGTCACCCGGTTATCATCCATTTACGTTCGGATTTTTATCCGTTTATTTAATCGGGTGGATCGGATTATCGGATATCCGTATAAAATTGCCATCCCTACTTAGAGATGTGTTTCATCTAGCGTTAAGAAGGGGTTGGTAAGACATTAAGGAACTTGATTAGGCTAGTTTGCTTAGCATAGTGGGAGTTAACTTATGAATTCGAATTGCACAAAACACAGAAACTGAAATCAGTTTCCGAAGTTCTTTATTACATTGTCCCCAAGTGCAGCTTCCTCTTCCGTTCCACTCTTGGTTAGCTTTAGAATAACTGGAAATGAATTAGCTTGGATTGATGAGCGAATGTAGGAGGGTTTAAACACGAGTAAGGTTGGTGACAGAGGCTTAACGCACAAGAGGACATCAAACTGGAGCATCTGTGAATCATGTTACAGATTCTGATTGAAATGCAGAAACTGGTTTCTATCCCTGCGTTTGTTGTTCCACTTTCTTCCTTTCTGTGATTTTGAATGAAGAAGAGGTTGAGACACAAGAGGGGGATGATTCAAGGTGTTTTAGTTGGGGATCTCGGTAGGATACACTTACTGTTTTTTTTTTGGAATCCACGACTAACAACCAGAGATTCAGCAGGGAGTTTATCAACACTGTGCTTCAGTCTTGCGTGAGCTGAAATCCACCCAATGAGTGGTGGATTTTGTGACAGTTTCCTTCATGCAAGCAGTTACCGGTGGTTAGAGAGATTGAGTAGGGAGTTCTTGGCATGGAAGAAGCAGTAGTGAAAGAAGGTAAAAGAACAATGCTAAGCAGCAACACTATCTTGCGTGCAGAGGAATCAGAGAGGCGTGAGAGGAGTTTTCATACCCAGCACCTGGTGCATGCGAGAAAGAAGAAAGCTGGGATGGATGTCTATGCATCAACAGACACAAGGCAAGGGGAGATTAATGTGAGAACCAATGACTGTTAGTGGGTGAAAGTTACCAGAACAGGTTATGGGCGTTTAAACAAAGCAACCATTCTGTCGCATGGAAGTTTGGAATGGATCAGACTTTGAGGTTGCATGTCCTGGCTTTGGTTGCCCTTTTCCTGAAATAAAAAACGATGGCTCTGGTTCTTTGCCAGTCAATTTCTCGAGCTGGCTTAAGGGTGTGGTCCGACTAATTAAATGGATGACACCGTGACATCATGAGGAGCCATGCGCTTCAGTTACATGGTCGAGTCCTGGTTGCCTTGGACTGAAAAACACATCGTACCACAGAATCCTGTCTGTCAATTATTTTTGTTTTCTTTGAAGTTCATCAGAAAGGAGGTGGCTGGGTTACTTTGTGTTTTCTTCCTTTTGGTGCAGACGGTAGTACGGTAACAATGGAAGAGCATTAAATCCACGATGGAACAACCGAGAGTGATATGGAAAGTGAAGCCATGTCTGCTGTCCTAATCTGGAAACAATACAGCATGATGGTTGTTGTTGGACTCTTTTCCTATCTTGTTGTTATTTATAGTCTCATACAAGTTTTAATTGTTAGTATGTATTACTGAATTCGAGTATAGCTCAACCGAATAAGATATTTACTAGGTATACGGGAGGTCTCAGGTTCGAACCTCAGCGGAGCGTCTTTGCTCCGTTTCCTTTCCTTTTTTTATAAGTTACACTTGCTTATTTACATATGTAAGGCCATGTAACATACTGCGTTATATTTATGTATTTATTTGTTACCAAGTTATGCGACGTTATCATTTTTACAACGTTACTATATCGTAATGCTACGTACGAGTATTTTTTGTATTCGTACATATATACATACACTAGATTTAATTGTTCGTACGTTATTTTATGTCCGAATTAGAAAACGTGTTATGATTTTATGCGGTTTAACGTTCAGGGTATTTCAACTTACCCCCTTAAAAGAGACTTCGTCCCGAAGTCTTAATTCCTTAACTTGTATTTTCCACTCCGGTAATCTTAGGGATCCAGTCCCGCATTCATTATCGATACCCAAAGGATTAAGTCTCCTATATTATAATTCTCAGTGCTTACGCACTATGCCGCCCTAGTGGCTTCACACACAAATTCTCATAGCAATGTATATATAACACGCTGAGGTGTAAATCACAGGTACACAACATTCATTCATAACAGGGTGTACATACAATGCACATACACACACAATTCTCTCCTCATTCATACCCACACCGACCTACAACCAACGTGTGGTTGTAGGAATACACATAGTGAAAGGATCGGGTCCCAAATTTCGTTCTCTCTAACCAAGGGATCATGTCCCGCAAATTCCACAGTTCTATTCAACATTTGTGCTTATAAGCACTACGCCACATTTGTGGCTTCTCCCAGTTATCAATAATATTTCGATGTACCAATAATATTTATGTACTACACTCATATCAATCGGTGAACAAGTCATTCATTCATGACCTCCATGCATTCAAACCAATCCACACACAGTTCACAAAACATAGCAACCAAAAACAAACCACAAAACGGAGCAATAACCCGGTAGAAACGCAACGCGCCTACCCCCCTTAAAAATGGATTACGCCCACGTAATCCTATTATACCCTCCTAGAGCCTTGGTCAAGATGTTTAATTCTCATTGAGCATTCTAGTTCTATGCAATGTAACTCACAAATATTCTCATCAAAGGTCTGACCATGCTAAGGGTTTAGTTTCTGTATTAAAAGACTCTTATCGGATCCGTACCGGTCTAGAAATGGATTCGGGTTTAGGCTCTCTAGGTTTGAGGTATGGTCGATAGATCACTTGTTATTTCACAGGCTAATGGGGGATACGGTCCACCAGCTTCTGCTGTGCTACTCTGATTACCTTCGGGTTTAGTTCCCCTTTCTGTACTCAGGAGGCCTTCTAGGCTTATATTGATATATTCTTTGTAGTAACGATTTAGTCTTATTATTCCTCAACGTTATAATCATGTCATTGTTATAACAACATGTTTATTTTATATAGCCGATCGTAATTGTACGTCGACGGTTAGTTTACTCTCCTGGCATTTTTACTTATTTTATAGCTTGATTTGTACCGCCAACTTAGACTTTCTTTGTCTTTAGGTAACCTTTATTCCTCAGTCCAATTATGGCATTGACATTGCTGGTTGACTTCAATTAGTTTTAGTCAAAAGGTTACCGAATTATATGTGTTAGAAGTTCCTACGAATGTAAAACTGCTTGATACTAACGGTTACATATTGCACTTGATTCCGATAGTATGTATTTATGTGGTAATAATTTTTTTTTAGGTTATTAGTAACCCCACTTCATCTCAAGTCTTCGCATAATTGTGTACCCATGTGTTTACCCTCAGAGTTTCGAATTATGTATCAATGGATTTTACAAGCTCGTATTATCCCATCAATCTCGCTTTCTTGGTAATTTCTTAATCTTGACTTTTAATATTTCCACTGATCTGTAGTTCATGTGTCCACTTATAGGAGGTTTCGAGGGTCATCCAACACTAACGTGATCAGCATAAGTGTCGGACTACCTTTTCACCCCAATTTGTGCGTAGTGTTCTTGACCTGGCCAGGGTCAAGTTCAACTTTGCACGTCCGATTTAGACGATCAAACAATTATTGACATTTGAATTCTTATCCCACTCGTTCTAGTCCTCTGGCAATCAATTCATTGACTAGTGTCACTATCTAAGCCTTTAGATTAATCGTTCAATTCTTTAAACTATACATACCTCTAGGTGTGTACATATATATATATTCGTTCATCCATGTATATATATATTCCATGTGTTATAATCCTCTTGATTTTTATATAAATTCCTATTATCCTCAACACCTACAACCTAATATAGAATTTACAAAATGATTCTTTACTTATTTTAACCCATCACTTACTTCCTCCTTAAGTCCATTAATCTTGTTTAAAAGTTTCCAATACCCAATTACTCCAAAATATTTGGCTTCCTCCTGATATTTTCCTCCTCATAAATTTGACTGCTTTTTTGTTGGCCCAAATAGGCTCCCTTCAATCTGACTTAGCTTTATCCCGTTTTCCATTTTAATATATATTTCTCTTTTTTTTTCTGGGTCTCGTAACCCTTATGTTACTTTCTCATTGTTATTCTTCGTTTACCGGTGGTAGAAACAGAGGTGAATGACCAGTTGTGGTCACCGGTTTCAGCTGTCTGAGACTGAGAGACTTAGAAGAATAATTGAATAAAAAGAAGGAAAGAGGTGGTGTTGTGTTTCTCAGGTAATGTAGAGAATGAAGAGAAACGTGAGAAGGAGCAGGGAAGTATTGAATTCCGTAATATTATACTTTAGTGTGTAAAATTGTGTCATGCTTCGTTAAGCATTATAGTTGTACCAATTTTATGGTGTAATTTCGTCTTGAACTATATTCTCTCATCTCATTGTTTTACGAGAGGTTTTCTTAAATTACTCTCTCAAGTGTTCGAATTGCAGGGATTTATCTCAATCCCATCCTTGGCTTAATTAATTGCTTATTTGAGCTTTATTTATTTTATAAATTTTAGGGTATTCGGTCCTCTTGCTTGTGAGGCAGGGTCCTATCTACTGCTAGGCATGTCGACCAAGTTGTCGCTAAAATTGGTCCCTCTATGGGTATTATCCTTTTTGCACGTCTATCGTATAGTATAGTGTTCTTCTCGGATTGATTGTATAACATATGTGGATGCCAGATCGGGTTTCCCGAGTAAGAGAGGCTTTCTACCTCTCTGGCGTTCTTTCTCTGAATTATTAGACAATTAAGGATGTGAAGGTTGAGTGTAGGTGTTTGTATTACTGGGGAAGAACCCTAACTAACGCGCCTCACGTACTACCCACAACCCTTAACCCGCTATCAGAATTCCATACTTTCAGGTTTTCCTATCCTCGGTACTTCTCTGTTCCAATCATCAGAGCGTAATACGCTCTGATACCAATTTCTGTAACACCCCCGAATAAACATCCAGTAGTACAACAAGCTCCTAGCCTTAATACAAGAAACTATGCAGCGGATTCTCAACATCATCCGGGTGTCACAGACGCCAACCACCCACGTGGTTGACATGACCACTCTACCAACACCAAGTTACGGTCTGCATGACTGGAAAACCACCCTCAATACAAACTCATAAACAATACATAGTACAATTCCCAATTACCGAGTGTCTACAACAAAATTACAAATCATAAACTAAGAATTACATCTCAGGTTTACTATCAACCCATATATTACCCATACTACTACAAACTTAAAAGTCATGCCCTGATGGACTACCCTCATGGTAGCCATCCCGCCTACGCTCCGTTATCGTCCGGCACATACCTGAAAAAAAATTGGGTGTAAAGGACTCAGCATACTACGCGAGTATGAACTGTGTACCGTATGTTACCGGGCCACACGACTACTTGGTTGAATATTATTAAGTCAATTTACATGCTATAATAAAGCAGTAAAAACACCACATTACAACATAGTATCATACACACTTAAGGTAGTAACACATTCGCAACAACAACCAAGCACAACAAGCTGCTAATATCACAACAACAATCATGTACATATAAAACGTGTGCATAGGTATGTAATACCCATGATCCTCACTATGGGATCGTACGAGCGTTGTGTGTTTTCATTTCTTTTCTTGTTCCCTTAAAGTGTATTTTCTTTCTCTTTCCTTGCACCAGGTCTGGGATGTAATTAGATCCCGTGACCATCTCATGTAGGTGCTAATCTTTCTTGTTTCTTTAAGGGTTATTTGTGAATTCACTTATCACCACCATTTGGGGAAGTCTCTATTCATAGCTAACCCTCCATACCTGGATAGCTCTTTCTCTCTCTGTTGTTTTTAAATGTCACTAGCCACTGCCCCTGATATCAAGGGTTCGTCTCCCTATTCCTTTTCAATGTTTACTAGCCTCTGCCTCGGATACAAACGGTCCGTCTCCCTATGCCTTTTAATGTTACTGGTCTCTACCCCGGATACCAAGGGTCCGTCTCCCTATTCCTTTTCAACGTTACTAGCCTTGCCCGGATACAAAGGGTCCGTCTCCCCATGCCTTTTAACGTTACTGGTCTCTACCCCGGATACCAAGGGTCCGTCTCCCTATTCCTTTTCAACGTTACTAGCCTCTGCTCCGGATACAAAAGGGTCTGTCTCCCTATTCCTTCTCCATGTTACTAGCCTCTGCTCCGGATACAAAGGGTCCGTCTCCCTATGCCTTCTAATGCTCTGGTCACTACCCTGGATACAAAGGGTCCGTCTCCCATTCCTTTTAATCTTATTGGTCTCTACCCCGGATACAAAGGGTCCGTCTCCCTCCTCATTTCTAAAGGCATTGGCTATCATTATCTTTGATAGTTCGACACCATAGTGGGTGTCTCTAGAGGTCCTCTAAGGTTAAGAGGAAGTTTCCCTTTATGTAGTTCCTTTTGTTTGTTTACGAAGTTCGTGGTGTTTCATCTCAAGGATTCATCAACGAGAGGGACTACACTACTGTGTGCGCGCAAGCAATATGCACTATAATAGCAAGCAGGTAAACAAGGACAATAATCAATCCATTCACATGCCTTACACAAGCTCACAACAGACAATTAAGCACGGTAAAACAAAAATCCGTTTTCATGCATTGTCTTGTGGTCATAAGCAAGCAAGGCACACAGCACACAAGCCGTGTAACACGGCAACATACGAACCACACATGTCCATACCTTATTAGAAGCAGGAGTTGTCTCACACACACAGGGTCCCGGTGGCGTTCGTTATGGACCTAAACGTAATTACAACACATCAGTCTACGATTTCATGTGACGATCATTGTGAACGTTTTCTAGTTTATCACATCTTATCGGGTATTGTTCCCTAGGTGAATCTTGAAAAGCTTGGTTCATACTAACCCTTGGATCTTCTCCAAGTATTACTTTTAAACTTTGTCCCGCTCCTAGGGCATACACACCGACGTTTTACAGGTTAATTAAGTTCTCTCTCTACTAATGTTTTAGATTATTATTTTTTTTGGCACTAACTTGTAGCAAGTTTATCTCCGGTGGACTTCATTCCCTAAAGATGTATTTCTTCCTTATATCAATAAGTGGCAATGTGTTTCATCCATTATCACCAAAATACATTCTTTAAAACACTCCTAAAGCTCATCTATACAGAAGCCCCAAAGTTTAGAAAAACTAAAACACACTTTCGGTGTCTAACCTTCACTAACCCACATTAGGGTATCAACTGAGGTTTAATCTTTCCAAATGTTTCACCAACTTAGTTAGATGCATTAGTAGTACTGTTCTGGGTTCAATAATAAACCAATACCCACACTTTTAGCACTTCTGGGAACTGCCCATACAGACCACAATTTACCGAGAAGAACGACAGTTGGTATACCTCTACTTCAGTTTCCTTTTAGTACTTAATCTGTTTCTAATCCCACCCAAAACTTTTACCCAACTAGATAAACGTATTAAGAAAGTTTTAAACTGAAAACTAACTTAAAACAGCATGGTCAGCGCCTGTGAAAGTTCATTTTACAGACAAAGGACTGCAGAAACGCGCAAACATTTATTCTGTATAGCTCCACTCCAGACTTTCTTCAGTCCATAAATCAGTTTCCAATCCTCCCCAAAGTGTTTACACTCTTAGGTGGGTGTATTATAATGGTTACAAATCCATTTCCAAACCAAGGAAGCTCTCTTATCCATCGTATTACTGTTATACAGAGGCTACAACAGTATTGAAATCTGAAACAGCAATCTCCATGTTTCTTCCTAATTCTTGTTTCTATTCAGTTCATCTGAGGTTTCATTATTTCCCTCCGTGTTACCCGACTAGCTATGGGTGTTAATAATGGTTTAAACTCAGAACCAACCCAGAGAACACTCACCTAGCTTCTGTACTCCAATACACGAAACAGCAACTATCCAAACTTGAAACTGAAATCTGCAATATCTCCTCCTCCTCCTTCCTCCTCTGTCATCAGTGATTTGACTCCAAATGGATATGCCAGCCTAATTCACCTCCTCAGGTAAGTCTGAGTTTATTCTTAGGCCCTCATAACACTCCTATATCTTTGAAACCAGCTATACAGAACAATTCCCATCCGAGACAACTGAAACAAACTCGTGCAGTTCCTCTCTAATCCCTCTATTCGATTATGAACTACTCCCTATGTCCTCTCACCAAGTGGTTATAGCTTACTCATGTGGGTTATAGAGGTTTTAGCTTCATTAGCAACTCAGTACACACCCTTTCTAGCCCCTCTGTACATGGCTATACTGGACTGAACAAAACTGCCAAAACTGAGACATCCAACTAATTCATCCTCTTACATTTTTTTTCCATTGTCAATAACCTGGCCTCTTACTATCTACCTCAGTTAGCTTCTTGGTTAAGGGTCCTGATATGATTTATCCTCAAACACGCCCACAACAATATTGCTAATGCTACAGGAATCCAAACACTAAACCAAGATGAAACTGACACGTGATACTGAATTTTCTTCTGCTGTTTGTTTCTGATGTCTGATCCTACCTCCTACCTTCCCAAACTTTTCAGTTACTCAGCTATGTGTCTTAATACAGTTTAAACTTCAAAAACGACCCAAGACATCTTGGTTTAAATCTACCGATTAGTCCAATACTGAAGCTGTGAATACTGACATGATTCTGCATTTTAATTCATTAAACCCCAGCTTTTACTTACTTAACTAACTCCTAATCTCCCAATGTACGTGTCCACTTAGTTCAGTATGTTAGTGATATTGTATAACCATTAACCACCACTGCAGCTTCTCTAATCCCCCAAAATTTGTTTATACAGAGACAAACATTACAGAAGCTGGATTACTGAAACAGCAACCTATATGTTTTATTCCTCTCTTTTATTTCCGTTGTTTTGGTTTCTGTCATCTAGTATATCTCTTGTTTTCCCCCAGGTGTTTGGCTACTAAGTTAGGGGTGTCAGTAGGGGGTTCAACTACAAAACCAAAACCAAAATAACCCTGATAACACTACTGGAACGTCCTACCCCTAAACCCAAAAAAACTGAGCTGAAACAGGAAACCAGAACTCGTGAACTGAGGTTTATTTCGCTGTTATCGTTTTTTTTCTGTCCTCAATCCGTTTCCTGTTTACCCCAAAGATGTTTACACCCAGAGTTACATGAATTGGCGAGGTTTTAAGTAACTTTCAAATCAATACGACACTCCTACTACTGCTGGAAACTTAGTGTACAGAAGGACAAGGTTGAAGGGTTTAAAATAGCTATCAGGTTAGCACTAAACAGGTTTGATTCTCCTTTGTTTCTATTTTTTTTACTTACTTACTCACGTGGGTAAGTGTTTTATCATGGTTGTACCCACAAGACAACCCAAGACAACTTTGTTAATGCTATTGAAAGGTCTTAATATTGAAGCTGGGAAAAACTGAATCTAAAACTGAAACATGAATCTGAAATCTTCTCTTCATCATTTTTTTTCTTTCTGTTTCATTCCTGAATCTGATCTTCTAGTTTCCTTTTTCCCAATCTTGACTCAGTTAGCTGGGTGACTTGTCTGGGTTTTCTCTCCACAACAGATCCACGACAAAACATGAGCAACCCTCTAAGAATGTTTTATACAGAACCGAAATTGAAAGCAGGAGTATGAACTGATGCATTTCTTTTCTGTTATTATTTTCCTTCTATCTTTCTTTTTGTCTACCTATCTGAATTCTAATTTATCCCCACAATACTCACTTACTCAGTTGAGTGCTTTATCATAGCTTTACCCTCAGAGAAGTTATTATACAGAAACTGTGAATAAACTGTAACACAAAGAACTGAAATCCAGCACTTGCTAACTGTTTTCTGTTTCTCTTCTAACTTCAGTCCCGATGCGCTAACTTTCCAAGGTTTTCTCCACTTAGTTAAGTGCATGAGTAATGTTTTAGGTCCATTATTAACCAATGCAACTCTCATATCATTTCTGGAAATCATTCTTACAGCAATCCAGAGTTACAAAATCTGTAGCACAGATTTCTGCGTATTTCTCCATCCTATCTCACTTCTTGTGCAGTAAACTGGATTTTAACTTCCTCCAAGTGTTTGCAAATTTAGCTGGGTGTTTTTAGCAACATGTTAAGTTCATTATTAACCAATGCATCCTTTTCGTCACCTCTGGAAGTTAATCATACAGAAGCTGAGAATGCAACGGAACTGGAATTTCAGAAACTTTTGAACTAGGTGTTTTGTTCCTTCTGAGCCCCTTTTAGTTTGTTCTTAGAGATGTGTTTCATCTAGCGTTAAAAAGGGGTTGATAAGACATTAAGGAACTTGGATTAGGCTAGTTTGCTTAGCATACTAGTGGGAGTTAACTTATGAATTCGAATTGCACAAAACACAGAAACTGAAATCAGTTTCCGAAGTTCTGTTATTACCTTGTCCCCAAGTGCAGCTTCCTCTCCGTTCTGCTCTTGGTTAGCTTTAGAATAACTGGAAATGAATTAGCTTGGATTGATGAGCAAATGTAGGAGGGTTTAAACACGAGTAAGGTTGGTGACAGAGGCTTACCGCACAAGAGGACATCAAACTGGAGCATCTGTGAATCATGTTACAGATTCTGATTGAAAATGCAGAACTGGTTTCTGTCCATGCGTTTGCTGTTCCCTTTCTTCCTTTTCTGTGATTTTGAATGAAGAAGAGGTTGAGACACAAGAGGGGAATGATTCAAGGTGTTTTAGTTGGGGTTTCTCGGTAGGATACACTTACTGTTTTTTTTTTGGAATCCACGACTAACAACCAAAGATTCAGCAGGGAGTTTATCAACACTGTGCTTCAGTCTTGCATGAGCTGAAATCCAACCCAGTGAGTGGCGGGTTTTGTGACAGTTTCCTTCTTGCAAGCAGTTACCGGTGGTTAGAGAGATTGAGTAGGGAGTTCTTGGCATAGGGAAGAAGCAGTAGTGAAAGAAGGTAAAAGAACAATGCTAAGCAGAACAATGCTAAGGCCAGCACTTATCTTGCGTGCAGAGGAAATCAGAGAGGCGTGAGAGGAGTTTCTCTGCATACCCAGCACCTGGTGCATGCGAGAAAGGAAATAGCTGGGATGCATGTCTATGCATCAACAGGCACAAGGCAAGGCGAGATTAAATGTGAGAACCAATGACTGTTAGTGGGTGAAAGTTACCAGAACAGGTTATAGGCGTTTAAACAAAGCAACCATTCTGTCGCATGGAAGTTTGGAATGGATCAGACTTTGAGGTTGCATGTCCTGGCTTTGGTTGCCCTTTTTCTGAAATCAAAAACGATGGCCCTGGTTCTTTGCGAGTCAATTTCTCGAGCTGGGCTTAAGGGTGTGGTCCCGACTAATTAAATGGATGACACCGTGACATCATGAGGAGCCATGCTTCAGTTACATGGCCGAGTCCTGTCTGCCTTGGGACTGAAAAACACATCGTACCACAGAATCCTGTCTGTCAATTATTTTTGTTTTCTTTGAAGTTCATCAGAAAGGAGGTGGCTGGGTTACTTTGTTGTTTTCTTCCTTTTTGATGCAGGCGGTAGTAAGGTAACAATGGAAGAGCAATATCCACGATGGAACAACCGAGAGTGATATGGAAAGTGAAGCCATGTCTGCTGTCCTAATCTGGAAACGGTACAGCATGATGGTTGTTGTTGGACTCTTTTCCTATCTTGTTGTTATTATAGTCTCATAGTAGTTTTAATTTGTTAGTATGTATTACCAAGTTCGAGCATAGCTCAACTGAATAAGATTTTTACTAGGTATACGGGAGGTCTCAGGTTCGAACCTCAGCGGGAGCGTCTTTGCTCCTTTTCCTTTCCTTTTTTTATAAGTTACACTTGCTTATTTACATATGTAAGGCCATGTAACATACTGCGTTATTTTATGTATTTATTTGTTACCAAGTAGGCGACGTTATCATTTTTACAACGTTACTATATCGTAACGCTACGTACGAGTATTTTTTGTATTCGTACATATATACATACACTAGATTTAATTGTTCGTACGTTATTTTATGTCCGAATTAGAAAACGTGTTATGATTTTATGCGGTTTAACGTTCAGGGGTATTTCACAAAGTACTTTTAAAGTTCACAATATACCCCTAAGTGTTAAAAATTAACCAAATTAACCAAAATATAAAAATAATAAATTTTTAAAAAATTAAAAAAATTAAAAAAATAAAATATCATTACATATTAACAAATAAATATTTCATTTTCTAAAATTTATTCAATACCATAAAAAGAATATTGATTCTAAACAAATAATTTATACCAATTTTTCTACCAATATAGTACCATAATTTATACCAAATAAGTACCATAATTTTTATCATACATTTTTTAATTATTATTTTCTATCAATTAAGATTATTTATTTCTTCAAAGTAAATAAATTTCTTTATTGCTGATAATTTTATAAACTAAAATTTCTAAATATAATAATTTATTGAAATAGAGCGGCTGAGAATATATATATACATACATATTAATAGTAAACTTGTTTGAAATGTAGAATAAAACGTTTTTAGAATAATAATATGCAACTTATTACCAATGAAGAATAAGTTGCATATTATTATTCTGAAAACGTTTATTCTACATTTCAAACAGTTTTACTATTTAATATTGTATGTTATATATATATTCTTAGTCGCTCTATCCCAATAAATTATTATGTTTAGAATTTTAGTATTTAAATTTTATTAGCAATATAAAAAATTATTTACTTTAAGAAATAAATCATCTAATTGATAGCAAATAATAATTAAAAATGTATGATAAAATTCTGGTACTTATTTGGTGTAAACTATGGTACTAAATTGGTATAATTATTTGTTTATAACTCAATATTCTTTTTATGGTATTGAATAAATATTTAAAAATGAAATATTTATTTTTTTAATATTTAATGCTATTTTAATTTTTTTCATTTTTTTCTATTTTTTCAATTTTTAAATTTTTTATTAATTTTATAATTTTTATTAAAAAATTTAATTTTTATAAAAATTTTATTTTTTTGTATTTTGATATTTTTATTAATTTTTAACACTTAGGGCATTTGTGAACTTTAAAGTACTTTGTTAACTAGTAGGGGTATTTTTGTCTTTTTTCCATCTATAGTGGCATTTCATGAACTTTTCGGAAAATATGGTGGCATTTCGTGACTTTCTTTTTTTTAGTGGCATTTCATGAATTAGCCAAAAATATAGTGGCATTTCATAAAATTTCCCTAATTTTATTGACTTCTGTGGGCCTCTAACATTCATTCCCATATACTACTAACTTACTTTTTTTTAACTATATATTATTCATATCCTAACTCAAAATTTGCCGGTATTTCACTCTGCTTCTTCGTCAGCTCTGGATAATTGTGACCTATCCTTCATCTATTCTTTCAAAGGTTCTAAGTGCTTGATATTTTAGGGGAGCATCTCAATTGTCTACTTCTTTGGGAGTCGGCCTAGCCTTGTGTGAAGGGGCCTTTTTTAATGTTTAAATATTTTTAAGGCTGGGGTAAGGAGAGTGGTGGGAAGTGGGGATACTATTGAGATTCTGTCTCCTTGGCTTCCCAACAAGCCTGGGGACTACCCTTCATTATGCAGGCTTCCTGCTTTGGCATAGTCTGAGGGCAAAGTTTCTTGATTATTTACCCTATTGATAGAAGCTGATGCTCTACTATCCTTAGGCAGTGGTTACAGATGATGATGTGAGGGTAATTGAGTCTATTGATTTGAAGGATGGCCCTGGAGTTGATGGGTGGATCTGGAATGGATCTAAGTCAGGTCACTTTATAGTCCCTTCTACTTATTTTATGGCTTTTGCAGCTTGGTATGCAGATTCACCTCAGTGTTCTGGGGGTTGTATTGGAAAAATACTTAGGAAAGTTGGATGTTGTGCTATCCCACTTTGAGTTAAAGTGTTTTGGTGGAAGCTGTTGCATGGTTTTTTGTCATGTGGTGCTCTTTATATTACATATTCAAGGATTTTCGCCATGGTGTCTGCTTCTGTGGGTCAGCCGAGACTTTCAGTCATGTGTTTTTGTATTGTTCATCTGTGTTCAGGTTTTGGGATCGTGTTTCCTTGGAGAAGCCAAGGACTTTGGCCACTGGTGGTGCTTTTCTCGATTGGGTTGTGCATCAATGTTTGTTTTAAAAAGGGCATAAGTTAGACCATTTTCTTCTTCTCTTGTGGAAATTATGGTTTAGTAGGTGTCAGTTTATACATGGATATGCTCATAGCTTGGAGGATGGGTGGTTTCAGGTGGAAGCATATTTAGATGTGGCTTGTGTTACAGAGAGAGGTGCCATCCAGGTTGGTGGGAGAGTCTTTGATCCGGATGATGACAACGAAAATTTATGTTGATGGTAGTTACAAGTCGGTGCTCCAGCAGGGGTTGGTGCGGTTGGTTACAAGCATGGAAAGCTGGTGATGATTGGGTGCAGGGGGGTCTTTTGCAGCCAGGGGAAGAAATCTATGGTGGTCGAGACCAAGGCCATGTTGCAGGCAGCTGATTGGGCTAAGGACGGGTTTAGGGAATGTTAGTTTTTATTCAGACTGTAAGGGGTTGATTGATGCTTTGAATGGACTGAGGGTTTAGATCCTGCTATATGTTCTTTTGTTGATGATATTTTGAGAACTTGTAAATCTTTTGATAAGGTTTTGTGGTCTTTTGTACCAAGGTAAGAGAATGTGAATGCGCATCTCTTGCAAATGTGGGTAGATGTGGTTCTTTGGGTGGGTTTTTGGTTTGATCAAATACTAGATTATGTAATCAAGCTTCGCTGCTAATATAAGTCTATCTCTTTCGGAAAAAAAATTGTAAGAAATCATGTACTCTAGTTAATTTTCTTCTATATTAATTTTAAAAACAAGCAATGAGGATATGCATTTTTACTCTGAGATTCTTTTTAAGAAAAAAGTAACCGATGATTATGAATTACATAAGTCAAATACATCCACATGAATAGTACAGTCCCAAAACACTCATCCACCGAATGAAGACCAAGTTTAGCTAGTAAATGAGCTGCAACATTGTCATACCTAAGCAAATATTCAAAAACAACATCTTGCAATTCCATAACCCTGACTCCTATTCTACCAATAGACGAAACTACACTACATCACACTACCATATCCTTGTTGTATGAATATTACAATCATACAATGTGAGAAGTGGTCAAACCCAGCGAGAGGAAGAAGAAGGTAACCAAGAAAAGAACGAGAGAGAATTTTTTAGAGGCGGAAGACAGTGTTTACAAGATAGAGGAAGACTTGACTATCTAACTACTGTTATACAAACAACACCCTATGATATATACTACTCTGCTGTACACCAGATAAACAGAGTACATGTAACGGGTATATTACAGACTATATTAGAATATAGTATATATACTCCTAATAGCCCCCCTCAAGACTAACTTCTTCCAGGAGTAAGTCTTGTTTGTCTCAAATCGGAACCATTCCCAACTTCGGCAGAGTAGCTTTGTAGACATTGCCCGTTAAGGGTTTCGTCAAAACATCAGCCAACTGATGGGAACTTGGTATGTATTGTACTTGTATAAGTCCTTGCTGAAGCTGATCTCGGACAAAATGGCAGTCGAGCTCAATGTGCTTTGTCCTCTCGTGTGAAACGGGATTTCTTGCAATATGTATTGCAGATAAATTATCACACTTGAGTGGAACAGGTCTGATGTTGTCTACTTCCAGTTCTGCTAGCAGTCTAGTGAGCCAACTTAATTCACTTGTAATCTGCCTCATTGCTCTGTACTCGGCTTCTGCAGAGGATAGGGCGATGGAGGCTTGCTTCTTGGACTTCCAGGTAAGAGGGGAGCCACCAAGAAGGATATAATAGCCTGAGATAGACTTCCTGGTTATTGGACAAGAGGCCCAGTCAGAATCACAAAAAGCCATCAGATTATAAGAGGGATTTTATTGAAACATATTCCAAAGCCTAGAGTGCCTTTTACATAAGATAAAGTATGTAAAGCAGCCTCTAGATGCACATCAGTGGGCTGTTGTAAAAACTGAGAAAGATGCTGAACAGGGAAAGATAAATCAGGACGTGTGTTTGTTAAGAAATTTAACTTCCCTACTAATCTCCGATAAGGTGTTGGATCCTTGAGGAGATGCCCTGTGTCTTTGTGTAACTTCTGGTTTAGCTGAAGAGGAGAGACAGCAGGTCTGCAGTCTTCTAATTGATAATCTGCAAGGATCTGAGATGCATACTTGTGCTGGCACATAATCAGTTTATCATCAGTTTCAATAAATTCCATGCCAAGAAAAAAATTCAACCTACCAAGATCTTTGATCTTAAATTCCTGATGCAATTTAGTTTTCAGACTGTTTATCTCCCTGCTGTCATTTCCTGTTATGAGAATATCATCCACATATATACCAAGACAAGTATTTTTGCCATTGTTTTCTTTAAAAGAGAGAATAGTCGTTTTTGGACTGTTGATAACCAATTTTCTGCAGAAAAGATCCTAGTTTATCATACCACTGCCTAGAAGCTTGTTTAAGACCATATAAGGATTTATGAAGTTTACAAACTTTGTTGTTTCCTGTGACATTTAAGCCTTGAGGTATGCTCATGTAAACATCTTCATTTAAATCCCCATGTAAGAAGGCATTATTCACGTCTAGTTGGTCTATTATCCAGCCTCGTTTATACCTAGAATGATAAGAGCTCTAACAGTGGTAAGCTTGACTACGGAGAGAAAGTTTCTTCATAGTCAAGCCCATACTTTTGGGTGAAGCCTCTAACGACAAGCCTAGCTTTGAATCTCTCTAGGTTGCCGTCTGCTTTTAGTTTTGTTTTGTAAACCCATTTGCAACTAATGGGTTTCTTTCCGTGTGGGAGGTCAACTATGGACCATGTACCATTTTCTTTTAGAGCTTTGAATTCTGTTTCATGGCTTCCACCCATCTAGGATCTTTTTCAGCTTCTGTATATGTGCTTGGTTCTTTGAGGGTAAGGACTTGTTTGAGGAGGTTGTTGGAAGCATTAGAAAGGGCAAAGGAGGAGATGTTCTTTGTGGGAGTCAGGCTGGTGAGTGTATCAAGAGGGAGAGTATTCAGTGACACGAAACCAGGGGTGCTGTCTGTTAATCTTTCTGACAGAATCTTAGAAAACATATCATGATTGGACTGAAAAGAGGATTGGAAAGTGGAGACATAATCAAGAAATTTCACAGGAGGTCTATGTGTCCTCATAGATCTCCTGAGGTTTTCATTTGGTTCAATATCGGGTTGCTGGTGAATTAATTCACTTGTCTGATCAGTGTCTTCAGTGGGTTGTTTAGGAGGGCTAATGTGGGACTGTTCAGTTATGTCTGTTACAGGTTCAGCAAGAGGGAGTGCAGAGTCTAAAGTTTTACTTTTGTGACTGATAGAAGAATTCTGATGATTTTATCAGAAAAATTTCCATTCAGAGTAGATTCATCTGAAGTGAAGTGTTGCTGTAAACATTCAGTATCTGAGTTCTGATTGTTTTGGTGTGTTTCTTTCTGTTGAGGATGATTAGTGTGGTCATGGGTGTTTGGTTGGAACCAATTTTGCTCAGGGAAGAGATAATGAAAATCATCGGGTTGATGGTTGATAAGTTTCCCATGCCACAAATCCTTCCAGCCCTTATCTAAGATGGGATAAATGTCCTCAAAGAAAGTAACATCCCTGCTTATTTCTATCTGATGCGTGTCTATATTAAGCAGAATGTAGCCTTTGTATTTTTGCAGTTTCCTAGGTAGATAGCAGCACTAGACCTAGGATCTAGTTTGCTCCTACTAGGAGTAATATTGGTAGCAAAACATAGACACCCAAAGTTCTTAATGTTTTTATAATCTGGATAGGTATTATATAATTTCTGGAAAGGGATTGGTTGTTTATGCTTTCGTAGGGGTTCTGTTAATTATGTAAGCTGCATGATTAACACAATAACCCCAATATTCTGGCCCAAGACCAGACTGAAACAAAAAACTTCTAGCAACTTGCATCAGGTGCCCTTGCTTCCTCTCCACAACCCCATTTTGTTGGGGTTGTGTGAGCAGGAAGTTTGATGGATAATACCCTTCCTTTTTAAGAAATCAGATCCTTCCCTAGAACTTCCTAGTTCTTTAGCGTTGTCAGAGCGTATTACTTTGATGTGTTTTCTAAATTGATTCTCAACAAGCTGAATAAAATCTTTGATGGCACTCATAGCTTCTGATTTCAGTTTTAAAAGCTTGACCCATGTCGACCTGCTAAAGTCGTCTACAATAGTAAGAAAATAGCGTTGTCCTTTAGGAGTTTCAACTCTAATAGGACCACAAACATCAATATGCAGCATATCAAAGGGTTCATTACTTTTAATTCTGAACTGGGAAATTTTAGCCTTTTGGCTTTTGCTTTGAAGCAGACTATACAGGGAACACATCTACAGAAGGAAACTTTTTTCCTAGATCTAACAGAGACATTTTCTTAGGGGGTATGTGTCCGAGTTTAGAATGCCAAAGTAAAATTCTTTATCAGAAGCATTTATTCTATCACATGTCCTAGTAGAAGAAAGACCAACTGAAACTCCATTGAGTTTATCTGAGAATTCTTCAAGGCATTGACATCAACAAAATAAATCCCATATTTCTTCGTACCAATTTCAGCCTGAAGTTGAGTTCTATTATCCTGCAGAATGCATTTAGTGTTTGAAAACATCACAGTGAGATTGTATTGTTGGGTCAGTTTGCTCACAGAAATAAGATTAAACATGAACTTCGGGGCAAAAAGAACACCAGGCAACACAAATTTTTCATGAAAACACATGTTTCCTATGCTACTGACATCACAATGTTCACCATCAGGCAAGGTTACAGAACGAATAGCAGGGACAGATTTAAGCTCTTGGAACAAAGCTTTGTTTCCCGACACATGTTCAGAAGCACCAGAATCGATTATCCAGAGAGAAGTTAAATTATCATTAAGGAAGGGTTTTGTTACTTGCAATTGATAGATGGTAGGTTCAGAGAAAATACCAGAAAAGGTTCCAAAACCTTTCGAGCCATCATCTTTTCCATCTTCCGTTGATCGAAGTATCTTGTCAACTGGTTGATTTGCTCCGATGTAAAACCGGCAACAGGTGAGGAATATTCGTTGTCCTTGCTGCTTGTCTTGGAGCTTTGACTGGTGACAGATCCCGCGATACGTTGTTGTTGTTTTTGTTGTCTATTGCCTGGGCTGGATTCCCGGTCTGGGAAACCCACAATCCACCAACATTCAGCCCTTTGTATGACCCAACTTGGCACAATTTGTGCATTTCTGTTGATTTTTCTTTGCGGTAGTTCCAGAAGTTCCAGAATTAGGGTCTTCTTGCTGATTTCGTCCTTTACACTGGATCTTTTGCTAATTTGGTGTGTTTTGGTCGAAAGCGCAACGGATTCTTCTACCTCATTTCCCTCATTTCATCATCCGATAATTGATTTTTTTTTTCGTCTTGGCTGATTAGGGAGAAAACTCTTTCTAGGTCTGGGAGCGGCTGCATCAGGAGTATCGTCCCCTTCGCGGCTTTAAAATTTGGGTTAAGACCATCGAGGAACTTCATAATCTGGTCTTGCTCCTTGTGTTCTTGGTTGGTCTTGTCCGCACCGCATTTGCACCCGCAGCTACACCGAGGAGTTTTCTGGCTGAGTCAAGACGGTCCCCAGAGTTTCTTCAATTTGTGAAATACACCCGAACTGAGTGTAACACCCCATCCAACATTAACACACTTACAATAAACTGCAGCGGAAAAACAACCTCATCACATTACTTAACTCGTTGGTGTTACACGCCGTTAGCCACCCACGTGGCTAACAAGGCTAATACACATACATTGTACCGGTCTGATGGGCTAAATTCCCGAGCGACTACACATTATTATCGCTTTCCATTAACAACAGCAACAACATACACCCTTCAACTATACCGAGTATTTATAAACTGATGCCGACAACAATTTCGGTTACTACTACACCTATACTGTATATATACACTTAATGTTTACCCATGTACAACGTCTACCCCGTCCTACTCTCGAACGGCTTCCAGCTTTCTGTACCTGAAATAGGAAAAGAAGAGAAAGGGTGGCCCCCAAGGGGCTCAGCACCTTTGCTGGTATGGTAATCCCGCAGCCCACATGCTACCGGGCCACGCACAACTAATTGTCGTCTTAGCATGCGGTTGATTATTTTTAAATCATACATGCAACTGTAAACACACAACACATAATCATTTCGCCTCAACGGGCTCAACAAACGGATAATATATCCTTACGTAATAAGTCACTCATGGTATTCATTATCCCTAGAGTGTTCCTCCTCTAACGGAGCTACTTCCTTAACAGGCGACACTTACCCTTAAATCGGGTTATCCTTAAACGCCTCCTAACACAAACTGGGAATCATATCCATGATCCACACACTCCACATTATACAACATATAACATACACTACATAACATACACACAACACACTTTGCACTTTCCAACGTGCACAACATAACACCGCAATAGATATTGCATCACAACAAAATACATAACATAACGGACTGGTTCTCTTAGGAACCGACCCAGACATTGCTTATACACTGGTGAGCCTAGAGAATGTTGCCAGTCTCATTATAAGCTCGTTATACAATAACAACAACACTCATTACCGTCCTAATATTTGGACGAGTAACTTAAGTTAAGCGGTTCGTGTTTGGAGGCCCGAACACACCACACAAACACATGTTCCCCCTAAACCGATCATAAGTCAGAATAGCTAAGCTTTGGAATAAGCTAATGGGAGATCATAACCGTGAGGGAAACAACCATAACAAAGAGAAGGGTAAGGCTAAGAAGGATACCCTCTCCCAAACAACGCGCGACCGGCCAAACCGGATTCCTCACCACTGTTAGTACATACTTACTTTTAGACATTAGTTAGGACCCCACTATGGAGTCTATCATAACTACACACCATACAGTTATAACTGGGTTAAACACACAAGGGAGATCCCTACATTCACATGCACATATCACACAATTAACACACGTATAGCCGTGGTTAGTACGTCCCATGGTTCGGGTCGTTTAATCCGAATACCGAACTCTCATGTGATCCTAGACTCAGTTACTAAGGTTAAACTGCCGAGGTTAAATGGTATCGGAGTTGAACACGCCACATATATGAATTACTATAAACTCATTACATGTTTTATCTTACAACGTGGCAAACACACAGAAAAACACATTGGCATACAAGCCGGTGTAATCCGGTAGGACACAGGTTGCAAGAAAACCATACCTGTCACCGGAGTCCACTTTATCATGTCCATTTATGTACCTCGAGCAATTCTCGAACAACTGTTAACATCACATGTGTTTTTATTAACATCGGGGTTTGCTTGATTATTTAATGTCTAATGCTTAACTTTTCCCGTTAACTTAGTTACATAACTTTACATTTTACTTGTTTTACCTTTTACATTTTGATTCAACTTTTCACCCACTTAATTGCCATTTAAAACTCACCTAACATGTCCTTAACAACCTTATAACATCATTACCTATCAATCCCCATCATTACATATCATTTCATACCCTTAAATCATGTTTTTTGGTCCGACCGGACTTGCCGACCGGACTTGTCCAAGTCCGGTCGATTCCAGAACACACTTCCGTCAAAATTTTCTACTCCGACCGGACTTGTAAGTCCGGTCCTATGTCCGGTCCATTCCAGAGAGTTTTCTTCCCTTTGTAAATTTAGCCCGACCGGACTTGCCAAGTCCGGTCCTATGTCCGGTCCATTCCAGAAGCTAATTCTCGCAGGGTAAACTGGGCCCGACCGAACTTGCAAGTCCGGTCGCAAGTCCGGTCTGCCCCAAATCCTTGTTTTTCTTTCTACATTCAACTCCAAACTTCACCCCATATAACCTAGTACTCCCTAACCTCATTTGGGCACCTTAAACACACCTTA
Organism: Limonium bicolor; assembly: GCA_023374045.1. NCBI lineage: Eukaryota > Viridiplantae > Streptophyta > Magnoliopsida > Caryophyllales > Plumbaginaceae > Limonium > Limonium bicolor. Next base: position 30,144,580 of record CM041781.1, on the reverse strand, counting down.
AGACATCCTTAAACACTCATAAAACTCATTATCTAATTCCTTAAGCCTTTACTTATATCTTCACAAAATTCCTAACACTTACAATGTTTTCTCCTTAAGATTTCTAGGTGGTATTTCACCTATAATGACCACAATACCAAGGTGTTTCCTCTACACCTTAACATCACCTCTCAACCTCTTTTCTCACTAACTAAACCTCCTTTTTCACATCTTACCCAAGCATCCCTTAGTCCTTGGATATCACATTACCTAAACCTTAAACAAACTCCTCCAAGACTTAAATACATTCTCAAAACACACACATTGAATTCCTAGAACTTCCAAGACAACACCTAAATCCTTGCATCACTCTAAATCACCTTAATACATGTTTTCTTCTCAAATAAACACTTATTCACCCTTAACACTTCATAGTTCACCAAAACCATTTAAAACACTTAGAACTTCTTACACATTTCCCCAAATTTGGCCATAGTTTCTCTTGTATATACTCACATCCAAACACTTAGGTTTTTACCTCATTTCATTCAAGAACACCTAAATTCCATCAAGAACACTTTTACACACAACTTCACACACTAAGCACTACATCACAATATAGTGCATAACTTAAATTGCTTGGCACTTAGGCCCTTAAACAACATGGCTCTTAGGCCCTTAAATTGCATAACTTAAACACTGAATTTCCCACATAAGTAATGCCTTTGACCTGCAAATACACCCAACAATACATATGCCCTTAATAAACTCCTTGAGAGCATTTTACTAGCTCATTCACCATTGGCTCCTTAGGTATTTTATTAAGCAAATCAAGCTCATTTACCTAAGGCATTTAAACTACATTGAGATAGCTTGTTTACCTCTTTTTCCTCACAAACTTCTTTCTTGTTTCCTTGTAAAACCGGTGGGGTGTTTGGTTGTTTTGTCAACTTCTAAACAATGTACAAATAATAGAATGAGTATTCAAGCATTATGCTTCACCTCATTGTAAACCCTAGTTACACATTGTTTCAAAAACATTAATGTAGTTGTTTTACCTTGATCTTTGAGGAGAGTTTGAATATATAACAAGAGAGACTCCACCTAGTCCATGAAGAGTTAAATGAAGCTAGAACAAAGTCACACAAAGAGCTATATCAATGTGTATTTTCGGTCAAGGTAAAACATGGAGGAACTTGATTTTTCTTTGAGATTCCTTACCTAGAAGCAAAGGAGATCAATAATATGTAGAAAGATGAGCTCAAGCTCCTTCAATGGTGGAACTCCATGGCACCGAAATGGGCTTTTGAAGTTTTGAAAGGATAGAATTGAAGAGCTTGATAAGACAAAGAGAATGGTGGTGTTTGTTTTTGATTTGGACAAGTGAGCAAGATTTTACAAGTGGTCAAAGATGGACTTCCATGGTGGTGTTGGTGTATTACCGAGAGAGAACAAGAAGAAGGGAGGTTGAAGAAGAATGGAACCGTGTGAAATGAGAAAGAAGGAAGAATGAAGATAGACTTGCTTTTTAGAAGATATTTGTAACTTATAAAGCAATAGTACCTTAACTAGTCATTCTTTACTTATTTGATATGTTAACAAGAGTGGTGAGTCACCACACTTAAAAACTGGCCCCCTTTATTATAATAAGGGTGTTTTAGTCTTTGTTGACTCATTTAATTACTTATAACATTATATGTTACAAACTAGCTTATAAAAAGCACTATTCACCAAAACAAGGCACTTAGAAGTGAAATTTTTGATTTCCCTTTGATATAGCCACCCAAATGTGATACTATATAGTAAACATGTTAATTAAAGAGTAATGATGGACATTTAGCCATTCAAAACTCATTTACAAGACAATTTTTCAAAAACGTGCTTTAAGACTCCTTAAAGCACATTTTGCGTTTTAACTTGTTTCAAGCTTGGTTTTCTTTAGTAATTGATTTAATATGTTCATTAACACATTTATAAGGTATAAGTATGACCATTAGGTCTTATACAAATTTATCCCAAGCTTAGAGCACATTTTTGCTCATATTGACTTTAAGGTATTTCCTTGTGTTTTATTTGGTTTAACTACCCACCAAGGTTTCCTAAGGACTTATTTAGCCTTATTAAATCATAATTAAATGTTATTAAGTCTTGGTAGGCTCTTTGGGTCCTAACCAAGTTCACTCATAGCTTAGAGCATGTTTTTGCTCATACCGTGTCTTAGTGCTTTATTGCATTTACTATGGTTTAAATTGTTCACTGATGTTTCTAAGGCACTTTTTAGCCTTTAATAACCTAGTTTGATATTTAAACCACATATCAAGGTTTGGGGTATTTCACTGAGTCATCTTCTTGTCGCAGTTGCATTATATCTCTCTGAATGGAGTAAACTTCTGGGCCGCTGGTTAGGTCATACCGTTTGCACAAACTCGTCCACATACGGTGAGCGTTGTCGCAGTAGATAATCGTTTCGGTGATGTCTTCTTCTACGGAATTCAAGATCCAACTCATAATGGTATGGTTGCATCTTTCCCACATGGGGTATCTTTCCGAGGTGATATCTGGTGCTTCAACCTGCCCGTTAACAAAGCCATACTTGTTTTTGGCTTTCAAGGTAATCATGGCCGCTCTCTTCCATGAGTCGAATCCTTTCCCTCTGAACTTGGTCGCGAAATGAAGAGAAGGTTGGTTTGAAGGATGCAAATATAAAGGGTCGTTGAAGTTCCCGTTGTTGTCGTCGAGGGTTTCTTGGTTCGGCGAATTCACGACACCTTCTTCGTTCTCTTCGGTTTGGCTTTCTCCAATCTGGTCGTTGTCGGGATTTGGATCTACCATGGTAGACCACTCTCAGTGCTCTGATACCATGTGAGAAGTGGTCAAACCCAGCGAGAGGAAGAAGAAGGTAACCAAGAAAAGAACGAGAGAGAATTTTATTAGAGGCGGAAGACAGTGTTTACAAGATAGAGGAAGACTTGACTATCTAACTACTGTTATACAAACAACACCCTATGATATATATACTCTGCTGTACACCAGATAAACAGAGTACATGTAACGGGTATATTACAGACTATATTAGAATATAGTATATATACTCCTAATATACAAAAACAAACTTTACGACATCCCATATCAACCGCACGTTGTATCCCATAATCCAATGCTCTTGCCTCAACTGCTGCTGGTGACCTGCCATGAGCTCCACCTTTATACTAGCCGCTAAAACAATCTCATCTACCTGTTTACAAACCATCCCTAGCCCATACTCCCATTAGGCAAAAAAAACTACCATCCACATAAACTCGAACATAACCATCATTTGACCGCAGCTGGTTTCGTATAGCTACACCTCAAAATATCGTGTGCAAGAAGCCCTCCGCCTGGTACCATCTCAATCTCAGGTATCGTACCCTTCCATACATAACCTGGCGATTTTACAAACCATATTTATCAAAGCAACAAAATAAAGGACAATGGAGTTGTTAATTAATTGTGCTTACATGCTTCTGTTAACCAATCTGTAAAGGCCAAATCAGAGTAAAGATAAGCAGGACAAGCTAACGGCACCATACTACAAAACTGATGAACATCTCGACACTTAGTAAAAACATGCAACATAGAGCCAACTTCCCCACAAGAACAAAAGGATCAAGCCTTGCCCACAACGTATATTCAATACTGTTTGATGTGGGATAACCCCATGCAAAAGCCGCCAGACAAAAACTTTAATGCGCAGTGGGAGCTCACACTTCCATATCTTTCTCAGAGCAAGACCAAGAGGGTTAGGTCCTCGTGAAGAAGTTGGTAGTAAGTAACACCAAACGTGTATTTTGTGATGAAGGCGAGAGGGGTCACCTTATTTTAAATTGCATGGCTTTTAAATATGTGATGAGATGGTGAAATTTGCCCCTTCTAAATCAGTTTATGCAAATTTTTCTCTTGGCTATTTGTAAGGTGTTACAATGTTGTGAATCAGAAGAAACCATACACCAGAAAAATATCAAAACATAACCAGCACCACCGTCCTTTTCACACTCCACTTGGAAATTGGAATCTCGGACCTATCCTTCACTCAAATACAAGCATGGTATATACTTTCAACCTATAATACAAGAATCATACTATATACTTTCACAGCTACAACATCATACATACATGACACTTGGGAAGCAATAATCTAAGGGTGCGAATTAAGGGCTGGAGACACGACGGCAACGACACCAGAAAGCAGTCCCCCCACTTCTACCACGAGCAACAGCTATTTCCTCGTCTATATAGAACCATATGAAGAATGGATCTTTGTTGCCGGGTTCTCTGTCCTCACCTTTGGTTCCTAAACCTATCTCCAGAGGTTTCAAAGGGCCAACTTTGATCCGAATGCACTCGAATATGAAAGCCAGCATCCGACCCTTCCATGTAAATCTGCCTTCAAATGTCAAGCTGCCCAATGGGCCAAGGTACACTCCATTTTCAATCCTCTTTCCCTGATCAAAGATTCAAGATCCAAGTTAAACCGGTTTGTGTTATTACCTCAGCAGGTTACATAACACGGAGGATGCATTTCCAGAGTAAACTAGCTTTAATGCTTGGAATTGAAGCAGCAAAGTCGATCAAAAATATCTACTTTTAGCCTTAAAGCAACTTGATACATTCAAACTGAAGCAACCGGGAAGAGATGATTTTATTAGTGATAGAACATTGAAATGCTAGTAAAAAATTGCAACACGACTAAAAGACAACTTGAGAACCCTGGAAATTGCCTGAATATAAGTATGGTTATGATCAAACTATTCACAGAACTGCAAATTAACTAAGCACTCAGGGCAGTGAACCCTTTCAAAACCCAAAATTCCATGCCAAGATAGAATCGAACTGGTGAAATTTGAGCCCAGAGGGCTAGCAGCCATTCATATATTTCCACAAAATAGCAATCCTGAAGGACAATAGTTCAGCATCAAAGCAACCCTCTAGGTTCTTACCGCAGCATCGAATCTCTGGATTGCGGTGAGAGGGAAATACTTTCCACCCTTTAGTTTTTTCTACAAAATCAATCATTGAACACGGCAATACGGCATTAGATTAGTAAATAACACCATTACATAAATTAAATTAGAGAGCAGCCAGATTATATAAATTGGATATATAAAACCTCGGCAGTGAAGATGAGCATCCAAGTTCTGCCGGGTGACTCGAATCCTCCGAGTGTGTTGAGAAATCCAGAGGAATCTAACTTTGCCTTCTCAATCACGGAGAGTGCCGACAGAATTTCACTAACGGCAACCTTCCTTGTCTTTGCAGCATTTTTAAGTACACGAATGCTGTCACCAACGTCCTACACAAACGATGGAAATAAACCAAACCCAGATTTAGATAATCTTAAAAAACAGTGGAAAAACCACCCGTATTATCTTCTAAAAAAGTGATAATAACGTTTTTTCTCTAATATATAGCACCTAGTCCTCCATGGAAGTGGAACTACCGACGTAACACTCGGACTCAATCGAATGGGGAAGAAGGAGAAGGAAAATAAAAGAATTACAGTTTTGTGCTTTTCATCTCGGATTAGAACAGGACCAGAGAAATCGGTTTGTTGGTCTTTCTCGTCACCGAGTGTAGCTCTAGTTTTAGCAAAATTGCGAGTACTAGCTTGCTTGAGTTTAAAAGTACGGTTGGCAGTGAAATCGCTCGATCGAACCGTGAAGGAGTTGGACGCTGAGGACTAGCAAGTGGGTGAAGGAGATGGTGAGTATGGAAGGGGTTAGTGGCATGGCTAGCCGGAGAGAACGGCGATGTCGTGGCTTGTAATCGCAGCCACATTTCTGCTGAAAGACGATAATACTTGCAAGTTGCAAAATTTATGGTTTGTACGGTTTCCCTCTTTTTACAGAAAAATACGTGGCAGTTAGGGCTGTCAGGCCTATTTGTACTAAAATGACATTATATTTTTGGCATCAAAAAAAGGTCACAAAATACCATGAAAACCATGTAATTAGTATAATCATTTCCAGAAGAAAAATAAATAAATACTCATGCTTGATTAATTATTTTTAAATTCATAATATATTCCAGATATTAAAAATTTACAAAAATTATTAAAACCAAAAAATATATAAAAATTCAAAAATATTATAAAAATTGAAAAAAAATAAAAATATCATAAAATAGTCACAAAATAGTCACAAAATACCACTTTATTATTATAAAAGTTCATGACTTGTCACTATAACCATTAACAAGGAGAAAAAGATACTCCCTCCGTCCCAATCTCATTGCCCACTTTACTATTTGAGCTTGTTGTTTGACTTCAATATTTAACATGTAAGATAATAATTTTTAGAAAAAAATTTTTAATGGAATCTCATGTGAAAAACTATATATTGTAAAAATATTTTTTAAAAATTATTTTATCTTATATATTTAATATTGAAGTGGAAAAGCGTGCCCAAAAGCAATGGGACACTTATGACGGGACGGAGGTAGTAAGAATACTCTTACTGTATTTTTACCACGAGATTCGCCCACACAGCCAAAGCAAGCACCGATGACCGGAGGGTGAGGGCATCGGGCGAATACCAACACACTTATCTCCACCCAAATCCAACTCATCCCTGCACGAGCCACAAAGGCTCTAACGATGTGCCCGCCCGCACATCGGGGTAAGAATAACCAGGGACATAATGAGTTGATGCCGCCAGCTCTCGGCATCGGGGTAATAGAAGCTCGCACCGTAGTTCAAAAGCTCTATCCCCAAGGGGCCCCTCAGCTACCTGCATACCTGCAAGTTAGCATAAAGGGCGTAGAACAGAGAGATCAAGTCATCGCAACGCAGGTACGAAAGGGCTACTTCTTTTATTAATTGAGATACAAGGCCCGAAGGCTCACATTACATCGTTGAGTACAAGTACATTCTGGTGTCAAGCTGCTTGTCTTTGTCCTTACAAAATTTGGACGTAACAAACCTCCCCCACTTAAGTCTTTGCCGTCCCGGCAAAGATTCTAAGTACCTCTGTATCTCATCTCGTAAATGTAGTAAGTTACCCTATCGCCCACGTTGCAACCACTTTCTCTCTATTTTGATACAGACTACCCAGCATGAACAATAACTCAGCGTTGCTCATCCAACAGCTAGGTCTTTAAACGGGGGTAGCGGTGAATCTTTGCCATCATAGATTTTCTCTCGAATTTGTTTGTAAGTCGAGTCGGATTTCGATGCTTCCCGGATTCTGACCACCAGGTCAATTCTCACTCGACAGATATGTTGTTTAGCCCAAAACAATGCCGACTCAGAGCATCAGGACATCTTTATGCTGACCCGAAACTCGTCCCATCTCGCTTGCTTAGGGAACAACTTCTCCTGCGTGGTAAAACAGGGGTTAGTCACATCGCCAGTGACAACAACCCAAAAGAAAGAAAACTTAGTCCCGGGAGGGTAATGCCTCAAAATATAAACCAGAGGATTACCGCAAGCATCTCTTGCACATGAGCCGAGCAACATCGTTCAGCTCGTTATGACTTCCGACTCTCAAAGGACTTATCAAACTCGGGCAACTTAAGCAACGGTTCCGAGGAAATAGGTCACTTCAGCCACTCGAATGCCTCCAGGGCGCGCACCCGTCCCCGTCCCATTTTTGCTCACTTTGAGCAAGTCGGTAAAAAGGGGCTACCTTCTGAGAAAACCCTTCCCCGCATCAGCGTTAACATTTTGCCAAGCCAAGGAAAGGGCGAAGTTCAGATACATCCCTCGGAGTCGTCCTCACACGGATCGCTTTCACCTTGGATGGGTCCATACGAACCACCCCGGCGGGGATGATGTGAACTGTGAAAGCAAATTCTCGTTAACCGAATGAACACTTCTCCCTCTTCACACTAGCTAGTGTGCCCGTAACCGAACCCGCAAAAAAGGTAATCCCCAGAACATGGGGGATCTCGGAAACTCCAAGATCACAAAAGTCTCAACTCCCACCCACATACTGACTTATATACATTATTTACATGTGCCATGAACAGACATAACATCTACGTTCGCGGGCAACCAAAACAGTATGGGTTTGGGGTCGTCAAAAGCCTAGGTGCCCGCACGCACTCAGGGCGACGGGGTTTGCCCGTGGCCCTTTAGGCGGATGCAAAATAGAGCCAACAAAAGTTGAAGGGACAACATCCTTGCGAGCACCCCCACTAGAAGGGCCCAGAAGCGCAGAAATATTCGCTCGCTTCGGACAGGATGTAGCAAAATGTGCATCCCCACAAAAGTAACAGTTGGATGAAGTTGGGTTTAGTCTCTTTCCCCTTCTTGTGAAAGGGCTTCGACTCCTTTCCTTTAACCAACACATCTACTTGCGCCGATTCTGAGTGACTTGAGTCACACTCAGCTGGGTTGCCGGCCAATTCCGCTTCTTGGGGAGGAACCACCCTCCTTTCTTGGATTGGAAGAACCAGCCTTTCCAGGTGAGGACTCTTGTCGAAAATCCACCAGACCCTCGGCAACCCCAATGGCTTGGGGAACAGTCGTCACCCTACTTCTCCTTAGCTCATTTTGAGCCCAGGTTTTCAAACCCTCAATAAAAGCATGGACTTTGTCACCTTCGTCCATCGTTGGGAGGTCAGAGATAATGGAGACAAACTCCTCAACATATTCACGAATAGAACCGGACTGTTTAAGAACTCGGAGACGAGTCTCTCGCTCTATGAGCAGTATCCAAGGGGAGAAAATGTGCCCTTAAGGCTCCCTTGAAATCAACCCAAGTTCCTGGAACCAATTTGCCGTTACTACGGTCTGTCTCTTCCGTCAACCGCCACCACTTTTTGGCATGCCACAAGATAAGTTTTAGCAACCGAGACCTTCAGGGTCTTCTCTTATTCTTGTGGCATCGAAGGAACTTTCCATATCGTTAGAAATTCTCAATGACTTCGGCATCACGGGTCTCATCGAAGGGTTTAGATCCCTTGGTTTAACCTTTGAATCATCGAGTGGAACTCCCCGACCCGCTAAGGCATCAAGAGCCTTGCTCAATTTCTCGGAAGATCCGCATTTGCCTGGCCAATGAGGCATGTTCATTAGCCCGAGTCTCAGAATCTTGTTCTTGGTCTTGACTCTCAAATCTCGCTTTGAGTTGGGCAACATCACTAGCCAGCACATTGACAACATCTTTAAGGATCTTGTTCTCATTCACAGTCCCTGAACAGCACTAATCAAATCCAACTCTGGGTCCACCGCATCAGCTTCCCGATTAGATAGACCCACCACATCTCTTAGTTGTTCCACGTAATCCATAAGTGTTGTAGAATTAGAACCTTTTCCCCCCATGATCGGCAATCCGTTTGCAAGACTTAGTCTTCGATTGCAACCTTAACACAAATCCGGAATGGGGCCTCACAACGAGTTCAACACTTTAACAATATGCAAACAGAGTTTGCCAAAGGGTTAGGCCGTGATACCAAAATTGTAACGTATAATTTCCTGAAAAAAACTCAGGAAGACGCGCAACGGGAAAACACTTAGAAACATTCAAGCAACACTCGGCACCAAGCAAACACACATGCGCACAGAAACATTGAACACATGCATTCAGCAAACAAGCATTCACGTACAAACGACAGCAAGCGCTTAGCTTGACATGCCTAGGGAAATTACCCCAGGGCTCCGGCGATGCTGCGCTATGCCAGCATGCCGGAATGCGCCACTCATAACACAAGGTGAGAGTGAGATGGACTTATACCCCCTTATCAGATAAGTTCTCCGGCCATCCCAATTCCCTCAACTTCAAGCGTCAAGGTCCAAGGGGATCTGCGCACCACTTGCAACTCCTGCCCAAGTGCGCAGCCCAAGTACAAGTAATGCCAGTGCTCGGGAAACCACGAGGTTCACCCCACAGCCAAAACAAGCACCGATGACCGGAGGTGAGGGCATCGGGCTAATACCAACACATTTATCTCCACCCAAATCCAACTCATCCCTGCGCGATCCACAAAGGCTCTAACGATGTGCCCGCCCGCACATCGGGGTTAGAATAACAGGGACATAATGAGTTGATGCCGCCAGCTCTCGGCATCGGGGTATAGAAGCTCGCACCGTAGTTCAAAAGCTCTATCCCCAAGGGGCCCCTCGCACTACTGCATACCTGCAAGTTAGCATAAAGGGCGTAGAACAGAGAGAGATCGAGTCATCGCAACGCAGGTACGAAAGGGCTACTTCTTTTATTAATTGAGATACAAGGCCCGAAGGCTCACATTACATCGTTGAGTACAAGTACATTCTGGTGTCAAGCTGCTTGTCTTTGTCCTTACAAAATTTGGACGTAACAAGTTCCATCCATTGGATCCTACATTCTCATCCAACAACATTATGTGCACATAGCTAAAACAAATTTTCTTGGGTCTATGGGCACCATTTCCCTCCCCTCTTGATTATTTTGGATTAATTTTGCTTATAAGTCCAAATATATATTGTGATTTATAATATTTAATCATATTTGATCATAATTTTAAATATTTCTTTAGATGAAAAAAGATAATTAGTTGAACAAAGTAAAAACAAAGACAAGAAAAAATTATTTGTTTGAATTTTGTGTATATTTAATATATAAGAATCATTAATTTTAATATTTTTAGTTTTTTTTTATGTTATTACTCTTTTAAATATCTTTGTAATTAATTATCTTTTTGTAGTGTTTTTGTTGGAAAACTTCACAAAATGCCCCCTAATAAGATAAGTATCATATTGTCAACTTGAAACATGATGTTAGTGGCAAAAAAGTCATTATTCAAGATCATTTCACGAAATAAGAAATATTGTGAATTATAAAACATTTTACAAAGAACAATTTCAAAATCCGGAATATCGCGAATCATAAAACTTTTTAGTGGTATGTATATTTTCCAAAAAAGGAAATTTTATGAGATGTACTATATTTTTGCTAATTCATGAAAATGCCCAAAAAAGAAAGTCACAAAAATGTCATTATATTTTTGTAAAAATCCATGAAATGTCACTTTAATCATTGACCAAGAGGAAAAAAGACAAAAATACTCAACTAATTAACAAAGTACTTTTAAATCACAATATGCCTCTTAGTGTTAAAAATTCACAAAAGTTCCAAATACTATAAAAATATATTAAAATAAGTTATTAAATATTATAAAAAGTGGTATAAGTCCACTCTCATCCTTGTGGTTATGAGTGGCGCATTCCGGCATGCTGGCATAGCGCAGCATCGCCGGAGCCCTGGGGTAATTTCCCTAGGGCATGTCAAGCTAAGCGCTTGCTGTCGTTTGTACGCGAATGCTTGTTTGCTTGAATGCATGTGTTCAATGTTTCTGTGCGCATGTGTGTTTGCTTGGTGCCGAGTGTTGCTTGAATGTTTCTAAGTGTTTTCCGCTGCTCGTCTTCCTGAGTTTTTTTTCAGGAAATTATACGTTACAGAACTCATACATATGTCATTAAATATGCTACAACAATAATGCCACCGTTGATTTCCGAGTTTGATGTTTTAGGCGTCGTTCGATAATAGCAGTTGGGGCATTAATCTGTTATACAAAAAAGTTGAAGACATGTGTCATTATTTAATTGGTTTATGTTTAACCAAATATCAACAAAGTACACATGGCAGCTCTTAATTCATTAACTCTAGTCAGCTTTACCATAAAAACATGTAGAGCGCGTTCGGTCGTCGAACTTCAAACGCAGCAAAAGCTGCGAAAAATTAATCCCCGTATGGTTAACCAATCCCGGTTTCATGTAGCTTTTGTCAATTTTAGATCCAATGAATAGCTGTCATCTGTTTCAATATTTCTGAAAAGTAGATTAAGCTACCATTGGTGAGGAAAGAACGGAGCCGTATTTGCTGCGTTTCAGAAATTGGCTGCCCGTATCGAACGCGACCTTAGCTTCAGGTTTATTTTCTAATGGCGGGTAAAAAATTCTACTGTTGCTGGAAAAAGGAATGAGTACATGATTGTAAATTTAATCACAGATACGGAAAGCGAACGGAAAATGCGGTCGAGAAATTGCTAATAGTCACAGAAACGAAACAAGAGAACGAAAGGCGCTAATCTGTAATATGCTAGTAATAGCTCCCAGAAAGTAAACCTTAAGTTCCCACATCATTGTTCAGAGGGAAAGCAGGAAGAACAGTGGAGTATATAGGGAGAGGATGATTTATGTTTGAAACCATCTTTGCGCTTGGGGCAATGACGCAGCTAGTGAGGTAAACCGAGGCGCGTCAATTGCTGGTTGAAAACTATTTCCAACCCCCTCTTCGGCTTTTACGAGCCGTCGAGAATTTCTGGAAGGGCTCCTGTCTTTGGACGGGTAAAGCTCTACAAGACATTAGTTCAAATCGTGTTTCACTGCTGAGTTACTAGATGTTTCGTTCAATTGAATGATTGAGAAGAACTCATGTCAAATTCTCTTTTTTGTTTATAACAGTCATAATGTGTTGCTTCCCCCCATGAGATTGCAAAACAATTAAGCATGCATCAAACAAACTAACCACAACTGAGATTTGTCAAGACAAAGGATATCTGAAACTTTTGGCGGTCATCAATTAGCTTCGCTTCTTTACGTCATCAGATGGGCAATAGATCCTTCACGCATGTTTCCTCGCCATGTGAATGAACACTAATCAGATCAGCTTATTATCTCAAGAGTAAGCAACCCAAGAGCTATAGAGTATTATGCTTTACAATTGAATGGAGCTGATAAATATGCAAGAGATCACTAATTTAGTGAAGTCAAACAGATATTTGGAAGTTAATTATAATCATTTCACTTTTTTAGCTAATCAAACAACTAACCACACCTGTTGTGACACCTCATGTATATGTCTTTATATTTCTTGGAAATGATGAAATGGACCGCTACGGCTGGATGTGTGTGGAATGTCCTTTATAGAACATAAGTTTATATATGAAATGTGTAGCCCTCTTGAACTTTTCACATGGAGGACCCAAGAGAACGCTCCTCTGTCTACTGCTTAGTTGCTTGCGCTCCAAAGAACCCAATGCGCTGTTCAGTTACGCTCAGGTACGTGGGCCAGCACACATATCAATAAGACTTTGTTTCCTGTCTCCTTAGAACTTAAAAAAAGATGCATGACAGTATGAGCCTATAGAAGTAGAACAGTCGTGGCATCTATGTTTATTTGGTTGATTGAACTCTCTATTTTTACTCCTGTTTTCTAGCGTGGGATGCTCCGTGTGCCTCTGCTCACTACAGCTGCGTGTAGGTTCTTCTGATCAACTGAGTCGGAGGTTTGGTATTCCTGAACTGTCTTCAGCGACGGAAGTTTTGAAAAATTTAAATTATTTTGCGCTTTATCTGAATGCTCAAATTTTTTGAAGTAGAACTTACCGAAAACTTGATATGAGTTTGAACAGCTAGCTAGTCTCGTGTTCGAATTGAAAGATTTGTCTTTTCATGTACTCTTTAGTCCTTTCCTTTCACTGATAAAAACACACAACAAAGCTAAATCTTTGAACTTGCAATTTTCATTTGTGGCACTTAACACTGAATACGGATGGAAGGAATACAAATGTTGAAACTGATTCATTCCCAACAGGCTTATTGCGGTAAAAAATAACCAGCTTATTGCGGCTCAGTCTTGTCATAACTTAAATACTCCTACAGTTAATGATAATTTTTCTCATGAAAAGGAAAACTTTATACGAATCAAACACATGGCTGAATTAGTGGTTGAGCAACCAGGAGGACGGGGGAGTAGCAGCACGAGGCAATCGAGGTTGCATACCCTTGTCAACTAGCAATAACAATTGTTGTGGGACTGTTTGCTTATTGATTGTCTATATTGTTTGACAACTTTTTTAAGTGATCATATTATATCCTTTCAATACTTGTTCAATATTCCCCATAAATCCATGCATTGCGTTTTCTCGAGCACCATAGAATGATTCCCAGAGGAATTTCATAGCTTGAGGGCTTCAAATAGATGATACGTTGTCAGTTAGGCCCCGCACTTGAATGTCTGTTTTTTTTTTTTCCGCACTTGATGTCTGTTAGAGCTAGCCCTTTTTCAACAGGACCAACCGGACACTTTTGTACCTTAGTCTAGACCTTGATTGTTCCCATAAGATGTGTGAGTATACTATGTTTTAGTAGAGATGAGAGTAGAGTAAAATCTAAGAGCTAAGGGATGCGCTAGCCCCATAGCATGTATGAAGAGGTAGGACAGAAAGGTCGAAGGTTTTTTTAGTTCTTCATTGCAACTGTTGCTGATGTTCCGCTTTTGCGCTTATTTGACTTGCGCCTAAAGTTATAAAAAAAACACTGAAGATAAGCCACAATAGGGCAGTGACAACATGACTTTATTGCAAACAATCTCCAAAGAAGATTTTTAAAAAAAATCAAAGAATTAGGATATAATGTTATAAATATTATAAACATTACTTTACAACAAGAATAAATACATTAACATTTATTCTCTTGTTCGTAGTCTAAAGATAAAGAGATGATAAATGGACAAATAGAGTAATAATTTTTTGTTTCAATTCTCAGCAATCTTATATTTAACTATTATGAGTGAGTATTTCAAATTGTTTTTACTATTCGATTATATTATAAATTAAGTGAGCTATAATAATATGCAAAAATGAGTGAATTTCATGAACTTCGCTTCTCTCTTCCCTTGTTAACATTTTCTAACTTCACAAGGGCGCCCACCCGAACCCGCTTAGACTGACGCTTCTCCCCCTCTCTTTCACTACTTCCCACTAAAACCTCCAGCCTTTCTCTTCCTCCTCTTCTCCAACTCTCCGCCGGAAAACCCTACTCTCCTTGGCCCCTCTATATCTCCGTCCCATTTTCGCTTCAATGGCAGCGATGATGCAACCTCAGATCATATTGCTCAAGGAGGGAACAGACCGTCGCAGGGCAAGGCGCAGCTTGTGAGCAACATTAACGCCTGCTGCGCCGTCGCCGATGTCGTCCGCACCACTCTTGGACCTAGGGGGATGGACAAGCTCATCCACGATGAAAAGGGAAGCACTACCATTTCCAACGACGGTGCGACCATTATGAAGCTCCTCGACATCGTCCACCCAGCCGCCAAGATCCTTGCCGATATTGCCAAGTCCCAGGACTCCGAAGTAATTAAACCTAATCTAGCTTTGCAAAACTTTGTTCTGTCTAATTGGTTAAGTGTTGTATTTTTCTACAGCATTCCCTTTGTCTCCTCCTCCACCTTGTAGCTGTGATCTTGAGATCCTGGAGTAACATGAACTAGTTTTATGGAAATTTGCTAGGTGTCATATATTTAGCTGAAAGTCGATGGGTTCGTAGGTGTAGAAATGATGTATCCACTGGTGCAATGAAGGCTTTTGAATTAACCAGAGGAGAACATATATCTCCTTATTTTATCTTAGCTATGGCGTTGGATATATATGTTCCTTGGCATTTGAGCGAAAATTCAGGATTGATGAGTATTTGACTACTTAATCGCATTGCCGGAGTGTTTGATACGAGTTGCGTGTGCCTGCCGAAAACCGTCCATGTGGTGTCTCTTTGAGTTTGGACTTTTCCTTACATTCTTGATGCGGACGTGTATAGACCACTTGTATATTTTGGTTTTGGTGCTTGATTGTGCCAACGCGAGCATTTCTGTCACCCTCAGAGTGATATTTTCTTGTTAAAGATTGTAGTTTTCTCTTGCTTAGGTAGGTGATGGGACAACCACAGTTGTTCTACTTGCTGGTGAGTTTCTGAAAGAGGCGAAGCCATTCATTGAGGAAGGAGTGCACCCACAAAACCTTATTCGCAGCTACAGAACTGCATGCCAACTGGTATCATTCCTTCTTAGTGTGTAATGGTTCTGATCTGTACCTTCCTATGATCAATAGTTTAAGCTGGGTTTGAATTAACACTCTTGTAATTGCTACTGTAAGGCACTAGAGAAGGTCAAGGAATTGGCTGTTAGCATCGAAGGGAAGAGCTTGGAAGAAAAAAAAGATTTGCTAGCCAAGTGTGCTGCGACAACACTCAGCTCAAAGTTAATTGGTGGGGAAAAGGAGTTCTTTGCATCGATGGTTGTTGATTCTGTAGTCGCATTGGAGATGATGACAGGCTTAATATGATTGGTATAAAAAAGGTATGGATGCCATTTTGTATGAAGGAAGAGATGCATTTTGTTTCTTTTTGTTCATCAACTGGGGTTTCCTCTAAGATGTTAAGTATTTTTGTATTATTGTGTTAAGCGGTGTTCTTATTACTGCACCCATAGAACTAGATTACAATATTGTATCTTATGTATTGTTTAACTATTATATCATTTCTCAGTTGGATTTTTGTGGTCTTGTTTCTATGGACTTAATTGATTGGTTATCAATGTAGGTTCCCGGGGGTAATATGCGAGACTCTTTTTTGGTCAATGGAGTTGCTTTCAAAAAGACCATTTTCATATGCTGGATTTGAGCAGCAACCAAAGAAATTTGAAAGCCCAAGATACTTCTTTTGAATATTGAATTGGAACTTAAATCCGAGAAAGAAAATGCAGAGATTAGGCAAGTAGCTTGCTTCGTTGATTTCCTTTCTGTAAACAGACTTACATTGTGGGTTCTTACTGCAATAACTTATCTAAGTATGCGAATAACTTTTTTTGCTTTTTGTAGGCTATCAGATCCATCCCAGTATCAGTCTATAGTTGATGCTGAGTGGAATATCATTTATGACAAATTGGACAAGTGTGTGCAAAGTGGTGCCAAGATTGTTCTCTCTCGGTTGGCAATGGGGATTTGGCAACGCAGGTTGGTGTTTAGTAGTTTTAATAGGTATCTTCTAGGATTCTCTTGAGACCTGCATGCTTTTTTTTTTCTTTCTGCTGGAGGGCATAGACAGAGAACAGTTCCGCAATTTTACTCTGATTTGTTGAGCACTGAAGCTAATAAATTGCATCCTTTTATGAAATCTTTTCTCTTACTAGAAACAGTATGGGATTCTTGCCGTGGTCAAAGTGGTTACTTACTTGGCTCCTGACTAAATTTGAAAATTCCTTTTCAGTTTACAAGTAACCTTTTCACTGTATGTAAAACTGGTAAAAATGAATGCCCTATATGTTGACAATAGAAAAAACCCTTTTAACTCTTCCCCTGAAATAAGCTATCCTTATGTCTTGTTCATTGTTCCTACAATGCTTTATTAGCTGGGTAGATTTTTTTTTGCAATTTTGTTTTATTCCCACACATCCAGTGACCAAATTGAAGATAATGTGCTAATATCTCCCCATACTTTTTTTCTTCGAGTCACCATAGTTATGGCTAATAATTTCTGGACGTACTCGTGAAGGTATCCGGAGTTTCTTTTTGGAAATACACACATCTCTTATCTAAGTATAGTCAGTTTGCTTTTGGCATAGTGTTAGGTTCGATTTCAGTGGGAAAAATGGTTGGGGTGCTATCTAAACTGCATTATAGTTTTTCATGTTGGTGTCTTTCTTTGAGCTATTTTAACTGTAAGATTACAATAGAGTGTACTTCATAAACTCTAGGCTCCAAACCGACTTACGCATAGTCTGGGTTTACAAGTCTTGGAATGGGTCTGGGTTCTTACCTGTTAAGTTTACCTCATGATATGGACACTATTTTATGGTCAGTGACTAGGGGCCATTGGTTAGATATTTATTCTGTTCAGTTTGAATAATTCAAAATATTGTGTTGCACAGTAGTTTTATGCCTATTTTGTTGTGTGATGTTCTATTTTTGGAAGACAGTCTTGTCCTGATCATACATTGGATGCAAGTTTGGATATGGTGTGCTCTGCTTAGTATACAATGTTCTCTTCTATGCAGTACTTTGCTGATCGAGATATCTTCTGTGCTGGTCGAGTGACTGAAGAAGATTTGCAACGGGTGGCTGCTGCAACTGGTGGGACTGTACAACATCAGTTAACAATGTCATTGATGAGGTTTGAATGGTTTATATATCTTTGTTTTTTCAGCTGCCTTAAGGGATCCATGAATATGATAAAATCTTGATGTTTTCAACTGTCAAAAGGTTCTTGGTTCATGTGAATTTTTGAGGAGAAGCAAGTTGGAAATGAGAGGTTTAACATATTTAGTGGATGCCCTTGTGGCCGAACTGCAACCATTGTGCTTCGTGGTGGAGCTGATCAGGTATATCTTCTTCATATGCACCAAAGCAACTTTTTTTTTTTGTTGCTATTTGTATTTGCATGGAGATTCATTTTTTTTTGGGGTTCAAATACAGTTCATTGAAGAAGCTGAACGAAGTCTGCATGATGCCATCATGATTGTTAGACGGGCTATGAAGAACTCCACTATTGTTTCTGGTGGTGGTGCTATTGATGTATGACAGTGGTGCTTAAAACTGTTTTTCGTCTTTCTCTACTAGCTGATAGATCTTACCTCAAAAGTTTTCCGACATTGCAGATGGAAATCAGTCGCCATCTGAGGCAGCATGCTCGTACAATTGCTGGAAAATCTCAGCTTTTCATAAACTCATACGCAAAGGCTTTAGAGGTTGGTCTTGTTTCATGTGTCTTTCATAATTTTGTTGTAAACTTATGCAAGTGGCATAAACTGAGTATGATATAATTTTTTAAAAAAGCTTTGATGCTTTCATCTGGATATACCATACCTTCCATGGAGATTTTGCTTGAATGTTCATGTTCATCCTAACCCATCCCTTGTATATTCATTACTTGTTTGTCACACGTTGCAGGTCATTCCTCGACAGCTGTGTGATAATGCGGGATTTGATGCTACTGATGTTCTCAACAAGTTGAGACAGAAGCATGCTTTACCATCTGGTAAGTGAATTTTCTGTGCCAACGATCATCCACTGGCTGAGTGTATCCTTACTAACATCACTATAATATTTCTTTTGAAGTTACCCTGGAATATAGTTAGATTGGCGTGTTTGTTGTTTTCAAATGATACTTTTTGGTAAGACGTGGTTTTGATCAATTGGGTGCTACAACATATGACTGTAATAGGTGAGGGTGCTAATTTGGGGTGGATATAAACACTGGAGGAATTGCTGATTCATATGCTAACTTCGTCTGGGAGCCAGCTGTTGTTAAGGTGTGTATCAATGGATTTACTGTCCTTGACTGTTGTCATGCTTAGCTGTCATAGCTAGCCTTAATGGAACACATTTTATTTATTTCTCCCAGCTGAATGCTATAAATGCTGCTACTGAGGCCACTTGTCTTATCCTGAGTGTTGATGAGACTGTGAAGAACCCCAAGGCAAGTAATTTATCAGTTGCCTGAATTGTTATTTCAAGAAATCGGAAAAAATGGTTTTGTTGTATTCCTGAGATTAAGCATTTGTGCTTACATTTTGGTTGGTGCAGTCTGAAAGTGCACAAGGTGAAGCAGCTGCTAGTGCAATGGGAAGAGGACGTGGAGGTGGTTTTGCTGGTCGTGGACGTGGGATGCGCAGGCGATGATCTCTCTTCTGCTATACATGGGCATATTCGCAGTGCATTGGCTCCGTTCTCTTGAAATATACCATTACATATCCGTCTTGTTATATCAGTTGTGTACCTGAAGCTCATTCATTAGTGTCGAGCAAATTTTGGGAATGTAGACTTAGCAGAATATGGTTCTGTCTGTCTCTGAGTTGGCTGTGTTGTAGAATATGGTGGCATGTTTTATAATTTGTTTTGTGCTTAGATCTGTCAGATGGGATATTCAGCGAGAAGATATTCTAGTTTATTGCCGTTTTTTTGGAAATGGGTCCCTCCCTTTGCAAACTCCAACGCAGGCAGCTTTTTGCCCTCAATTTATGTGTTGGTGTCACTATTTCTCAACTGACATTGGATCCTGTTGTTTCATCCAGCTTTGTGATCATGTGTTGCATCGCATTTGCCACTTTTTCCATTGCCTTGTAGTTTGTATGGATTTAGGTTCAAATGATGATGTGATATATAAGATGAAGTTCATCCGAGTGGAAATTTTCACCACTTAAAATTATCCGAGTGAACCCAACTGGAGCATGTCGCCAGGCAACGTTTTGTGCAGATAGCTTTCTCTAAGTGCTCAGCCGAGCAATCTTCACGGATGGTCTCCAGTACACCAACCACAACCTCAATTCTCTTAACTCAAACAACAAATATGATAAAAGGGACACAAAGAACAGAAGAGAAGGCTATGATTCCACAACGCAAAGCAAAACCAAACAACTAACAAGAAGCATACCGGATCCTTTGAACTCACGACTATAAGACTTGAGCGAAGTGTTGTTGTTCAATCTGGAGGCCCCTTAGAAAATAACTGGGGAGTAAACTTGAAAACTGAGGAACTTGTGAGGAGACAATATCTCTTGCATTCAGCGAGTGGTGGGAAAATCTACTTAGGGATAACCTCATTGAGATTGAATTGGCAAGCAGTGACACTCGTGTAGCATCATAATTGTGACGGTCGTTTTCCGTGTACTGCCTCTACATTCATCATTCATGGAGAACATGAAGTATCATCTCTATTTCCAAAAAATCATCATAAAGTAATAATTGTTGCAGAGTAATCCCAACCGCTATCCAAAAATCCTGGTGAAGATTGAAACTCAGCAGTTCACCACTATCGATGAAGTTCGTTAATCTTAATGTATGATCAAAGATCGGCTGAGTGAAATCTGTTGTGTCAGCCGCACTTTGTCCCTTCATGAGGATTTCAATTCATTTTTACTTCTTCAACAAGTCCAACCAAATTACAGAGGTTATTATCTCAGTATAATAGATGCAAAGCCTATTAGTTACAAAACCTAGCCCTCCATGTCAAATGGAACCTGAAAAAATTGATTGTCTAGTCCTGTGTTAATTTTTTCAGTCATATTTATATATTACTCTAACTGCTAGTCTCTAACAACTTCAGAATAACTGTCTTCAAACGAACCCGATCAGATCATTTGAATCGTGTTCAACTTCACCAACCCTATTTTGACATGTGTATTAGGTTTATGTTTGCTAGAGGTTTGCTTTTGATAGATTGGTACGTTTAAGCCAACTAATCGTTTGGGTCACTATTTAATTGAATATACAAAAACCCGATCGTAAGATAAACGCTTATTCGCTATTTTCTGATGAAAAACGATGTCAGTAAACACAAAAATTAGTTTGACGTACACGTATTGCTCACGAAGTTGCTTCAAACTTTCTTGTTTATACTACAGTAAGCAACCATAAGGAACGACAAATAGCCAAGATCTGTAGCTGCAACAAGTTGGTCTATGTCACTCAATGACTGAAAAAATCGAATAGAGGGAATCACTGAAATGCATCCCTCAAAATATCTACAATTTCCAACCCTGTTCAATTCCAGCAAGCGGTCGCTACTTCTACCAACCAAAATTTATCAGATCAATCTTAATTTGAAGCCCCTGTGGCTTCGGTAGTGGATGGGATCCTTGATCAAAGATCCTGGGTTCAAAACTGACCTTTCAGCCACTTATCAAAAAAAGAATAAACTTTTTTGATAAACTAAATATCTAACTCAAACTCGAGTAGTATACATTTACTGTTAATCTTGTGTGTTTAGCAAGTTGGAGAAATTTTCCATCCAAATACATTTTCTGGTCATTATCACATCGTGTCATTTGTATCGGGTTCAACTCAAACGACAACCTCATTTTGACTTGTATAGCTAGGCTCATGGATGTCACCGGTCTGCTTTTGATAGATTGGGTCTTTGCACATGAAGTTGCTTCAAACTTTTAAGGACAGATACCATTTGTCGCAGTTTCTGTCACTCAACGATTGGGCAACTGCAAAGTATCTACTACCCCTTCCTAAAACTCAATCATGTTTTCAACGTAGAAACATTAATCGATTAAGCATGTTCTCAACGTATAATAACTAACACCTTCATAGACCATATTTACTGGGTTGGAGTCGGTGATCTTCAACTCCGCCTGAGCGTTTAAATACATAATAAGCGCAAGCTTCCAATTATGCTCTAGACTATCATATCCATACACTGAAAGCTTATGAGCCCACTACTTCAACTGCATCAATGATACCTGTGTCGATCCATATCTCTGGAAGAATGAGAGGAATAATATTCTCGGTCCCGATCTGTAAAAGCATCCGAAACCACTGGTAAGAAATAAGTGCATATCAACATCAGAGAATGGTCAGCTTAAAGAGTTTTAACACAGATGACTAGCCAAAGGTGAAAAGAGAAACAATATACCTCTGGATGAGTGATATCGAGGTTTGTCTGGATGCACACCTGCAATACATAAATACAACGATGATGAAAAGAATATTCATCTAAAAGAAATACTTAACAAACCTGCTCAATAATATTGAAACTAATCAAAACTAGTAACATAATTTAGGAAACAAACATTGGAAAACACAAGCTTCTCTAAAACAGTACGCATATTTTACCCAGAGGCTCAAACAAACAAATTTACATATAGCACATCTCATTTTAAACTATATGTGTCGAACTGTTCCATGTCAACAGAAGGATCCATAGGAATCAAATACAGACCTGAATCTTTGGCTCGGTCTCTGGTACGGTGACTTCTATCCTTGGCCTTCTCTCTAACCCTCTCAGGATCATCACGATCTCGCTCACGATCAGAATCCTTCCTCCTATCACGATCACGTGACTTCAGTTTATCCCTCTCCCTTTCTCTATCTCTTTCGTTTTCCCTCTCCCTTTTCCTACCTTTATCGCCACCAGACTCTGTTCTAGGCTCAACCTTGCTTTTAACAAGAGGATCTTCTCTCCCTCGCCGTCAATTGTTTTGGACTCATTGTCGCTCTCCTTGGAGCCTCCTCTAGCCTTATCAACAGCTAGCTTTACCACTATATCCTTGGAGCCACTCGAATCCATGGCAGTATTAGTAGCTTTAGTGTCGCCATCCGCAGCTGGTGTGCCCTGAGAAGCATCTTCCTAAACAACAAAAAACATTCCTCTTCTATAAGCACATGATCAAAATTCATTTATAAAAATACATGCAGTTTCAACTAACAGGAAACCCAAACAAATGTGGCCCTACCTTTGGTGTAGTCTGCGACTGAGAATCTGACGTTTTCTTGGAGGAGGTGAATGACACAGCATCCTTACAAACTGGTATGTATACTGCCTTAGGTCTATTATAGAGATGAGCCAGCACTTTAAGTACTTCATCTATACCATCTTTATCGGCATCAAACGCCTTCCACCAGGGTGGATTTTCGGGAAGAGGAACTTGAAATCTCCGGGCAGCAGCATAAACCACTCCACAAGCAACCACCTCGCTTCTGAATCTAACACAGAGAGTTGTTCGCAAACTGTATGATAATGAAATTAATAAGCCACTGCATGGTATACTCAAGAAAATTTGCAATTGGCATAGCAGCCAACTCGGTCTGTAAATAATGAGCAATAAAAGGATGCCAAACATATCATCCATATCAGCCTACCTATCATTTGCCAGGTTCCATGCCTCTTGCCTCAACTCTGGCGGAGTTCCAAGGGTGGCAAGGTAGTTCGAGATAAACTTGTGGGGATGCTCCACATGACAGATAAACCCATCTCTTTGAGTAGATGCCTCTCTGTTTTGATCAAATCCATCTTCAACTCTGCATATTTCTGACACGCAAAGGATTCAGGGGTTGAATAACCGTCAGAATGTGCTTAGAGACAAAGATCTTCACTGTAAAACTGAGATGGCACTCATGAAATTTCTTCACAAAAATAAATGGTCTAAGCTTAAATAATTTCTTTTGGGACGGTTCAGATATTATGCTTCTTATGCCACGGGTCCTTATCTTTTGACTTCCCTTACCATAATAAGTGGAATATAAATTCTCCACCAACATTATAAAAATAATCTGACTCAGAGTTAATTCATCAAAACTTCATTTTGGGAAAAGAAATCAAACAACACATCAGTCCAAGTGCCAAAGAGAAAGCGAAAGGGGAATCAACACAGGGCAGCATCCAAGAGAAGGAGAGAGACTACATGAATGAAGAGAAAAATGGATACAGATACCCATGCATGATGGAGGTAAGGAGAAAATGGCAGAAGAGAAACCAGGAAGCTTACTAGGAAGAATGTAAACCCAAACAAGTACTAAATACTCTCCAAAGCATCAGAGGAACATGCGGAACATTTAATGAATTCAAGCCATGGTACAAAACAATCTCGTAAACTATGGAAGGTCCCCAGACCAACAATCACAAAATAAGAACAGTTTCTATTGATCACAGGGTCTATTGGAGCCAGTAACGGGTTGCCAGTCCTTTCATTAATACTACAGTCCACAAAGAAGGAGAATAATAAATCAGGGAGGGCCACAGAAAAAAAAAAACTGAGACTCACCTTAGAAAACACATCCAAGTGTTCAATGGGTGAATTCTCCCTCCTGCATTCCATTCTATGGAAGACCATAATGACCTGCCTTGCTTTCCTTGGGCACTCTTCAAGCTTTGATGCAAGCCAAATACAGCTAGCAGCAACTCTCTGAGATGCAACACAACAAATACTCAACAGAGACAGCTATATAATGGATGTCACAAGTAAGATACAAAAAACATGATAAAATGCTGATCATTAGCAAACTTAGCTACTAATTTACCTTCACATCAAAACGACCAAATGACTTCTTGCAGTAGAAGCGGTGGAACAGAACCTGACCAGTAGCCATGGCTGCTTGAGGTCTATGATTAGCTAAATTAAGGATAAAAACATAATCAAAAGTATAGAATATCCTAGCACAAAACAGAACTGTATATTAATGGCACAATGAAAGAAGGATACAATCTAAGTAAAATGCCACTTTCTTGGATCAGATCGCATCCATAGATTCTGAGAGTAGTTTCAGTTTCCTTGTCTATCTTGTCTTTCCTGGAAGGTGAGTTCTCAAGCTTCTCATCAGCCAGGTAGAATGTATCAATGGCAGTGTAAATCATCTTCAGACAACAGCTACGATCCCCCAGGTTAACTGCCAATGGAAAAGCACGTTTTCATGAAAATTGCACTTGTTTCGTATAATATACCCGTCAAATATAGAAAAAAATTCTGAAATAACACCCCATAACAAAAATATTACTCATATTAACCTCTAACTAAAACTAATTCCTAAAATATCACTTTCGGGAGAAATCGTTTCTTCAAAGACGATTTCATTAATTGTAGAAGCTGAAATCGTCTTTTCAAAAGACGATTTCACTTATTTCTGAGAAATTGAGAAATTGTCTTTTCAAAAGACAACTTTAGAAATCGTCTTCTCTGAGTCAAACTGAACCATCGCAACGTTTCAACACTTGAAATTTTCTGAAGTGTTGGGTAATAGGTGAAATCAAAGACGATTTCAATTTCAACAATTTGTGAAATCGTTTTTGAAGAGACGATTTCTCCCGGGAGTGTTATTTTAGGAATTAGTTTTGATTGGAAGTTAATATGAGTAATATTTTTGTCAAATATACACATCATAACAAACTAGTTTCTAATGTCCTTTCAATGATCAGTATTCAAAATACATGTTAGCTATCATAAGAGAATTCATAAAGCATAAGAAAATTACAAATGCTTATCCAAAAATGCATAACATGACTTGAATAGTAACATAACTAAACGAAAAAAACACAACATAACCTGTCCAGTAATCTAAAACTCCCTCAAAGACTTACTCATTACCGTTATTCACACATACAAACAACAAAACCGATAGTCAAAATAATAATCGTCATTGATCAAAGAGCTTCAGAACAAGCCAATAATTTGATTTATTCACACGCAAACAACAAACCCGTAGTCAAAATAATAATCATCGATAAAGAGCTTCAAAATAGACTAATTGGATTAATGGTAATAAACAAACTATATGATTTGATTTATCTACTAAATAACAGTAATCAATCCAAGGGCTTTGATTAACCTATTCAAAGCCTCAAGCTGCGGCTGTTGCTGGCTCAAGCTGCTGCAGTCAACAGAACAAAATTATCGTACTAATTGTGGGGCGAAGCAGCCCGTGAAGAGAGAAGAAAAAAAAAAACTATCGTACTAAATGTAGGGCTAGAGAAATTGTGCTGACAAACTGCTGGTGCCGGCACAATCAAGAGAGGGGAGGAGGCCGCAAGAGGAGATAGTCGTAAACTCGTAATTGGCAGAGCTAACGCGAGAGAGTAGTCGGTTAAATGGAATACACAATTTTGGGGGCGGGAGTGGGGAATTGGAAAAGGGAAAATTCACCACATACCACTGTTTTCTTTTGTAATTCACAATATACCCCTGTGATTTTGTAATTTAACTTTAAACATGCTTAAATGTTGTCCAAAATTGATGAAACTTTGCATGGACGATGCTAAAGTGTTATATTTTGGTCCAATATCAATTTTGAAGCTTTTTAAGCTCACATGTGACCTGTGGGACCCAATGAATATGTGACTGTTCATTGGGTCCCACAGGTCACATGTGAGCTTAAAAACTTCAAATTTGATATTGGACCAAAATATAACACTTTAGCATCGTCCATGTAAAGTTTCATCAATTTTGGACAACATTTAAGCATGTTTAAAGTTAAATTACGAAAATCACAGGGGTATATTGTGAATTACGAAAGAAAACAGGGGTATCTCGTGAATTTTCCAATGGGAAAAAGGATTGTGGTGTATTCTATACTTTTAGGGGGGAAATTATCACTCACAAATAAGATAACAAATCGGGGGAATGAAAAAAAGGGTTTTGGGTATTCGTTTTTAGCCCCATTCTTAACAACTTTTAAAAGAATTTTTAGCTTTATTATAAAGTGATGACCTGCGTCATTTTTTATTGAAGTTTTTTTTTTGAAAGTGGGATATATATTAAAATTGATTAAGTATTACATAACCTATGAACAAAGTCTGGAATCGAATCCACGACCATTGGTCAGCCACCTGCGATATACGGGCAAGACTGGCTAAACAATGAGCTGACATATTATCAGATCTTGGTATGTAAGACCAAGTTACAGATTGGAAGGAACCCACGGCAGATAAAACCTGATTTAAAACATGTTGAACTTGGTGCGGTAAGTGAACAGAGGTTCCCAAATTAAGATAATCAACTATCTGTTTGCAGTCAGTCAAGAAACGGATGGATGGATTCCCGGACTGTAGGGCGCCTTGAACCGCTAGCTCGAAAGCCATAGCTTCAGCCTCAAGTGGGGTGCATGTTCCTGAACTCCCTTTGTATCCCGCAATCTGTGTCTGACCATTCTTTAAACCGATAAAAGCAATGCCTATATGGTGATGTAAATCAAGGCTCCCATCAATAAAATCTCCAAACAATGAGGATAAGCAGTGCGGTGTTTGGTTAATGATGTAGGAGAGACAAGGACAACGTTCAGGAAATTATCAGCTTGACACCATCCATGGGTAAATGATTGAACTCTTGAGTGAGTGAGCTGACAGTTTGCAAACCATAGACGCCAAAGAAGTTGTATGAGTTGTGTTAACATTGTTGAGGAAGAATGAAGACCCTGATGTGAAAACCAATCCAGGAATGCATCATCAGTCTGTAGCAGAGGTGGTTTGGTGAGCAAACAAGCCAAATCCCAATATGAGTGCAGGATAGATAGAGCAGGAGACGGACCAAAGATTCAGGTTGACCACAGTTAACACATCTAGTGTGTGCAATGTCGGAATGCAAACGTTTTGCAATGACCATCTTTAACGGGACAATATTATGTAAGATTTTCCAAGCAAAAAGTTGGACCTGAGGTGGAAGATGGAGTTTCCTCACTCTTTTAAAAGCGCGGCCAGCAACATTAGTTGAAGTGGATGGATTACCAGTGGAAGTACTGCAACGATGCTGATAATCTGCGTGATAGGCTGACTTGACTTAAAAGGCTCCCGAAGATGTCAACCCCCAATACCAAGAGTCAGTAGGTTGTAGAGGTAATATAGGTGTGGTAGATGCTGAATGGTATAGAGGAATTTGAAGAATGTGATGGACATCAGAAATGGGGGAAGCAAGCGTGAAGTAGTTCAGTGTCCCATGACCCGGATGCTATGATGAAGTGGCTAACTAGAGACGTTGATGGCACAGAAGGGGTGATTGGCAGAGAAAGGGCCGGCCGCCAAGTTTATTCTGAGTCCAACGATCACAAATAAAAGTTCTTTGTCCATCATAAATGTGTCGTCTGGCACCCAAATCAACAAGATCCCTAACACTGAGTAGGGCCTTCCATAAAGGGCTGTCTATGGGCTTCATAGATGCATACATGCATGAAGTAGTAGGTAAATATCTAACGTGAAACAGTTGGGACAGTAGCGATTGAGATTCAGTCATGATGCGCCATAACTGCTTTGCTAGCAGCGCCTTATTGAAACTTAAAAGATCTCTAAAGCCCAAACCTGCATAATTCATACCTTGGCAAAGTGAAGACCACTTGAGCCAAGGAATTCCACGCTTCTGTATTGATCCAGTCCACCAAAATCGTGCAAGTTGACTCTGTATTTGTTTAAGCATAGTTTTTGGTAATAGAATAACAGACATGACATAAGTTGGGATTGCCTGGAGAACAACTTTGACAAGAGTTGCCCGACCTGCATGAGAAACCCGTGAAGTCTAAGATTGGATGCGAGTAGTAATTCGTTTACAAATATACCCAAAAAATGAGCTTCTGTTCCTACTTACATTTCTTGGAAACCCAAGATAATGCCCCAAATCAGTTACTTGACGTGCATTGAGGTGACCTGCAATTTGAGTACGTAGTGTGGGGTTGAGAGCAGATGAGAACATTAGGGCTGATTTGTCATGATTGATAGACTGGCCAGAAGCCTTCTTAAAATTGTCCAAGATGTTGGACAAGGACTGCACATTGTGGACTGTAGGTTTTTCAAAGATAGCACAATCATCTTCAAACAATAAATGAGTAATGGAGGAGGTCAGGTGAGGATGTTTGTAACTTGTATTAAGCCCAACATCAGATGCCAAGTTTAACGAAGAAGTTAAAACTTTCATGCAGCAGATAAACAGGAATGGCGACAAGGGATCCCCCTGTCGAAGTCCTCGATGAGGTGTGAATGTTTGGCCTGAGTATCCATTGATCAAGATTGAAGTAGTGACAGTGGTGATGCATTTGCGAAACAAAGCTATCCATGCTGGGTGGAATCTCATACTTTGAAGTACAACATGGACAAAATGTCATTCCAGGCGATCAAAAGCTTTAGACATACCTTATAAGCAAATATACCCTAGTTTTTGGCCTTAGAATGACGCATTTGATACAAAATCTCATGAGATATAAGAATTTGATCCGTTATAAGTCTATGCTGGACAAATGCCTCCTGGGAAGTGGAAATGACATGGGGCAAAATATCTGTGATTCTGTTGACCAGTACCTTTGAGACAACTCTGTAGATGACATTACAAAGAGAGATGGGATGAAAGTCAGTTATTGAGGTAGCCCCCTTCTTCTTTGGAATAAGCACAATCTCTGTGTGGTTCAGGCCTAGTGGCAAGCTCGGGCTATTGAGGAATTACAAACATGTGGCGATGAAATCATCACTAACTTCTGGCCAAAACGTAGTAAGGAAGGTTCCATTAATCCCATCAGGACCTGGAGCTTTAGATGGGTGCAGTTGTTTGCATGCAGCCACTACCTCTTATTGAGTGTAAGGTTCTACCATGTCATTGTATAAATTATGGGGAACTCGATTCTCAACACAAGCCAGCATATGTGGGTCTGATGAAGGGTTGGTTAATATAAAAAATTCTTGGAAAAAACCTCGTGCTACCTGTTCAATTCCAACCCAAGTTGTTTGTGGAGGTTGTGAACCTAGAGATAACTGGTGGATTGCATTCCTTCTGCTGCGTGACTTGTGCCTTGCAAGGAAGAAACTAGAATTCCGATCACCAGCAGTAAGCCACTGTTGTCTGGCTCTCTGATGTAGGTGAATCTCTTCTTTCTGTAGTAGTGTGTCCATAGTATGATTGAGCATATTCCATCGCGTTAACTCAGAAGGTTTGTGGGCATGGGTAGCAATTGAGTCGAGCTCTTGCTTAGTCTGTTCAAGTGTCTCTTTTACTTTCCAGTATTGCTATCGTCCCCAATGTTGTAAATGTTTCCCCAAAGATTAGCATTAGCTAAAAAGCCACTCACTGGGATTGGTGCCAAACAGATTGAACAATGTGCTTGCAATGTGGATGTTGAGCCCAACAATTTTCAAAACGAAATGGTTTAGGGCCCCGTCGAGTGGAAGGATGAAAGAGCAATTTGATGGGTTTGTGATCAGAGTGTCCCCATCGCAAGTGAAAGTTTTGAGCATCAGGGAACAAGGTTAGCCATTGATCGTTGGACAAGAAATGATCAAGGCGGCACTTAACATTTGCTTGAAATGCGGGCTTTGTTGGTGAAGGTAAACTTGGAACCACGATAACCCAAGTCCTGTAACTAGCAAGATTCAAGGCATTCATGAAAAGCTAACATTGCTGTCTGGGAATGTCTACCTCTTCCCAAATGCTCCGATGGATAAATAATTTCATTGAAATCCCCTCCAATGAGCCAAGGCCCCAGCCACTAATTACCAAGGTAGCACAAAAGATCCCAAGTTCGTACATGGGTCCATCAAAATCTACTTGGGCCTCGTCCCCTGAATTCTTTTAAATTTTGAATAGATTAAGGTGACACATGTCACTTGTTTATTAGATCTAATTATTCGGCTTATCAAAACCCAAATACTCATGTGTCATACAAGGGTATTTAAGTGGGTAAATTGTTGGCTATATGTATATGTAGACAAAGATGGTTACATTTACTACAACTAACAATAAAAACATGTTCAATGAATAAGGAAAACTTGTACAATAAACAATTATACTAAAATACTTTTTTGTATAATATTTATATATAAATAATGTACAGGTTTTATAGGTGTAATGTACATGTTTTGTTTACTACATGTACATGCAATGTAGCTATCTTTGACTACATGTGGATGGAGCCAAGACATCTTGATTTATGTGAACACAACACGATGCCTAAATCTCAACAAAGTATACATAGCAAACCACCAACAGAGGGAAAAAAATCTATTAAAATTATAAATAAATTTGATAATGAATGAAGTTGGATCTTTCTTTGTTCTTTCTAATTATCTTAAAATAAATGTGTTGGAACCCAAGGTTTTGCTGATTATGGCAACAGAGTAAGTCTGGTGACAGAAGAAATATCACTGATAATAGCATCAGAGCAAGTCTGGGCGATGAACGAGTCTGACTACGGAAGGAGTCGTTCTGCGATACAAGATTCTCATGGAAAGTTCTAGAAGCTTAAAGGCGACCTTCTACTGTTAGAACGTGGAGAAAAACATGGAAAAACTGTCACACACGTTCACATATGATCAGGCCCAAAAATCAAGGCGGTCAAGGGTATAGAGCGCCAGAACGAGTCCCTCTATAAAGTAGTTGCGACAATTTCGGAGTATGCTTGACCAAGAGGACGTGGAGCACCATCCTGAACGTTATGGCTACTAAGTAGGAGCAGTTACTTGGGTATTATCACTATATAAGCAGGGAGAAGTCATTTGTAATAGATGGAGCTTTCACTTCCACATTTCGAGAGAAAGAGAGAGTCATATTGAGAGAGAAAGCATTTTCGAGAGATCTTAGTGAGACATTGTCAATTAGCTTAGGTATTTATTACCTAGAGAGCACACATAGAACACTCCTCTTTACTCCTTGTTACGCATTGATCTAAGCCGAGAGTAGAGCGAGTGTTGGATGAGAAAGAGTACCTCTGTCGAATCCCAAGATAGGAAGCTAGGTTGTAATTCACATTGAATTTCAATACAAGCAAAATCCTATCTTGACAATTTTACACAAATCTTCCGCATTATCTCCTTGGCAATTACTTATCTCTAAGCAGGGTTGGTCTGAGACTAACACCTCAGACCTACTCGGTCAGCACCCCGATCCTTTCAAGTGTTATCAGAGCCTGCGTTGGCTGACAAATCTCTCAAGATGGTCAAAATCTCCTACTCCGAAAAGGCTGAGTCAGGCACCACCAGTTTGGTATGCTTGATGGCTCACAATGGTGAGAAAACCGCTCATGATCAGGTAAGTGACTCCCTCCGCGATGAAAATTTGTAGATATTGTGGTTATGATCATACGAACTCTTCCGATAATAAACTTTGTCATGATTTGTCATTTAATATATCTCATGTGTCTGCAATCATCAAAGCTCGTGATTTTTACTATAATAGTTCTTTATCATCGTCTAGGAGGGGACCCAAGTACATCTGGGTTCCCAAAACTAACTAGTAGCTTTTTGTAGACAGAGTGGCTCGGAACAATGACTCTTGGTTTCTGGATACTGGTTGTTCAAGATATATGGCAGGAAACCAAGTTGAGTTTACGACTCACTCTGACCATCAAGGGGGAAGGTACTTTTAGAGACAACATGCACATAAAAATCATAAGAATTGGCTCCATTGGTAACCCCTTTTTATTTAAAGTTCATAATGTATACTTAATTGCTGTGTTGGACATAGTCTCTCAAGTGTCTCTCAAATTTGTGACTTCTTCAATCTTATGTTATAAGATTTATGACTCTATCACTTGTGATTGTAAGGAAATATGGTTTATGACTCTAATACTAGTGATCTTAAGGCAATATGGCACGTGTTGATATGAATATCCGATACATATATATGAGAATCACGTGCAGAAAGCAAGCAGACTCGGTCTACAAATCATGTACTAAAGCAAGCCGACTATCTCTGCGAATCTTGTGCAGAAAGCAAGCTGACTAGCTCCAGATTCAAGTACTTTTGAAGACTATGGTATTTTTGATCCAAATGTTACCATTATGCATGATAATACCAGCTAAGGTCGTCAAATTCTCTAAATTCCATGCTCTCACTAAATTTGTATACTTGAGTTCTCATTTGTTACGAGATCATGTGGAGATGAACTTAATCTAATTAAACTAAGTTTCCACAGACCCCAGCTTGTTGATATCATCACCAAGGCATCACACATGGTTGCATTTGAGCTCTTTCGCACACACCACGGCATGACTCGTTCTGATTGAGGGTGGTTGTATCTCCTCTCCCTCTTGGAGACAGAGTCTGGGTACTCAGGTATAGTCTCTCTGGCACCATACTCTCCTTGGTTAAGTAGTTCAACTTAACTTTGTCTGTAAATTTTTGTTTAAAAACCCGTAAGATTTTCCATACCAATTCGACCAAAGCACCCACATCAACTATCTCACTATTCCAAAACCTAACTCCATCGTCCTTGAAACCATTGCTACTTCACCTTCACAATCAACCCACAATTCTCCTAACCCTCAAACACTCCTACTCACTCTCCCACTCAAAGCCGAAAATCCTCCAAACAAGGCACTATTGTTATCTCAACTCCTGAAACCATCACTAAGTCTCCCATGGCCGTCCACCCATAC
Organism: Limonium bicolor; assembly: GCA_023374045.1. Taxonomy (NCBI): domain Eukaryota; kingdom Viridiplantae; phylum Streptophyta; class Magnoliopsida; order Caryophyllales; family Plumbaginaceae; genus Limonium; species Limonium bicolor. Next base: position 30,111,249 of record CM041781.1, on the reverse strand, counting down.
AAAAATCTCATCCACTTTGGGTCCATCATTACTTATGCCCTACTCACCCTACAGCCCTAGTCGATTACCTAACCTACCTTGCCCAAGCTCCACTACTATCTCAGCCGAAGCCCTTGTCACTCCTACCAAACCCACTACCACTACCACTGAAGCAAAACCTACTACCTCTTACTACCTAAATCCATCACAACTCCTTCCATTCATTCGACCAAGAAATACTGCTAGATTCAATCTGCAGACATAATCGGTCTGGCAAAAATACCCACGCAGTTGAAGTGGATTTCCAAAAAAGGGGAAAGATAAGAAAAAGAAAGAAAGACAGAAATCCCATGAGAAGGCTAAAACAAAGCAAATTACAATCGTCTCTTCAACTTATATTCATTGAAGAAGACCTACTCTTGCTCCAGCCACCAATTCCAAGAGTGGAACTTGCATGACTCTGGTTTGCGCTTTACAGCAACGCTAGCTTGCATATATAGGTATGAATACTTTGACTAATACGCTTCACTACCACGGTTATCCATATCTAGCACTCTCTTGAGATTCAAAATGAATGGGTCAATACCAAGATGTAGACCAAGTCCCTCACCCCATTCCTAGCCTACCACATTGACCATACTTTTAACCTATCTCAAACTTGTTTATCTTGGAGGTGTTTTTTATCAGACTTTGGCAAACTTTGTCGGTTGGCTATTTAGCCATGTGATTGCTTATGGATGTCAAACAGACTCACCCTGTTTTGCCAGATGATGTCAAAAAGGTGGAAAGCGGTGAATCCCACTCTTAGTAAGACGAATTAATGTTTTGGTGGTCGGAAGACTTAAATTGCACTAATGGACTTTGCCCTGCTTGATGGTCAAGCAGACTGTTTCTGTTTAAACTTAATTTAATTCTATTACGCTCTTTTCTTATTGGTCTTGTCTTAAATGACGTGCTCAAACTTAGGGGGAATATTAGACTAAGGAGGAATTAGTCAATGAGGCTGGTTCTTCCAAGCTTGTTTTTCTTGTGTGTCTTTTTGCAGGTTAACTCTTGCTACGGGATTCACCCGAGTGATTTTTGGCATCATCAGCAAAAAGGGGGAAAATGTGTGAAGATGTTAGAGTTTGCTGAAGATTGCCAAAGCCTAGACAATGCCAGCAAGAGTCTGGTCCGAGATGATTCAACAAACAAGAGACTATGCGAAAGTAACTCCCACTGCAGAACAAGTCTCTTTCAGAGCCGGCCTACAGACAAAGAGTCATGACAGACGTAGTTTGGTGTTAACCAGACTCGATATAACAAGCGGTTCACATTCATCTCATCTTATCATTGATGCACAACTTAAGGGGGAACTTTAGTTCATCTTGAAAGATTCGGTTCCCTTTGCCATCATCAGCAAAAGGGGGGAATTTGTTGGAACCCAGGTTTTGCTGATTATGGCAACAGAGTAAGTCTGGTGACAGAAGAAAATCACTGATAATAGCATCAGAGCAAGTTTGGCGATGAACGAATCTGATTGCGGAAGGAGTCGTTCTGCGATACAAGATTCTCATGGAAAGTTCTAGACGCTTAAAGGCGACCTTCTATTGTTAGAACGTGGAGAAAAACATGGAAAAAACTGTCACACACGTTCACATATGATCATGCCCGAAAATCAGGCGGTCAAGGGTATAGAGTGCCAGAACGAGTCCCTCTACAGAGTAGTTGTGATAATTTCGGAGTATGCTTGACCAAGAGACGTGGAGCACCATCCTGAACGTTATGGCTACTAAATAGGAGTAGCTACTTTGGGTATTATCACTATATAAGCAGGGAGAAGTCATTTGTAATAGATAGAGCTTTCACTTCCACATTTCGAGAGAAAGAGAGAGTCATATTGAGAGAGAAAACATTTTTGACAGATCTTAGTGAGACATTGTCAATTAGCTTAGGTATTTATTACCTAGAGAGCACACATAGAAACACTCCCCTTTACTCCTTGTTACGCATTGATCTAAGTAGAGAGAGTAGAGCGATTGTGTTGGATGAGACAGAGTACCTCTGTCGAATCCCAAGATAGGAAGCTAGGTTGTAATTCACATTGAATTTCAATACAAGCAAAATCCTACCTTGACAATTTTACACCAAAAGCTTCCGCATTATCTCTTGGCAATTACTTATCTCTAAGCAGGGTTGGTCTGAGACTAACCTCAGACCTACTCGGTCAGCACCCCGATCCTTTCAAATGCCTCCTAAAAATGAAGATGCCCGATAAATGAAGAAAACATGAAAGTTGTATGTTGCTTATGCTAATCAAAATGTATGTAGGTTCTCACCCAACAGAAATTTTGTATGTTTACAATATGTTCTATAAAAATCATGCGACATTTTGTAGTTACATTTTTTTTATTTCCTAGATGAGGGAGTTTCTAACATTTAAACTGAAAATAGCTTAGATAAGCTTCATAAGGATCTTTTATCATAAAGCTAGAAAATGTTCTAACCTAAAGTTTTTTTTTTGCAAATTTTTGAAAAATTAATAATATATGCAATTTGCATAACAAAAAGGCAACAATAATCAATATGAAACCTATACATGCCACGACCCGTAAACCATCCTAGTTGAAATAGGTCGCTGACATGCCGCGTACTTCAACACAACTAAGAAGCACGCAAGGCTACTATCTAATTTTTTTCAAAAAATCTAAAATATTATACTTAGATTAAAAAAATGTTATTATTACGTAAAAATAGTCAATTTCTCATATGTGAAAACTTAATATCAAGGTTCATTGGCCATACACTTATATAAAGGTAAACTAAAAGTCGACTAAGTAGTAAGACATTAATAGCAACCAACAACTCCATGTAGTAACCGCAGCTTCAAAACTCTACAAAATGGAATCTTTTGGGGAGTGAGCAACCCATGATCAGTAAGCAATAAACCTCATAAACAAGTAGTTTTCAAAACACTTATAAAATATAAGGTGCTAATCAAAGTTCAATAATTTATGTAGTTTTACAAATATAGTCTAATATGTAGTGAAGAGAGCGTATGCATATATATATTCGGATTCTGAAATACCCCAAACCTAAGTATGCTAAGTAAACATCAAGTTATGATGCAAAAGGCTAAAAATGCCTTAGAAACATTGGTAGACAATTTAAACCAAGGAAAACACAAGAAAACACCATAAGGGCAATTTAAGCAAAAATGTGCTCTAAGCTTGGAGTGACTTTGATTAGCACCCAAATATCATTATAAGACATTATTAACATGATAATGGACATGTTAAATCAATTACCAAAGAAAACCAAGCTCAAAAACAAGCTTAAACACAAAATGTGCTTTAAGACTCCTTAAAGCACCTTTTTGAGAATTGTCTTAGAAATGAGTTTTGAGTGGCTAAATGCCCATGATTACACCTTAATTAACATGTGTACTAATTATTATTACATTAGAAAGCCTAAATCAATGGGAAATCAAAAATTTCACAAATTTGTGCACTAATTTATGAATAGTGCCAAATAGTACCTAGTTTAAGCTTTAGTCGACATAAGTCAATAAGTTGGTCAACCAAGACCATAAATATCTTATCTATTAAGGGGGAACGGTTTTAAGTGTGGTGAGTCACCATAAGGGCCAGCAAAGTAAGGAAAGAGGTGGAAAGTGAGTAAATTCACTATTTACTTTAAATGACAAGTATCTTAAACTAGCCTTCTCTCTCCTCTCTTCTTCATTTTCTTCTTCTTCCACTGAATTCTTCTTCCTCTTCCTCTCAAGAAAACCGCGAGTACAGCCTCATTCTTGCTCCATGTAACACCCCATCCTAAGCCAATCGTGGTTATCACAACTTAACAAATAATACTTAACGTCGCAGCGGAGATAAACTATCACCAGGACCTTGCCACGGTCTAATCAACAAGAAATACGTTACTTAAATATTTACAACCATACATCCAAAATACATACACATCCGAGTTTTAAGTATCTTCAAAACCACATAATATATCTCAAGTTCAACTACTAACAGACGGGTGCACAAGCGCTACCCGTACTCAAAATAAAGTCCCACCTAGGGCTACCCGCTCCTACTCTCGTGGTGTGACTTCATCGGCCGTTTACCTGCAAGTGTAAAAACAGCCCCCAAAGGGGGTCAGCACGAATGCTGGTACGACCCTCTCGTGGCCCCCAAGCTAACGGGGCTACGACGACTAATTGTCGATAGCATGGAAGTTGATTAGCATCACAATCATAATATGAAATGCAATAAAACAACAAACCACAATGAACATAAATAGCTCAATGCAATGAACGACTCAGGCGTTCCCTTAATAAGTGAGTTAGTTCTTAACTCCTTAGATCCACAATCTCCTTAACCTTATAATTGCCAACCGTTCCACTATTAGATTGGTTAGCCCTTAATTGGTTGCTATCTTTGTAGGGCTTGGTTAACCCTAGCCGGTAGCAGTGCACTATCCAGCAATAAGCTACCATTCTTAATTTGTTGGGGATGTAGGCTTGATCCCCCCACGCCATCCTTAATGTGCCTCCCACCTCAAACAGTAGTCCGGGTGGCCGGGTCGGTTTGTTTGACCCTAGGCGACGAGTCTAATGACAAGTCTTACTTGGAAGTCGGATCTGATTCAGATACCGACCTCCCCCAATACACATGTGCCGGTACCATTCCGGATTCCTCACTCCCACCCCAAGTTGTGGTTAGCGAAAGTCTTAAATACCAAGTGGTTAGTTAAACCTTGACGGGTATTAACCAACAATCACCAATGTACAAATCCTCTCCTTAACTTAATAAGTATCAAGCTTAGCATATTAGCTATCCTTAAGCCTCGTGGGTTAGTGTAAAGAAATCACATACTCAACGAGAACACTAATAGCCTGTTGCATGCTTTATCTTGTCTTAGTCATAGCAAATAAACAGATAGCACACAAGCCGAGGGACACCTCGTTAGCAAGCAGGTCCCAAGAAAGACTATACCGTTCCCCGTCGACGATTGTTTGGTTTATCTCCTTCCAAGTCCCAATTCACCATCCTAAAACTTCATTCAGTTTTAGGTTATTATTCAATTCAACTCAACATAATTACTTAGCCTCCCTAGACATCAACTTTTACTCATTGTTTTTCACTAAGCCTTATGGTTTTTAACTTAACTCCTAGGTGCATCATTTCCTCATTATCTATTACACTTACTCACCCACTTAATGACCTTACACCCCCAAACATGTCCTTAATAGCCTTATAACATCAATACTTAGTCATCCCCACCATTTCCTATCCTCAAACAAAGTTTTGGCCAAAACAGCACCACGTCCGAACTTGTGTCCAAGCTTCCCAAGTTTGGACATAGGTCAAGACTCAAAAAGGTGCAATCAGACGTGTGCCGAACATGTGTCCGCTTCCATAAGTTTGGACATAGGTCGAGGAAAATTCAAAGGAAAAATTTCAAGTGTCCGAACATGTGTCCGAGCTTCCCTAATTCGGACATAGGTCGAGGGAAATTCCAAAGGAAAAATTTCAAGTGTCCGAACTTCTAAGGTCGGACTGAAGTCCGACACTGGCCGAGGACTCAGAAGGTTAAATTGCAACAGGGCATGTCCGAGCTTCCAAATTCGGACGGAAGTTCGACAGGCCAAAAATACCAATCTTCTAAATCCTTAAACACTTATCTCATTTCCTAGCATGGTCTAACCTTGTTTGGGCATTTAAAACACCCTTAAGCCCTCCACTAAACTCCTTAAATCACTCATCATATCCATCTTAGTCATTATTTATTTCCTTACAATAATGTCAACACTTGTAATGTTTCTCTTTAGGTTTCTAAGTGGTGGTTCACACCTATTATAACCACTATGCCAAAATGCTTCCTCACCACTATCATCATCTCCCAAGCATCTTTTCTCCACCTAAAATTCCTTTATGCAACTACTTAAAGTTCCTACACAAATTTATGACACCATCATCCAACACATTATTTCTTTTCTACTAGTTTACCAATGTTTGCCTAAATCCTAAATACACTAGTACATTCATTTGGTTCCTAAATCCTCCATGATCATGTCTAGGTCATTCTAACTCATTATACACCTTAAACTCACTCTTTTCATCAAGACAATCCTCTAAACTTCCTAGGACTTCCTTAGTCATGAAATCTCCTTAGAATATCTTAAACACTAGGTTCTCCACTAATTTTGCTATGGGTTCTCTAGTATATTGTTACACCCAACACACTTGTTTTTTCACCATCAAACAACCAGATCACTCAAATTCTCATCACACCACCCTTAACACACAATTTACACCAAAACTACACCACATCATCATATAGTGTATAAACTTAAAATGCTTGGCACTTAGGCCCTTAAATGACAATAATCTTAACCACCTGAATTTCTACACATAATTGCCTTTAACCTGCGAATACACACAACAAGGCTCCCATTGAAATAAAATGCTCTTGTAATTCATCTCAACATTGTTTAACTATCTCTTTTCTCATTGGCTCCTTAGTCAAAATTTCTCAACATAGTCATTGTTTCACCTAGGTTATATATAGCCCTTTTTTAATGTAAACCTTAAGCTACACTCATCATATACCTAAATCCCATCCCTTAATGCATTAAACACCTCAAGGTAAGACATTTACCTTGTTCTTTTTCAAGCTTCACAAACTTTCTTCCTTAGGTTTTTCTTTGCTCAATCTCGGTCACCAAATCAAGTTCTCTTTGCCAATGTTCTAACCAACATTCAATGACTCCAATGAGTACTAAACAACACACTAACCTTAAGGAATAAAAACCTAGGTTAAAAATTGTTTAAGGTATTAAATTGATTGTTTTACCTTGGTTTCTCAAGACAAGCTTGGATATGAAGCAAGAAGGACCTCCTTTATCCTTTGAAGAGTAGAAAACAAGCTAGAACAAGCATAACATGGAGTCCCATGAGTACAAATTTTCGGACAAGGGAAGAAAATGATGGAAACCTAGATTTTCTTACATATTCTTTACCTTAAGAGATGGAGAAGCTAATGGAGTCTCCAAGCTTGAGTTTCCTCCTCTAATGGAGGTTTGCCTTGGCTCCAAAATGAGGCTCTTGAAAGTTTTGAAAAGATAGAAAGGAAGAGCTTGAGCTAACTAAGAGATATATGTACTTGGTTTGATTTTGGAGCTTAATGAGCAAGATGTGGGAAAAAGAAGATGGAGCTAGCATGGAGGTTGCTTCTTACGTGAGGAGAGAAGAAAGAGAGCAAAGAAAATCGACGGGGAAGATGAAGAATGAAGAAAGGAGGAGAGAGGACTACTAAGGTAAGATATTATGTTAAAAGGTGAATAGTGTTTTTACTTACTTTTGCTTTTATTCTTACTTAGCTAGATAAGTGTGGTGAGTCACACTTAAAAACCGGCCCCTGAGTCAAACAAGGGTATTGTGGTCTTTGTTGACCATTTAATTGACTTACTTTGACTAATGTCTTAAACTAGCATTATTTGGTTACTATTCACTAAACAAGGCACATAATTGTGAAATTTTTGATTTCCCATTGATTTAGACCTCCTAATGTGATACTAATTAGTACACATGTTAATTAAAGAGTAATGATGGACATTTAGCCAGTCAAACCTATTTACAAGACAATTTTTCAAAAATGTGCTTTAAGACTCCTTAAAGCACATTTTGTGTTTTAAACTTGTTTTCAAGCTTGGTTTTTCTTTGGTAATTGGTTTAAAATGACCATTAGGATATTAATAAGGTCTTAGAATGATATTTGGGTGCTCACCCAAGTCTCTCCAAGCTTAGAGCACGTTTTTGCTTAAACTGCTCTTTTGGTGTTTCCTTATGTTTTCTTTGATTAGAAATGTTTCTTAATGTTTCTAAGGCATTATTTAGCCTTCTTATATCTAGTTTATCACTTAAACACCATATCTAAGTTTGGGGTATTTCACTCCACCTTCATTTGCTCACAAAATCTTCATTTTAGCTCCAAATCCAAAATAAGCTTAGATAACTCTTAGTTAGACCAAGCCCTTGCTTCCTATCTTTTCAAAATTGGAAAAGCTTCATTTTGGAGCCATGAGAAATCGCCATTAGAGGAGGAAAATTAGCTTGAAGGGTTCATTAGCTTCTCCATTCATTCAAGGTAAGGAAAATGTAAGAAAAATCATGTTTTCATCATTTTTCCTCCATTACCGAAAATTATCTTCTCATGGGGTCTTGTTTTATCCCTTTAACTAGCCTTTTCATTCTCCAAGGACTAGTGGAGGTCCTTCTTGATTCATACCCAAGTCTATCTTGCGACTTCAAAGGTAATCATCCACTTTTAAGCTTTAAAACACACATTTTTAACCTAAGAATGAGTTCTATGAGTTTAGGCATATTGCTTAGTGCTCATTAGATTATTTGAATGTGATTTAGAACATTGGAAAGGGAATTAAAGTTCATTGCCAACAGTCAAGCAAGAAAATCCAAGGAGGAAAGTGTGAAAAGCTTGGAAAAACAAGGTAAATGTTTTACCTAATGGTGGTTTAAGAATTTAGGGGATGAGGTTTAGATAAGTACTAATGTGGCTTAAAGCTTACATTATGTAATGGTTATATAACCTAGGAAAAAGAATATGAACAAGCTTGTGAACTTGTGATTAAGGAGCCAATGGGAAATGATTTAGTAGATAAGTATAAGGTGAATTATGAGAACTCTTATATTGCTATGGGAGCATTGTTTGTGTATTTGCAGGTTGAAAGCTTTTATATGTGGAAATTCAGTGTTTAAGTTTAAGTCATTTAGGGCCTAAGAGCCATGTCATTTAAGAGCCTTAGTGCTATGCAATTTAAGATTATTGCACTATATTGAGTTTGTTATGGATGGGTTGATTTGGGTGAGAAATATGATGAGAAAAAGAATGATGTGTGTGAGATGATTGAATGGGAAAACTATGCATATGGGTATGATAATATACTAGAGGAGCTATGGCGAAATTTGAGTAGAAATAAAGTGTTTAAGGGGTTGTTGTGAATTAATGTGACATAGGGTTTACTAGGAGTCATTAAGGAAATTTTGAGAGAAAATGAGTTAACAAAGGTGTTCTTGAGGATTGGAATGATCTAGAGTTATCTAGGAGGAATTAGAGGTTAGGTGGAAGGATTAAACACACCGTGATTGAGATATAAGGTGTGTATTAGATGGAGCAAAATTTTGTAGGAGAATGTTGTATAATGTTTTAAGATGATTTAGGTATGAACCAAGGAATAAAACAATGAGAATTTTTGGGTAGCTTGTGTAAGTGGTGAAGATGCTAGTAGTGGATTAATAAGGTTATAGTTTGGATGGTAATGAGTGGACTTGGGTGATGGAGGTGAAAAACTATAGAGAATGTAGTAAGTTTCAAGGGGATGACTAGGAATGTATAAGAGTGTATGATAATGAGAATGGTGAGTAAGTTGAGTAATGAAGATGGAAATGTCTAAGGAGGGTGTAGCATGGTCAAGGTAATGAAGAATAATGTTAGGTGTTAAGAGGATGGAAAGAAATGTATAGGTATGTCCAAGAGTTTAGGAGTGATGAGTAACAAATGGAAAGGAGAGAAATTTGTGTATGGATTGCAAGATAACCTTGGAAAGTTTAGGAAGGAATGTGGATGAATAATGATGTTTTGAGGGGTAGTTATATTGGTTGAAAGGAACACCTTGGTTAGTTGGAGTTTTAGACAAAATTTACATGTGGAAGTGTAAGGAATTAAATGTTAAGTGTTAGGAGTTTTAGTAAGAATTGAGTAAATGTTTAAGAAGATCTTTGGTGGATGTTTTAAAGGTGGGATAAGGTACCAATGGTGTTAGAACAATTGGAGAATTGTGGAGGAGTTTTGGAACAAAATAGAAATTTTTTGTGTAGAATCTGTAGTGGACTGACCCAGGGGACCGACCCTGTCGGGTCGGTCGGACTGTAGTTAAGCACGGACGAAATCACGAATTTCTGGAATGGACCTGAGAGGGTTCTGGGAAGCGGTCGGCGAGTTTGGTGGACCGACGAGGGTCTTGGGCCGGTCGGGATGAGTTTGGGTCGTCGGTGAGATTTAGAGATGGAAAGTTACTGGAATGGACTGACCCGGGGTTGGGTCGTCGGTGGGTCGTCGACCCTTAAGACATTAAAAAAAAACTTTAAGAATGTTAAGTGGTATTAATGGTACACCATTAAGAGGGTAATGAAGATTAGAAAGACAGGATATAAGAACTTAAGGGATTACTTTAAGTTAAGGATTTAAGTGTTTAAGGTTAAGTTTGTAAGAATTTAAGTGATATTAGATGGGGGACATTAATGGCTAAGTAAGTTAAGTAACATGGAAGTAATTAACGACCTAATTGGATTAATGTTTTAGGACTTGAAAATTGGACTCCGGAGGAGAGTAAGCACCGAACAACCGACGGTGTACGGTATGGTTTTCTTGTGACCTGCTTGCTAACGAGGTGTCCCTCGCTTGTGTGCTATTTGTTTATGTGTGTCGACTAAACAAGACAAAGCATGCAACCGGAATATTATGTTTGTTGTGTGAACGTGACGCACTAACACAACTTACCTTGAGAACTTACTAACAATGCTTAGGTGAGATTAAGTAACACTCCCAAATATTGTTTTCTTAGTAATCGAATGAGGTTAACTAACCAACATCAACTTTGAGGCTTCCACTAACTGGAACTTGGGGGGGGGGGGGGAGTGAGGAATCCGGAATCGTTCCGGCACATGTGTTTGAGGGGAGGTCGGTATCCTTATCAGGTACCGACTTCCAAATATGACTTGTCTTCGGACTCGTCGCCTAGAGTTGACATAAAGACTCGGTCACCTTGATTTCTGTTCAAGGTGGGAGGCACTACTGAGGAGGTGTGATGAGATCTACCTAAATCCCAACTAATTCTAACAAATATTGTTTATGTAATCCAATGGAGCTGATAACTCATTGGTTAGGGTACTCGACCCGACAGATAAACACTGAATTAAGGAACAACCATTCTAATTAAAGAACAATTGACTTAATTGAGATAAGATTGAGATAAGGTTTGAGATAAGACACAACCATTTCTATTTAAAGAATGTTTTGTATTCTAAGACTGAGATAAGGATTAAGATTGAGGTAAGATAAGGTTGGACTGAGATTAAGAGGAACATAACTTAAGGAGTTAAATTATTAACTCACTAATTAAGGGAACGACTTTAAGTCGTTCATGTGTGTTTGAATTGATTGTTCATATTGTAGACACCAAAATTCTCACCCGTTTTGTATCGAAACCAAAATACAAGAATAAACATGCTTCTAGAAATAGGGTGGTCATCCCCGTTTCCAACTAAAGGAATTTCTTTTTCTCCGATATTTAAAATCTCACATTCCTATGAAAAAGAGCACGAGCCCTTTTTTATATTATTTTATTTATTTTATTTTATTTTTATTTATTTTATTTTATTGTAATTTTTTAAAATGACTTCATTTTGTATACTTATTTTATTGCTTTTGTTTTAAAATATTTCACGGTTTTGTTATTACCTTGTATTATTTTATGTACTCGATCGATTTATACTTTTATTATTATTTGTTACTTCCTTTTGGCTTTCTCCGTTTTACCGTCCCTATTTTTATTAGTTCGTGTGTCCTTTTACTACTATTATTTTCCATTTATTTTAAGTGTTTTATCTTCATTACGTGCATTAATTTTCATTATTTCATGTACATATGCTTTCCTTTTATTTTATATCTCATTACGTTTTGGGTCTTATTGTATTCCATAATTTCATGCCTTTAGATTAATCTCCTCATATCTCGTCGCATACTTTCTCTGGATTCGTAGCCTTTTAGAAGAGTTATCTTGTCGAAATTAGAGTTCTCGTAATACTTCTCCTGTGGATATACTGAAATTTGGCCTAGCTCAATTGGTTAAGGTACCCATCACGAAACTTGTAGGTCTTGGGTTCGATTCCTAGTATAGGCCATAGGCGTCTTCTTTATTTACCTCAACACGCGACATGAATTTTGTTTTGTTTCTCTGCTACCATATATCGAAAGTTGTCGCAGCTTAATCGGTAGAGTGTGTGAGGGAGGAGGGTGGAGGTCTCAAGTTCGAAACTCGATAGACACTCATTTCTCCTTTCCCCTAAAAAAAACCTGCAATATGGGCATGGTCTTTGAAAGAGCCGCCCCATACTCCTTATTCTTTTGTCGTTCTTCCCCAAGTCGATGGCTTTGGTTTTAATTTTCTACCTTTCGCTTCTGTCTTCACACACCCTACGCCTGGAAATCTCAAAACGGAGAAAAAAAGGAAGAGAAGGAACACTACAGGATGGGCATGGTTCTTGAAAGAGCCAATTTCACCCCCCCCCCCCCAAATCCTCTGCATGGTTCCTCGGTACTTCAAACCTGAAGACATTTGAAGGTTGGAACTCCATTAATAATCTCTCCACACCTTCATCCTTCCAAGGGGAATCGACTGCGAAATCCTTCCACCACTGACTCCATACCTCCGCCTACACCCACACCTGGAGATCTCAAAGCGGAGAAACAAAAAAGAAACCCAGAAAATTTGCCACGGTCTTCGGTGTTCTTCTTCTCGATTTGAACTTGAAACTGGGCACCCAAAAATTTTCCATCGCCTTCGAAGATTTCCTTCTGCCTCCGAATCTCCAACCCACGCTCGAAGAACCACCACCATCAACGCCACTTCTCCCTTCGATAATCGCCACCTTCTTCTTAAAATTTCACCTCGCCTCAACACATCGAAATCGTTCCCCGTAAGCATCACATTGAAGTTCTTTTTTTAGGCTTCGAAAACCGTCTTGAAACCTCCTGTCATTTCACCTAGAATTCACTTCTGTTCATCAGAATTTTACATCCCCCTCGGTTGAGTATCGTTGGTCTCGCACTTGACAAGAAGAGTAAGTGATGTGTAAAGCTCCATTCGAACAATCGTCACCCCTTAATTTTTAGCTACTTCTTTTTTCGTTCCGTACTCCCACCCATATTTTCGATTTATCTCCTCCTCTCTAGCGCGGGTTCTCCGTTTTCCATTTCGATCGCACGCTTATTTTGCTCATGATTTGCTTACTGAATGGTCGATCCAGTAATAACAAGAGAAAGAGGAAGAGGGTACAACCCCACCGGAAACTTGTTCCCGGGATTTGTGTTGTCTCTCTTGTACCATCTATGCTTTTCTTCGAATTTCTTGTGTCCTTTTGTCTGTATATTCGAAAGTTTTCAATCTATGTGGATTTCGATTCCTGTTTGAGCGTCACGCACCTCGTTTCTTTCATTCTCTGTCATTTTTTTCTATTGTTCATCTGTTTCTACCCAGTATAACATTGTTATCTTGTTTCATTCTCTTTATGTCCGCTTAAGTTGTGTGCGAATACTCACAAACACCTGACTCATATGGGTTTAGGGGTTTGGAGAGTTGCATGAGACCGAAATACAGATTCAAGATCTAGGTCTCTGTTAGAAACGTTTTATTTCCTCTCCCCTCGAACTGTCTTCCAAAAACTATTTATGGAGTTTATCATCATGATAATATTCAGGTTTTGGGTTACATAATGTTACTGCATTTGCTACTATTTCTGCTTAAATCTCATATAAACCGTGGTTTAAACCAAACTCCGGCCTAATATATATGACTCTTAGGAGAGTCGTGTTCTGTTCAGCGGTTCTTGTTCTCCCGATTACCTCCCTTTACTTACTTCTGCTTATGCCCCATGTCTGACTAGTAGCGGCTCTGTCATGTTCAAAGTTTCTTTACTAACAAAGCATTGTCACCCCTGAGGTAAGGGTCGAGAAGCAATACAGAAGTCAGCGAGGTTATCCTTTTAGTTTGGGTTTTTGATCACCTTGAGGGACTAACGTGTTGCTCTCTTGTAGTTGATTCAATCCGAAGTCTTCCTCCTAAGAGATATGGTTGTAACAATGTCGAATTATATACTCCTTAGCATATTGCTCATTCCCTTTCCTCTATTTTGCTATAGTGTTGTTGAGTTAATCAGCTTACTCTGGTGTTTGTTTTGTTCATGTACCAATTTTGCAGGAGACTTACTCTGGTTTCCTGGTACACAATCTTTCTCTGACCCAAAGCAGTCCTCTGATTTTTGTTTGAACTTATAATCTCACCTGTCAATCACATTACATGTACTACCAATGTGCTTCATGAACATTTACCTGTTTGCTGAGCCCATGTGGGTTAAATCCTTTTGATACGTTGTATAGGTTAATTAGCTACCTGTTAATATGGCGTTTGATACTGATTTTTAGGCCTGCGCATAACCATCTCCTTTTGCCATTTGCTCTGCTTTCCTTACTTGCCAAAGTGGTTCTGATCTTTTTCTGCTCACACCTGGCAATAAAAAAGCCGTTGAAGTAAAATGGATTAGTAACCTAATAATAGAACCTATATCTCACTGTTTCCTTTAGTTGAGGGCTTCATGATCAAAACAGAAGAGGGTTAGATGACCTATTACGCCATTTCTGTGCAGTCTACATTGATTTAGTAATTCAGAATTGTTCACTGATGGATCCAGTCTTTGAGAAATGGATGAGGTTGTTGAAATAACCAGAAACAGGAAGAAGATATTTGGGCTAGCAATGTGTTTCAGTTCTGATTAGTATTTGTCACTGGTTTCACTTTAGGTCATGACCTTTGTGTCAACATTAGGAGCAATAAACAGAAAGAAGACGAACCATGACAGATTAGTTAGTTTGGATTTTTGTTTGAGTTTAACAATTTTTGGACCTTTTGCTTTCTATTTAAAATCCTTAGCAGCTCTTTAACAATATTTAAACATGTTTGTTTGTCTTATCAATTGCCTCCATCCATTTCGGTCTGATTAATTATTATGTTGTCTGTTCCTTACATGTATATGCTGTATATTTAGTTTTGCTTCATTTTCCTCTATTTTGATTACTACTACTAAGCCCTAGTTAGCCCATAGGTCACCCCTTTGTAGAAAAGCCTTAGGTTTAGGGTATCCTCAATGCATACGGGTCCTAGACACGGTCCATGTGAGGAATACCCGTTTTCCTCAAAACTTTTCAAATCATCCCTTAATGTCAGAATAAAATGCACAATCAACATTCCAATTCTAATAAAAAATCATCAAATTTCATTTCAAAAATCAGTTTAATTTCAAAATTTAAACATCAATTCACTTCAAATGCTAAATAAAGCCCAATTCGAGGCCTATTCCAAAGCCCAATTCGAGGCCTATTCCAAAGCCCAATTCCAAACCCATTTCAAAGCCTGATTCGAGCCCGTTTCAAAACCCAATTCTAAGATCCATTTCAGGCCTAAAAATCAAATAAAGCCCAACATCCAAGATAGAAAGGTCCAAGGCCTAAATCAAAACCCAAAAATCAAGTCAAACCAAAGTCAGCCCCAAGCCCACAAGACCGGCCCAATCCCAGTCCGGCCCATTAACCAAATCGGCCCATACTCATATCTAACCCAAGTTCGGCCCAAGCCCAAATTCAGTCCAGATATGACTTAGCCCACCAACTCTTAGTAAGCCCGGCCCATTATCCAAGCTCGGCCCATTATCGGGACTTGGCCCATTACTCAGCCCGGCCCACTCTCAGAACCCGGCCCAAAACCCAGAAGATTGACTGAAGTCTACAAAAAATCAAACCTTGACCCAAATGTTGACCTTTGACCCAAACTTTGACCGACTAGAACTCGACCAAACTCCCAACATTGATCGAACCCAAGTCTGACCCAAAGCTCGCAGACTTGGCCCAATACCCAAACTTGACCTGGCCCAATTCGCCCCAGACTTGACCCAATGCAATTCGGCCCACTAACCAAATCGGCCCATACTCATATCCTGCCCAAGCCCAAAGTCGGCCCCAAGCCCACACCCGGCCCAATACTCAGCCCGACCCATTACTAGATTCGGCCCAATTTCAAAAACCCCCATCACCTTACTCGGCCCAGACCCAAGCCCAATACGGTCCAAAGCCCAACTCGGCCCAGACCCATGCCCAAACTTGACCC
This sequence comes from Limonium bicolor, assembly GCA_023374045.1. Lineage (NCBI taxonomy): Eukaryota > Viridiplantae > Streptophyta > Magnoliopsida > Caryophyllales > Plumbaginaceae > Limonium > Limonium bicolor. The sequence goes on along the minus strand of CM041781.1, from coordinate 30,095,270 downwards.
ATTACCCACATCGGCCCATTACCCACGGCCCAAAACTCAAAGCCCATGGCCTAGAGTCCAAAATAGGCCCAAGTCTACAAACCAGCCCTTTAGCCCACCACTTTAAGTCCAACCAAAATCAAACCCTCTCCAAATCTCAAAAAGAAACTCACCCATGAAATGTTATCCAACTTTAATCCAATCCAAGTTCACAAAACACCTAAGTCCACAAAAAAATAATCCAAGTCCCAAGCCTTGTCCATCCGAACTTTGACCTGGACCTTGACCCGAACTTTGACCCAAACCCTGACTCGAACCCTCGACCACCTGAACTTTGACTTTGACCTTTGACCACCCGAACCTTGACCCAAACCTTTGACCAACTTGAGCTTTGACCAACTTGAGCTTGGACCTTTGACTAACCTAAGCTTTGACCTTGACCCAAGTTTGACTTGATCCCACCTTGACTTGGTCTAACCTTGACCCAATCCGTTCAAACCCAATTCATTCAGCTCAATTCAATTCAAACTCAAATCCTGATTCATTTCATCCAATTCAAACTCAACTTGTAAATTCCTTCAAAATCCAAAGACCAAAAAAAAGAATTCCAAAACCATCACTTTATTCAAATTTCATCAAGTTTTCCAAGAAACCATTTTGTGGAATTTTAAAAGGAAAACTCTTCTCACATCACAGAAAACTCTTCTCAACTGCAGAAAGTTCTTCTCACATATACAGAAAGTTTTCTCCTAAAAGCATTTCTCAAAATCAGTGTTTCTTCATCAAGAATTCCGAACAACTTCAAAAGTTTTCCAACTCAGTTTCAAACTCAAAATTAAACCGTTTTCAGGGAACAGGAAATGTCTAACATTTTCAAAACGTTTTCTCCTTAGTTAGACATCACTTGTCTCCCTTCCAAATAAAAATCCGAGGCAGGGCACTGGGGTCGTCACATCCCATGTCGCAGTCTAGACTTCTTTAGGCAGGGCATTAGGGTGATAAACATCCCCTAATTGCAGCCTAGATTTTTACGAGGCGAGGTGCTAGGGATGTGACTGCCTTCCTAGTTGCAGCCGGGATTTCAGAATCGTTTAACTCCCTTCCACTCGATTTCAATATTTTCAGTTTTTAACGTTTTAAAACCCAGAGTTAGAGACGTTATTAGGGTTTGACCGAGGGCATCTCATTCATGGTGTTTCTCTCTAAATCCTATTTTTGACATAAATTCATTGCCCCATCTTTCGAGCCTCGGCACTTACTATTAGTTAAGTGTCGTGTTCGAGGGGGTACATGGTAATCCCTCGGGATTATCCGCCCTTTTACAACAAAAATGATTTTCGGTTTTAAAATTTTAAGAGAGACAATTCTGAGTAAACCAATCCAACCCTTCCATTAGGGCTCCAAGTCACATAGAACCTCCGATTCCCGAATACTCCCGAACAACCTTAGTCATCAGAAACCTGAAACATCTTCAAAACCCGAACACCTGCAAACCAAGCGTCCTCTTCCATACTCCATCATCTTGAAAACTTGAATTCCTCTTCAACACTTTTCGCTTCCCAAAACACCTCAAAAATGTGACCATTCCAAACCTGAACTTCACAGACCCAGAAAACTCCTCAAAATAACCTGAATTCTCTTTAACTTCAGCAAATAACTCAAGTACCCTCCAACTTCACAAAATGTCCCGGAAAGTTCCTTAACCCTAGCAAATGATCCAAACATCCCTTAACTCCACAAAAACAACCAAAACACCCTTTTTACTCCTCAAAACTTCCAGCATCCTCTTATCCCGTGAAAGCCAAAATCTTTCAACACTCAAACAAATTTCTTTAAGATCTGCCTATTTCTGCAAACTCTTCAAAATCATCCTTCCCTCAGCCCACACTCAACTCTATCCTTGGCTTTAAATGAATCTCTCTAAAAAGGTTTTGAAAGAAAGTGATCCCGACAATTGGAGACCGAGGTTTCCTCGGGCACCAATCCGAAGTCGTGGTCGTTGCCACTTCTAAGGGGTGTAACCCAGTGCGAACCCACACAGAACCTCTGGTATGATAAGATAAATCCTATCCATAGGCAGTAAATCATCAGAGTCAATTAACGGTTCTTAGAACCCTTCTCCTCCCTTCCTAGTTCCTTAGGTCAAACTAGGTGGCGACTCTAGTCAATTTCCGCCCTTAGGGCATAAGTCCGCGTGGGGCCCATTGAGAGCGGGTGTAGTGTTCACTAGCATTCCCTTAAGCTTTCTGGGAAAGACGGACGATGTAGTAGGTATTTGAGGGAGGCCAGAATAACTGGTTTTCCCCTCCACAGAATGGCATTTTAGGATCTAGGCTTTTCAGTCAAGGACCATATTTAGATAGACCCCCCTTATACCGAAAAATCACCCTCCACACATATGTGGCTTGTTATTTATTGCACTTTCTATTATGTTGTGCATCTAATCAACCTCCATGCTATCGACAATTAGTCGTCGTAGCCACGTTAGCTTGGGGGCCATGAGAGGATCGTACCAGCAAAGATGCTGACCCTCTCGGGGGCTACTGTTTATATTTTGCAGGTGACCGATAGAAGACGACAGTCCTGAGAGTAGGATCGGGTAGAATTTACTTCGGGTTGTCTTCTTTTAGTTGTACGAGTTGTGCCTGTACACTCATTTAGTGAATGGTATGAGATGTTAGAGAGTTGTATAGGATGTAAGGAGATTGTAAGATTGTTATGTAATTGTTAAGACTTGTAAGTACTAATGTTCGGTATATTCGGGTCCATCAGACCGTAGCTAGATCTTGGAGATTTTAGTATGCCTAGTTGGTCACGTGGGTGACTAACGGCGGTAACACAAATGTTGTAAGAAATCTGCTGCAAAGTTAATATAAGTGAATGGAGGTTTATAAAATAAGTATGGCTTTATGAATTGAGGTGTTACAAAAGTGGTATCAGAGCGTAGTTACGCTCTGATGACAGGAATTACCGAACTTAGGAGAATACTGAGGTTGAGTTTGAGTTATGGGTTAAGGGTTGCGAGATAGAGTGAGAGGTGCGTTAGTTAGGACTTCCCAGTGTATACCGGATATCCGTAGTACCTAACCCGCCCTCCACATCCCTAACTTTGAATACATGGAACAAATGCTAGAGAGAAGAAAGCCTTCTCTTACTCGGGGAACCCGATCTGGCAGTTACTTAACAGTAAGCAATACAAAAACATTTTGTTGTACAACAGTTTACGAGAACTTGAACGTTTTAATTGGAGCACCATGATGAAACAGGCGCTACCAACTAGATTTTACCAATAAAAGAACGGAAATTAACGGTAACATGGGTCGACATGCTACGCAGTCGAGATACACCGCAATACCAATGATAAGAAAAGCACTACGAGTGTAATGGATAGGAAAAGATAAGCGACACGAGTACCGGACAGTGGTCCGAATGAGCATAACAGTGGGATAATACAAGCATGAGAATAGAAACTACCGAAAAATTCATGTACAAATTAGATATTGAAAAAGGACTACATAGTAGTGCCTAAAGGGGAATTATTACTTAGTAACCCCGACATAATACATGGAAACGGGAGCGAGGATTAAGACATAAGAAAATAACAAGGGGTTCCCTCAGAAAGAGGAGCGCCCTGATAAGTGACAGTACTGTCAAAACAACAAGGAAACTGCTAAATGGTCAGTTATCCAAAACGAAAGAACATCGAAGGAGTCCCGAGGACTACCACGGATATAAAAAGATTAGGAGGAAGTACCATTACTGACACACGCAGTACCGGTAGCCCATCTTGCATGGCGCACTTGCCGTAGCAAGTGCTACCACGGTTAAGTTATACGAAAAGCCATCATGGCGAGATAGCAGGACGCTACAGTCGTAATACACACTAATACCGGATTGTAAATCCATAAGAACCAGAGGATAAGACCTTGGGAAGGCCTGACGGCCTGACCATGATAAGACAAGTCGACACACATCGACACAGTCAGCCGGGAGCTGAACTTGGACGAAATACTAAACGATATAAATATTAGCAATGGTACAACCTACTACAACAACAACCGACAGTACGGTAAGAACATCAATCCCGAACCTCAAAGAGAAAAACCTAAGAGATCGCTCAGTTATCCAAGCAAAACACTATGTAAGCAATAGCATACAAGGAATGTATTATAAGATACCATTGAGATTTTGACACAACGACTTTCAAAAAAACTGGATAAGACTCCCAGGATGACCACTAAGAATACCGGCAATAAACATTCTTTATTGAAGATGTTAGTAAACTCCGGAAACTGGGACACCGTAAGGCAGATGCCTAATGCGAACCAATTCATAATTGTTTAAAAACGCACAAGTCTATGAAAACGACAGTATTGTCACAGACACTAGTTAACGCCAGATCACCTGAACGAACTTCCATAGCAGGAAGCAGGATGCAGCAACTTACCATGAGACCCGGTACTACATTTAATATGTAACATAATGGTGGATAGTGTTCAAAGGACCCGAAACTTATGAGGATAACCTACAGATTAGTAAGAGTGCAAGTAATGAACTGAGACATTAAGCACTAAGAGCCTACGAGCCAAGGATGTTAACCACATCAGAGCCGAGGCACAGTAAGTTATAAGAGAGCTTATTTAAGCCACGAAGGAACTACAATTCGTAGATATGAACGGTTACCAAACCTATAACTTAGATTGTGGAAAATATTGCCAGGAAAGGGCACCAATGAAAATATTGAGATAATGCCATTGACAGGGGGGAGAACGAACCATTCCTTTTAGGGTGAGGATACCTCTCCTTGTTATGAGGCCATGAGTGGGAGTAAACCCTCAAAAGGGCTTTCACTTATTAGAGATGGAATACTTTTCATTAGAGAATAGAACCGTAAACCTTGAGATTACCTTAGAACGTACTAGACACATTGGAATAATAAGGAAGGCTGCATAGACAGACCTCATATCCAACACCCAGGATTTTAGAATCAATAATCGTCAGCGATAAACATTGTGAGTAACAGTATGGCACGTCAAGTGACCAACGCTCAGAAGAGCTTGTGATTCAACGGATGACTTCTTCAGTAACCGTTAAATTACATGGTAAATAACATTATAAAGGATGAAAGAATGTGAGAGAAATTAGCCTACTTACGAACCTGAGATTGAAGCAGAACACCTTCATATTAAGAGAGTACCCATTTTACAACACGGTACGGCAACCGCCAAACACCGAAATTAGAGAACTCCCAGTGTGTTTACACCAAGACAGGATTGAGTATAAGATAAGACATTAAAATAAATGATTAAGTAGTTGCACCACCAATGGGCAACAGAGTAAAGGCCAACTACCACGGTAGCAGGGGTCGTGAGGACAACCTATATAAGTGGATTAAGTCATGGTGCGCAAAAGGAGCGACCATTATGTATAAACCGTCAAGTATTAACACAAAGGCAATTACACCTATGAGCTAAGACCGACATAAGTAAGGAAATAAGATGGTAGATGAACTGAGCATTAACGCCAGTAATTTAGACCAGGTGATGAAATATTCACAGGAAGCACGCTGTCCATTCCTTAAGGAACTGGAAGTGCATTCCTAGTAGATCAAAATATGAGAAACAATATAGGAGGCTCTATGGAAAGAGACCGAGTCAATACGGAATACAGAAAGGAACTAGAGCATACCATACCCAAGAACACAGTAAATGGATTTCCCTTGATTAACTTCAAGAAGAACAATAAGTGTTATTATGGATGATGAAAGAGAAGATCGACAACAAATACTTCATAATTAGCAATAGCTAAACGTGTGACGGACACTACGAGTTTACTAAAACGAGACGTGGGACGATTGCACCCCACAGGGGCTTGCAGGCCTGACAGGCTCATTTATGAGTTAGTCGGGTAAGTAGTAATGTATCAGTAAGGTACCCCATGCATGTAGACGAGTGGTTAAGGAACACGGGAAGTAGTCGACTCCGTACCACGGTCAACGATGCAAGATCAGACAAGAGCAGCTACCACCACAACATTTGAAGAGAAGAAATTCAGTTGGACCAATGACACAAAGGAATTAGAGAACAAATAATTAAGAATTAGGAAGTGCGAAGAGCACGAATTATTAAGTACAGACATTGGACATGTCTTAAGACATAAGAGATCAAACTGTAAAGTGCAATAAGCACTAAACAGTAGTTTCAGATTAAGAATCATCTTGAGAGAACACTAGAGCATGAATGTTAGATCTTCAGGGAGAATGGATAGACAAGCTACAACTCATCAAGGCCGTGTATATATAAAGATAACACGTGTCCATTAAGAGATCTTTAGTACTAAATTATAAGCATGCAGGATGAGGATATACAATACTATGAAGGATAAGAAAGGCAGTTAGGCCTAAGATTATCTGAGTCGCGCAGCGGAAGCTAGCAGATCAGTACCTTTGAGATAAGACCAAACTAAGTTAAGAAAATGGTATAAGTACCGTTAAGAATCCTCGATACAGAGACTAAGCCATTAACATAGTTATGACCCTCTGGTCGAATTATAAGTGAGATAGATGACATGAAAGCTAGAATGCTTGGTGAAAATTAGACATCTTGAACCTATGTTCAAGGATGATATAATGTTGATTACGTGGGCATAATCCATTTAAGGGGGTAGAGTGAAAAACCGCTTAGCGTATGTTTATGTACTGAGTACGTAAACTACGGTGTGCATAGCACAAAAGAATTTGAGAATTTGTTTTACATAAACATTTTGAGATAAATAATGGTTATTGCGCACAGAAGATGTGAATACCATACATATTAAGTACCTATCTGGTTAACTCCGGTGTGAGTACAAGTTAAGAGAATTAGTGAAGAGGATTAGGAGACTCGATATGAAAGTATGTGTGAGATAAGAATAAGATAACACTATGAGATATTATTCGATATGAGTATGAGGTATAAAATAGTAATGCTATGAGGTAATTACTAAGAGATGAACTGGGATGATTGATGGACTGAGTCCACACCTTGGAGATGTATTGATTACGATTAGAAAGAAAAAAAAGATAGACAATTGGAAATGAGTGAATTATATGATGTTTGAAAATGAAGTGGGAGGTGGAACTTGATTTTCTAGGGATCAAGGGAACCGAACACAAATTGGGGTGAAAGGATGGTTCAACACTGATGCTGATCACATCAGGCTTTGATGATTCCTGAAACTCCCTACCAGTGGTCACAATTAAATCACGCTAAGGATAGAGGCATTAGGATAAAATGAAATTGGAGTTGATTGTATTTTTAAATAGAGGAATTATTCCTCACTTGACCTCGTAAAAAGGATTTCCTTTTTACTGAGTCTCGCCCATGAAGTCGAGGACGCATGAGCCTTTGTCTTCGGACCGGTGACATGGGAGAATAGAGTGGTTTTGTATTCTAGCCCATTAAGGCGAGGATGAATGTGCCTTTGTCTACGGACCGGTGACATGGGAGAATACGATGAAATTATGTGATTGTTTTAATCTTCAAAAGGAACAAAGGGAATTTTGAGTGCTATACATGCTTAAGCATGTTGTGTGATATTTGAGTAGAAGTATATGACAGACCTAATGAGTCAATAAGTTTAAGTACATATAAGCATGAACTACATGATCCATGAATGAGATAAACCGTGTAATCTAATTAAATAAGATGCATGGGAACTTGGGGACAAAGTTCATTTAAGGGGGTAGATTGAAATACCCCAAACCTAAGTATGCTAATTAAACATCAAGTTATGATGTAATAAGGCTAAAACATGCCTTAGAAACATCGGTAGACAATTTAAACCAAGGAAAATATAAGAAAACGCCATAAGGGCAATTTAAGCAAAAATGTGCTCTAAGCTTGGAGCGACTTTGATTAGCACCCAAATATCATTATAAGACCTTATTAACATGCTAATGGACATGTTAAATCAATTAACAAAGAAAACCAAGCTCAAAAACAAGCTTAAACACAAAATGTGCTTTAAGACTCCTTAAAGCACCTTTTTGAGAAATTATCTTAGAAATGAGTTTTGAGTGGCTAAATGCCCATGATAACACCTTAATTAACATGTGTACTATTAGTATCACATTATGAAGCCTAAATCAATGGGAAATAAAAAAATTCACAAATTTGTGCACTAATTTATGAATAGTGCCAAATAGTACCTAGTTTAAGCTTTAGTCGACATAAGTCAATAAGTTGGTCAACCAAGACCATAAATATCTTATCTATTAAGGGGGGAACGGTTTTAAGTGTGGTGAGTCACCATAAGGGCCAGCAAAGTAAGGAAAGAGGTGGGAAAGTGAGTAAATTCACTATTTGCTTTAAAATGACAGTATCTTAAACTAGCCTTCTCTCTCCTCTCTTCTTCATTTCTTATTCTTCCACTGAATTCTTCTTCCTCTCCTCTCAAGAAAACCGTGAGTACAGCCCCATTCTTGCTCCACCTTCATTTGCTCACAAAATCTTCATTTTAGCTCCAAATCCAAAAATAAGCTTAGATAACTCTTAGTTAGACCAAGGCCTTGCTTCCTATATTTTAAAAATTGGAAAAGCTTCATTTTGGAGCCATGATAAATCTCCATTATAGGAGGAAAAATTAGCTTGAAGGGTTCATTAGCTTCTCCATTCATTCAAGGTAAGGAAAATGTAAGAAAAACCATGTTTCCATCATTTTTCCTCCATTTACCGAAAATTATCTTCTCATGGGATCTTGTTTTGATCCCTTTAACTATCCTATTTTCATTCTCCAAGGACTAGTGGAGGTCCTTCTTGATTCATACCCAAGTCTATCTTGAGACTTCAAAGGTAACTCATCCACTTTTAAGCTTTAAAACACATTTTATACCTAAGAATGAGTTTCTATGAGTTTTAGGCATATTGCTTAGGTGCCATTAGATTATTGAATGTGAATTAGAACATTGACAAGGGAATTAAAGTTTCATTGCCGAAAGTCAGCAAGAAAATCCAAGGAGGAAGTGTGAAAGCTTGGAAAAATAAGGTAAATGTTTTACCTAATGACGGTTTAAGATTTTAAGGGATGAGGTTTAGATAAGTACTAATGTAGCTTAAAGCTACATTATGTAAAGGGTTATATAACCTAGGAAAAAGAAATATTGAACAAGCTTGTGAACTTGTGATTAAGGAGCCAATGGGAAATGATTTAGTAAGATAAGTATAAGGTGAATTATGAGAACACTTATATTGCTATGGGAGCATTGTTGTGTGTTTTGCAGGTTGAAAGCTTTATATGTGGAAATTCATTGTTTAAGTTTAAGTCATTTAAGGGCCTAAGAGCCATGTCATTTAAGAGCCTTAGTGCTATGCAATTTAAGATTATTGCACTATATTGAGTTGTTATGGATGGGTTGATTTGGGTGAGAAATATGATGAGAAAAAGAATTGATGTGTGTGAGATGATTGAATGGGAAAAACTATAGATATGGGTATGATAATATACTAGAGGAGCTATGGCGAAATTTTTAGTAGAAAACAAAATGTTTAAGGGGTTGTTGTGAATTAATGTGACCTAGGATTTACTAGGAGTCATTAGGAAATTTGAGAGAAAATGAGTTAAACAAGGTGTTCTTGAGGAGTGGAATGACCTGAGTTATCTAGGAGGAATTAGAGGTTAGTGGATGGATTAAACATACGTGATTGAGATATAAGGTGTGTATTCGATGGAGCAAAATTTTGTAGGAGAATGTTGTATAATGTTTTAAGATGATTTAGGTATGAACTAGAGAATAAAACAATGAGAATTTTTGGGTAGCTTGTGTAAGTGGTGAAGATGCTAGTAGTGGATTAATAAGGTTATAGTTTGGATGGTAATGAGTGGACTTGGGTGATGGAGGTGAAAAACTATAAGAGAATGTAGTAAGTTGTCAAGGGGATGACTAGGAATATAAGTGATTGATAATGAGAATGGTGAGTAAGTTGAGAAAAGGAGATGGAAATGTCTAAGGAGGGTGTAGCATGGTCAAGGTAAATGAAGAATAATTTTAAGGTGTTAAGAGGATGGAAAGAAATGTATAGGTATGTCCAAGAGTTTAGGAGTGATGAGTAACAAATGGAAAGGAGAGAAATTTGTGCATGGAGATGCAAGATAACCTTGGAAAGTTTAGCAAAGGAAAGATGGATGAATAATGATGTTTGAGGGGTAGTTATAATGGTTGAAAGGAAACACCTTGGTTAGTTGGAGTTTTAGACAAAATTTACATGTTGGAAGTGTAAGGAATTAAATGTTAAGTGTTAGGAGTTTAGTAAGAATTGAGTAAATGTTTAAGAAGATCTTTGGTGGATGTTTTAAGGTGGGAATAAGGTACCAAATGGTGTTAGAACATGTAAGAACATATTGGGGAACTTGTGGAGGATTTTGGGAACAAAATAGAAATTTTTGTGTAGAATCTATAGTGGACCGACCCAGGGGACCGACCATGTCTGGGTTGGTCGGATTGTATTAAGCCAGGCGAAGTCTTTCTGGAATGGACCGACCCAGAGGGTCTTGGGTCGGTCGGGTGAGTTTGGGTTGGTCGGGTGAGATTTAGAGGATGGAAAGTTACTGGAATGGACCGACCCGGGGTTGGGTCAGTCGACCCTTAAGACATTAAAAAAAAAACTTTAAGAATGTTAAGTGGTATTAATGGTACACCATTAAGAGGGTAATGATGATTAGAAAGACAAGGATATAAGAACTTAAGGGATTAATTTAAGTTAAGGATTTAAGTGTTTAAGGTTAAGTTTATAAGAATTTAAGTGATATTAGATGGGGGAGATTAATGGCTAAGTAAGTAACATGGAAGTAATTAACGACCTAATTGGATGAATGTTTTAGGACTTGAAAATTGGACTCCGGAGGAGAGTAAGCAACCAAACAACCGACGGTGTACGGTATGGTTTTCTTGTGACCTGCTTGCTAACGAGGTGTCCCTCGGCTTGTGCTATTTGTTTATGTTGTCGACTAAACAAGATAAAGCATGCAACCGGAATATTATGTTTGTTGTGTGAACGTGATGCACTAACACAACTTACCTTGAGAACTTACTAACAATGCTTAGGTGAGATTAAGTAACACTCCCAAATATTGTTTTCTTAGTAATCGAAAGAGGTTAACTAACCAACATCAACTTTGAGGCTTCCACTAACTGGAACTTTGGGGGGGGGGGGGGGTAGGAATCTGGAATCGTTCCGGCACATGTGTTTGAGGGGGGTCGGTATCCTTATCAGGTACCGACTTCCAAATATGACTTGTCTTCGGACTTGTCGCCTAGAGTTGACATAAAGACTCGGTCACCTTGATTTTTGTTCAAGGTGGGAGGCACTACTGAGGAGGTGTGGTGGGATATACCTAAATCCCAACTAATTCTAACAAATATTGTTTATGTAAACCAATGGAGCTGATAACTCATTGGTTAGGGTACTCGACCCGACAAGATAAACAATGAATTAAGGAACAACCATTCTAATTAAAGAACGGTTGACTTAATTGAGATAAGAACTGAGATAAGATTGAGATAAGGTTTGAGATAGGATACAACCATTTCTATTTAAAGAATGATTTGTATTCTAAGACTGAGATAAGGATTAAGATTGAGGTAAGATAAGGTTGGACTGAGATTAAGAGGAAACATAACTTAAGGAGTAAAATGATTAACTCACTAATTAAGGGAACGCCTTTAAGTCATTCATTGTGTTTGAACTTTGATTGTTCATAGTGGCTTGTTGTTTATTGCACTTTCTATTATGTTGTGCATCTAATCAACCTCCATGCTATCGACAATTAGTCATCGTAGCCACGTTTGCATGGGGGCCATGAGAGGATCGTACCAGCAAAGGTGTTGACCCCCTCGGGGGCTACTGTTTATATTTTGCAGGTGACCGACAGAAGACGACAGTCCTGAGAGTAGGATCGGGTAGAATTTACTTCGGGTTGTCTTCTTTTAGTTGTACGAGTTGTGCCTGTACACTCGTTTAGTGAATGGTATGAGATGTTAGTGAGTTGTATAGGATGTAAGGAGATTGTAAGATTGTTATGTAATTGGTTAAGGCTTGTAAGTACTAATGTTCGGTATATTCAGGTCCATCAGACCGTAGCTAGATCTTGGAGATTTTAGTATTCCTAGTTGGTCACGTGGGTGACTAACGGCGGTAACACCAAATGTTGTAAGAAATCCGCTGCAAAGTTAATATAAGTGAATGGAGGTTTATGAAATAAGTATGGCTTTATGAATTGGGGTGTTACAGATTCGATTAAAGTTAAGCTAAAGGGTCACGCGGACTGAAAACATATAATATCAAACAAATATCATAACCAAGTCTAAAATTAAAGGAAACCATAGCTCAAGGCTAACCTACCAGGGATATAATGTCAATGATGTTCATACCCCACTAATTAACTAATTGGTACCTCACACTGAGGTGCTCGAAAACTAAAGTGACATCTCCACAGAGGATGTTGAATACTAAAACCTGTAGTTGTTAGTCCGTAGACTAACCTAAACAATCTGAAGATTATTTAACTAATCATAGCGCTACGGGATAACTTACTGGTTACCCACGGTTCATGTTCGGAGAGCAATTCACTATGGTTCCAAAGCTAATTAATCATACAAATAGACGCATAAAGTTCTTGTATATATATAGCTAAAGCCAAAATAATTTCAATACAAATATTTATATGATACATTAGAATTAATATGTAACACAGATACATAAAAATATTATTATTATAATAATAATAATAACTGATCAGAAAATAATATGCGGACATGGTTTGCAAACTATATATATAGAACAAAGCATTTAAAAATATAATAATATCATACTTGGCATAGAGAAAGTACGCTGCTAAATCGGAAGTTTTCTTCTAACAATCATTTGAAAAATTGTTATCGAAGAGAATAATAATCTTAAAACACTTTATCCGAAATCATTTCCAAGACGGATGCATGATATATAATATTGTAGTTGGGGCGACTATTACTCATTTACAAAACTTAGTACTTACACATAACATAGACGGAAATTCACGCTGCACTTAGAATTTGGCCTCCAATGACACATGCTAATCTTCATTCATGAATTCTTGTTTCCTATTATGTAGGACTGAGAGATGTACTAGATAGATGACAAATAAAGAACCCCTTTCTCTATCTTTTTCTTTTGTCTAGCTAAGAAAAGTGATACTTGCTAAGAGGAAAGAGATGTTCGAAGGAGTTAGAATAGAGATGACAAGCAGATCCAGAATTGAAGAACCGTATATATAAAAGAAGACGGAGGGAAAATGAAGAAGAAGGGAATACAAACTAGTTAATTAATAAAGGAAATTAAACTAGTTGAATTAATTGTCGAAAACTAAGAGTTAGAATGATGAGTGGTTTATTAAATAAAGTCGGAAATATGAGAGGTTAAAATTGATTTCTTAAATAAAGTCAAGAATACCGAAAAATAAATCTGGTAAACTAAATTTGTCTTATTTAATGTAACAAAATTATTACTAGTATTTAAATGATATAATTTGTATTATAACTATGTTATAAACAAACGAATACTCCAAATTAATCAGAAAAAAACCTAAGGATCACTATCACGACATTGAGAATCAGAACTGATGTATTTCTAAAACAAGTTATTCTATTAAAATGAATTTCATTTATTAAAAACCATATAATATGCTCGATATGCAGTTCAAAAATTTAGGGGTATTACAATGCATGCTTGATAATAGTTCCAGATCGATGTGGTTACAAGCTCCATTATTTGTATGAGTGACATGAAATAGAGTCATAAACAGTGCCTACAAGATACCAATAAGTGTTCCCTTGTTTCATATACACACTCTAGTATTTACGTTTTAGTTTCTACAAACCTTCAACATAACTTTCACTTCACCACTTATAACACACCTATACCATTCCATTTTCCCCCACAAAACCTATGTAATATCAACCATGAGGCTTTCTTGTCTTATATTTGTTGGTGTTGAATTATTTTGAGGATACATAAAACTTCGATTTGAACATTTATATAAAGATAACTATGGCAGTATAGTAACTAATAGATGGAGTTGACAAGAGGTGATACTGGGTTCAATTTTTAGGCTAGTATAATAATAAATTGACAAATGGTTGATAATGAAACCTATACGCATAAAGCTATATATAACTTGTAAGACTCTTAAACAAATGGTCACATAAAGGGGCTTTTTTAGGTTTACATCTAAAACCTTTTTAGTTTTGCATCACAGAGGATTGTAGCTTATTGTTGTAAAATATATTCTCTTAATGAGGCTAATGACAGTTACAAACTATAGTTCTACTTTTTTTTGATAATTTGGGTATATAACCGTAATATTGAAATAACAAGCGGATATGAACGAGCCTCATTAAAACCTCCCTAAACAAAACCCAATGGGAAAAAAACTCACGGAGGAAAAAGAGTACCTACCACATCCAAATACAGACTAACTGGCCAAACTAAACAGCTCCAACCAAACCAACCACTAACAAGCGATCTTAGAGCGTACGGACCAACCAGATGATACCCCCTCAGAAGAACGAATAAGAAAATAAGAAAATCAAACAACAGCGCCTGAGAACCCATAATCCAACAAAATCAAATCCACCAAGAAAAGACGAGACCCTATATCCTCTTGTCCCCTCACAAAGGACCAGCAAGACGCCATGCCTCCCAAGGGGCAACAAAACCATGGCCCTAAAATTGGCCAACTGGGCAAAAAACCCTACGCACATAGAAAACTAGTGCCCCCAAGAGAATCAAATCAACATCACATCCTGGGCAAACAACTCCTCTCCAAGAGCACTACAAAACGATTACTTCTACTGGGCCTCAATCGTCTCCATCTGGGACTAGAGTTGATTAAGCATGTTAGTCTTTGTTAGGCTTGGATTAGGAACTTTGCACCCTAGTTGCCTTAACAGATCAACACATTCTTCCGCTTCTTTTTCTGGGTTAATAATTTTCCCTTACTCATCCCTCGCTGGAGCTTCCTTAATAACTTCCTTACTAGGTTGTGAAGATGGTGGCGTATTATGAAAAAATCAACGACCAGACTATACCATTTGTATTAATCGGGGACTTAACAAGGGTTTCCTGTGTAATTAAATCTGGCCTTCTGCATAACTTCATAAATTACCTGATTTTCCTTATTGACCTTCGTGTCGCTATCTAAAACGACTGTCCTCGAGCGACTGATCGGTGCCTGACAAAGAGACTCTTGAAAGAACGTGTCGGGAATTAGAACATCTTCCTCCTCCTTCTCTTTATCTATCTGTCGCAATTGGGTGGGAATAGAAGCAGCGACATAAAAGTTTTTGTCACCTGCCGCTTGACTCTCTAGGTCATTTTGCGTTAAACCTGTATTTTGATTGTCGGCATTGGAAAGATGCGAAGGGGAGGAACCCCATTACCATTTGCCACGTGGGCCTAGAGTTTCACCACACAGTTCCCCAAGGCGGGCGTTCGCATCATTCGGTAGATGATTTTTGGAATCCGCCGCTAATAGCTCTGCACTACTCTTTGGGATTGCTGCGCCTGCAGTCTGTGTTAGGACATGATGCTGATTGCTGACATAATAATTGCGGAGTAGTATGCGCGGCCGAATGACTACCTCCGAGATTTGAATCATACTGTGGCTCATGCTCATCATTGGCATGCGAATGTGATACGCTACCCTGAGATATTCCTTGACAACTAAATTCTCCTCCTCCTTCTTTATGTGATTGGCCAGCATTCTGGGAATTCAGTTGAACATGATTAAGGACTCCCGTATCATCGGGAATTTGGACAATACTTTCACTCGGGTCTGTGTTTCTGCACTTGACTCTATCATCCCCAACTTCGACTATTGAAACCGGGAAGGGGTGCCCCTCAACTTTGACCGTTATTTTCCAGTTAATCAGTTTGAGGGTTGATGTTTCTAAGTGAATGCGGATTTCTGCATTCTCCACAAACTGATTTTCTTCTTCCTCTATTTTGATGACATCACCCACTGTTTGTGCAATTTTATGCACGTTTAGTTTGTTCCATGTATGAAGGGGTATACCACGGAGGACAACCCACGTTCTACGTTTCTCAATTTGATCCTCCCTATCCCAATGACGAACTTCCAATCCTTCACCAGTAGAACGACCCTAGTTAACAGCTTCCTTTACTTCATGTATTAAATTGAAAAGTATGAGGAATTTTCTTCTAGAGAGAGCTAGTAGTGCTGACATATTAGGCCGCCTACTACAAAGGAAATCCAATGCTTCCTTCGGATTCTTTTCCTCTTGGATAGTGGTAACCACACATTTGGACAGACATGCCTTCATCCCTTCATCAGCTTTGATCTTTATAGAGAGTCTTTATTTAGCATTACTATTCTCTTTTTGGATCTGGGTAGCTGACTTTTCGGGCTGGGAGAAGCTACTAGCGGGAGCACCTTTTCTCTCTTGGCTTTATGACCTTGAAACTCCATTCTTGCCCAAAGACTACTGCCGTTGATATTCCAACCTTTGATGCCATCAATTACTCTCTTGGCATCATCGACATGATAAAAATCTACAAAGGCACAAGTATTTCGGTTCCCCGATCTCCATTTTCTACTAATGTAGAGCCTACTCCATCGAGCAGATCTTTGAACTAATCTGCCCAACTGATATTTCGACACTCCTCTATGAATATTGTGGGAGTAGTGTTACCTTTGGTTCTGGAACTACCTCATGAATACCTGTCAGAGTCCGAATTTCTCTCAAACCTTGCCCTATGGCTACACGAGCCACGATGTCTGCGAGAACCTTGACCAAACTTGTCCTTGCGAGCTTTATCGTTGCTACCACGAGATCTGCTGGTGCACACTCCAGCCCCCCGGGATGAGTGAACATAGTATTTGCACCTGTAACTCTTCCCCGTATGAACCATCTCTCTCCCCATGGATAAGGACAGAGCGCTATGACGTGATGTGTGACGGAGAGAACAGATTAACGACGACGAAGGGGATAAAGATGGGGGTTTTAGGGATGGCGACGCGGGTAAAGAGGTATAGTTGGTGGATGTGTCAAAGAGAGATGCAAGAGGGGATATGAAGAAAGAACAGAGGGATGGTTAGGATGGTGGAGGGTTAGAGGAGGTGGCATGGTGGTTCGCTACCGGGGAAGATGAGGGGTTGGGTCGACAAGCTCTACTGGAGAGAGGGGGAGCGTGAGGAGTCAGTTCCTCTTGTTTAACATGTGGTTCTTAAAACTAGTTCTACTATAATGAAAAGGATGTGCATATGTTAACCTGTAGGGATCTCCAGCAGTTTCATCCATTCCAACTTGTCAATGATGATGACGTCCAAATGCTGGTGGCAAATCTATGTATTTTCTTAGAAGTCTTCCCGTGTATGTAAATTCCTTTTAAGTAAAAGGTTGTAACTGCTCCAGCGCATCAGCCTTATAACTTTTCCATATTGAATTTTGGAAACAAAGAAACTAGCGGTGAAGTCACCCAGCTAGATAGCTTATATGTCATGTACCACATCCAGGGTGAGTACACATAAATAAGAGAAAAGTATATTAAATTTTAAAGTGCTAAAGCTTATAAAATATAAGTGTAAAAAAGTATATCATTGTTCATCATAATTCATGCTCTTCAAAACAAGATGCATCATGAATATATTTTGGTAAACTTAAAATACTATAAATGAATATATATTACGTATTTTAAAAGTGATTCTTATTCATTGACAAATTGAATATTCTTTAATAATTAAATGAATCTTATTCAATTTGTAGAAGGAGACCCTAGAGCAAGCGCCAGGTTGTTGGGTGGCTCAATGCCACGTGTGAGCCTTCTTCTAGTGCGATTGAATTAAGAAGAATAAAGCCTCACGCCGTGTTTCACATAGCATAAAAGGAGACGCGTCATAAAATTTCAATGCGAGGGAGGACTGATCACAGAGAGGACGATCGTCGATCACTGCACAAATTCACTTTTCTTAAACGTAAGATCCACTTTTCTTAAATGAAAGATTCACTTTGCAATATACGAAAGATCACATTGTTCTCGCATAAGATTCACATTTCTTAAACAAAAGATACATTTTCAAAAACAAAGGATTCACATTGTTTAATATGAAAGGTTTACTTTTTTAAACATAAAATTCATTTTTCTTAAACAAAAGGTTCACTTATCAATAAATGAAAGGTTCATATTGTTCTCGCGTAAGTCTGTGACAATATTCATTTTTCTTAAACATAATATTCACTTTTCTTAAACGAAGGATTCACTTTTCAGTAAATGAACCACGTAGTTATCAAACTGAACTATTTACTGTTACAAGAATTGTCATATAGTAAATTATCTATCGTTGTTGTAATAGTGAATCATATTATGCTATAATAATGTACCATAGTCCTAACAATTAGTTGAATCAAAGTGGATCATTATATTAACAATTATTATAAATTAGTGTTTTAAAAATGAATTATTTTATGTTACAAAAGGCTTTCATAGATTCATAAAGTGAATTAACTAAAATTACGCTTTTAAATCAAAAGTAACTTTCAATTTCAACAATAGAAAAAGTGAATCTTATGTTTCTTATTTGTGTATCTTTGGTGTTTCCATAATGAATAAATACTGCTACATTTGGTAATAAAATAGCTCATACGACGAATCAACGAAAAATGATTCTTACTTTACCTATTGTGAAACTAAAATGATATGCAAGTGAATCATTTTCTTCTACAAGTATTGTTTGTACATTAATAAAATGAATTCAATAAAAATCAGTTTCTAAATGAGGAATAATATAATTGATAGTAAGCATAAAAGTGATTCTTATGTTTACAGATTATGAATCAATTGTGATATGTGAATGAATCGAACACTGCTATAAGTATTGTTTGATATCGGCCTCCAGTATGATCATCTCTCATTCATACAAAAAGGGGAAAACAAATTTATTGGGTAGTTTGATCAGGTGGGGTAGTACTAATGGACAAATGACCTGTTTTTACTCTCCCACATATCCTCGTCCTAGAAGCAGCAACAACAGGCAGCCGCAACTATCCAAGCATGCAACCAAAGTCTTCCCTTCTGATCCTTGCTTCCTTCTTCCTTTGATCTATCCTACAAACACACACACATAGACACACATTCATTTCACTGACTACGTATTTCAACCCTCAAATGGCGGCCAAATACATTGTTTTCCCGATAACAATGCCACACCATTACAACGGCTACAATTTCGACTCTCATATCAACTACTTTCAGGTACATATATACTCACTTCCCCAATCCAACTTACACTTCTTCATCACTCTCACTCTCATTAACCTTTTTCCCTCACTTTTCTCAATTTAAACAGGTTTCATGACAACCCAAGCGTCACAAAAGACCCTCATCATCACTTTTTTTGAACGCACTGAATCAAAATGGGACGGAACTTCAACTAAAAAAGTTACGATTAATTTGAAGATAATTTCATAGATAGAAAGATAAAATGTCGAACTGCTAATAACCTTTAATGTTTCCAGCAAACTTTCAACTTAATCCTAAAATTCATTGATTCTCACAACGAACAATGGAAAATCCTTTGGGGAGCTTCAAACTACAATTGCAAGTTTTTTCCTCTTACCTCCAGAAGCAGCCAGAACCTTGCTAAGCTGCTGAGGTGGCTCCCTGAATCTTTCATTAAAACCTACGAGCAGCCTTGGAGTATTTTGGCAACTCAGAGATAGCTCGCTACCCAGTATCCACCTTCAACAACGAACTACTCTTCTTCTTCCTCCTGGGAGTGGCATCGACCAATGACTAGAGAAAACGCTATGCCACGTGGCTTTGTTGAGCACTACTAACCTTCCCGTCGAACGCCAATCCACGGAAGATCGAGCTGGCTCACTCTAAAGCCATATCATCATCAGCTGACGAGAGAGCTTTCTGATCATCGGTCTCTGGTCTAGGAAAATTCGAAAAAGAGCGGACAAGAGGGGGAGAGGAGGAAAGAAAATTCGAAGAAGAGCGGACAAGAGGGGATATACTACAAAATTTTCAGGTGAAATGGGAATATTGAGACAACATATTTTCTCTAAGGTGAAGAAAATTGGAAGGCGTCAACATGAGGCATTGACCTATTTGGTGGGTTTGGGAAAAATTTCCATGAGAATGTGTTTCCTTCAAGGCTCTTGGAGGTGTGTGTTGTGCGTGCCACGAATCAGATAAGGTGCACATTCTCCCTTCTGTTACATAACCATCTGTTTGCTCTACTGTTGGTTTGGTTATCAGTAAATTAATCTATGATTTGACGACAATAAGCATAGAAGAATGAGGGAGGAAGAACCTAGGTTGCACAGGTACGAGGACGGAACAGGTACGGCAAACCGGTACGGTACGGAAAAACGGCATTTGTTAATATTTTAAAAAACGCGGGGACGCAAAAGAAGTATATAGATATATTAAATAGACTTTAGTTTACAAAACAGTTTAAAAAATATTCACATTTCAAGCTTACTCTACGCACATATTTACAAATAATCAGCATATTACAAAATAATCGGCAACATATTCACAATAATAATAATAATAGTAACTCATTTTAGTTTACTAAAACAAATAAAAAAATATCTTTCCTTGATTCCAGTACAACACATATGTGGTTTACAAAATAGATAAAAAAGGAATTATAGCAACTACTTCCAACCTCTCTACAGCACATAGCACATACGAGATATTCTGCACGACTGCGGATATCATTTTCAACCAAAAAAAAAAAGTGGGTCCCATGCGTTTTACGCGTTTTAGCGTACCCGGGACGTTTTGGGTACGCGGTACGCGGCCCAACAGACGTACCAGTGCAACCTAGGGAAGAACGACGACTATCACATGAGCAATCAAGAAGAGAGAGAACGACGGGGGAGATCAATGGTGAAGAGAAACGACGGTTTAGGGTAGATAAGAGAAGATGAGATATAATTAATTATATCCTTAATGTGAAGGAACTAAGGGGCGTTTGTTTTGGGTATCAGTAAGGAAATCGGAATATTCATTTTCCAGCTGTTTTTTTGCCAGTTTTTTGTATTTCAGGAAGAGAATGAGATTACCCAAAAACCCTTATCTTGATTTCCACCCCCTCCTAGGGATTTGGATTCCCTTTCCCCAGTGCATTGACCGGAGCACATATGACCATTGGCCGATACATGACCATTAACCGGTTGAATGTTGACCGACTATTAATGACCATTGACCGGAAGCCGACAACCGTTGACATGCATCTCGACGGCGTTGACCGGTTATTTATTTCATTTCTCCAGCTCAAAGCAAACAACCGGAAAATCAAAGGGAATTCTTTTCCATTCTTCTCTATTCTCTTTCCTGATTCCATTCTGTTTCCCCCGCTCGAAACAAACGCCCCTAAATTGCCCAATTTCCATATTAGTACCTACGTCAGGTTCTAAATCGAGATTGCATTTTACTTTTTAATGTGTAAATCACAACTTCTATTTTCAAAATAAAAATCTCCCTAAATTAGGGCAGTTCTAACTTTATACTGCAGGGACGCCTTTCGCTAGGAATTTTCTTGCATTTGAGCTAGAAAAAGACTGAGATGCGGTATTATCCAGTCACTTTGACCAAAACCCCACTAATTTCCCGGATCATGTTGTTTGGGAACATCAAAATATGCGCAAAGGCTCGAAACTAGTGTTAGTATATTGAAAAAGGCTTTTCCTGATCACGTTGTCCGTAGACATCAAGTTTAAGACCACAAACCCAATTAATTTGAGTTTATCGTACCGAAGAATTGAAAACTATTTTTTTCGAATTTCTGCCATATCATTTCACTATAGGACAACAGATACATGCTACAGGGTGATGAATCATGACGCCAAAAAGAGCAACAGGTTGTTCCTGGTCAGTGCTACACCCAAAGTGGAGGAATGCTTTGACCAAACTAAAGCCTAACTTACAGGTATCCGCTGGAAACCCCTCCATTGCTCATACATATATACATACAAAAGCCTGAAAATTCCATTTCTGTAGAGTGCTCCAATCATGACTAAGAGAAGCAAAACACTGATCAATAACAGTGAGGTTGTCACAAAGTATAGTTGAACCCAGCTTCTGTGAGCACAGAAGACTCAATTATATTACATGGCATTTCGAGGAATTAGCAACAACACTGAGCTCCCAGCACTAGAAGCAAGAAACCATGACACAAGGCTGGAGTTGGGGAAGATCAGGACAACTACGCACGGAAAGTTTAAAAAATGAAAATTAGTCCTTCACTCAACCATGGGCTGCATACAGGATCTGCAATTTGAAAACAAACAAAAACCACGAGCCACTGGATCAGTGAGCTAGATCCTTGCTACAAATGGATAAAAGAGCTGTTAC
This sequence comes from Limonium bicolor, assembly GCA_023374045.1. Lineage (NCBI taxonomy): Eukaryota > Viridiplantae > Streptophyta > Magnoliopsida > Caryophyllales > Plumbaginaceae > Limonium > Limonium bicolor. Next base: position 30,072,891 of record CM041781.1, on the reverse strand, counting down.
CTACAATTCTGAAACCATTGACATTGATATTTACCTTTTCTGACAGGTGGAAATGCACATGAAGAAAAGGCAGAAATGATCATGGAAGATGATGCCCAAGCCAATAAAAATAATTCGCTCATGCCAATTTGGCATATCTGCGGTTGGGTAAGTTGGATAAATGACTTGCGAAGTGGCGTTTTCATTCTAGGAGTTCATGCCAGAGCCAGAGCCAGAGCCAGAGCCAGAGCCAGAGCCAGTAAAAATTACATATCGTCATCTTCAGGAAGTGGTAATGGGTCAGCTTTCTTTAAAATATAGAAATGGGATAGCTCCAGATTCAAGAAGAGACTGCATGTTCGTAGATGTTGCTGGATCTTCAGAAAGTCTTGATATTGCATCTTTGAGAACAGAAAAGTTCTTATCTGTAGCATCTGGGAATACTTCTTTGTCAACCATTTCCTTCAAAACATTGAATGCCAGAACCAAATTACTCTTTGATAAGAAAGCACCTAGCAAGGTTGTGTATATATAACTGTCAGCTTGGAGTTCCTGTTCATTCATCTGATGGAGATAACTTAAACCCGCATCTGGTCTTCCATTCTTACATAGGCCATTGATAAGAGCCATAAAAGCAATCCTGTTAGGAAGGCATCCTTCCTTTTGCATTTCATTCCACATCATGACAGCATCATCGGGCAATCCAGCATTACACTGCCCATCAATTAGGGTTGTATAGGTAACTATATTAGGATCCACCACCTCAGCCATTTTATGAAAGAAAACCAAAGCTTGATCGATCTTGCCATTCTTACAACATCCATCAATGACTGAATTGTAAGTGACCACTGAAGGAACAAGACCATTGCCAAGCATCTCACTCAGAAATTTTGCAGCTTCTTGTAATCTTTCGGCTTTACAAAGGCCATTGATCAAAATGTTGTAAGCAACCACGTCAGGTCTTTTCCCATCTGCACACACTTCTTGGAAAAGCTCAAGAGAACGATCTACTTCCTGTACTTTCAGTAAACCTTTGAGGGCAGCTGAATACGGGATTATATCAGGACGAGCGCCTTCTTTAGCCATGTCAGAAAGAAAAGTACATGCTTCAACCCCCTTCCCACGTTTGAAAAGATATTGGATAAGTGATGTGGTATGTTTCATCCATGGTTCAGATGCATAAAGTCGCATCTCTTTTACAATGTTCAAGGCTCCTACTTGATCCCCTATCCTACAAAAACACCCATAAATGGTGTTGTACGTGAACTGAGTTGGCTGAAACCCAGCATCTTTCATCTCCCTTAATAGCTCAAGGGACTCTACCAATCTATTTGACGCGCTCATGGCATCAATTATGTTATTATAAAGTAACAGATCCTTCTTACAAGAAACTTGATCCATATCCCTGAAGAGATGTAACGCCCCATCTAATTTTCCAGCTCTACACAAGCCATGCATTACAATGTGAAATGACGCAGTGTTGGGCCAAAAATCTCCCTTGAAAACTAAAAGTTTCTCCATTTTTGTCTCGGAAGAATCAGTATCCAGACCCAATGTGATTCTGATTAAGTGATGAGCTTTATCAACTGCACCACCATCTACCAGACTATTCAATACAATATTATAAAGAAAGATCAAAGATTTCCTGTTCAGATAATTTTTACCATCCTCAAATAGCATGATCATATCCTCTTCTGGAGCGGATGGTATAAGCTTTGTCAGTATGCCAACATCAGGAGAAATACCCGAACCTTTCATTTCACAATACAAAGAGAAAGCTTTCTCGAATTCTTTGCTTTTGCAAAGCTGTGCAATCAATACATCGTATATAGAGACATCAGGAAGAAATCCGGATCTCCGCATTTTGTCAAATAGTGCAAGGGCCTTGTCCATCCTTGAACCTGATATGAAACCATGGATCAGCACATAAAACGTCTTCTCATTTAACCTCACATTACGACCTTCCATCCTCTCGATCAACTCAAATGCCTCGTCTACTTTTCCCCACTTGCTCAAAGAGAGAGCAAAAATCGACAACAAATGGACATCAAACCATCCCTGTTCATACATGTAATTGGACACATCCAACGCCTTTTGAAAGTCTCCAGCATTACAGTATACCTTCAATAGAGGAGTCAGAGTGTAGTTGTCAACTTTCCATCCGCTAATGCGCATTTCCTTTAATCTCGTTTCAGCTAAGCCAACCCAATTGGTCTTGGAAATAGCCTCCAACAAACAGTTGTAGCTATAATTATCAGGAACGCACAAGCCCATTGACTTAACCTGATCAAAGAACATATTAGCCTCTTCAACCAACCCAACCCTAGCCAAACACCTGATGAAGAACCCCAAAGCTCCTGGAGTCACAGAGCACCGAGAGTTCAATATAGCCAAAATAAGACCTTTCAGTGGGGCATTTTGTCGAGCATTTGATAGAATAGACGCCATGGCATTGTATGTATAGCAACTGTGACGATACTCGTTTTGGGTTGACGCCCAGTGAAAGAAATCAAGCGCATATGTCCAGCTTCTTATGCCTTTCAACACCGACTCCACAATCTCGGTGGTGAGCCTTGCCCCAGGAGGCATCAAAGTATCATTGGCCAGATGAAAAACGGGTTTTCTCTCCCTCGTAAACGCTGCGATCAAGCCATCAACGACATCCCTGTCAAAATCCGCACTGACAGACAACTCGTGAAATTTGGTGGATATTGATCGGGAGAGCATTGTAAAATATGCAAGCCTTCTCATTGGGAGTCTCGGTCAAGCTCGAAATGCATGTCACTTTTGCTGTATCACTACTTCCGCGACAGTAGGGAACAATGCGGCGATTAGACAACACGAAGGAGTTATAAGATTTTCGAATGCTCGATTTTACAATCACACTTTACGAGCATTCCCGCGCTAGCACACTGCACACATAGGCGAAATCACTCCTATCATCGTTCGAACTTCGCACCAAGCGAACATCAACCTCCGCCCTTTCGTTCGATAAGGGCCCATTCCCCGTCTTCCTTAACCAAGGGTTACAGAGGGAGAGGTGTGGCCGTGTTGGGGTTTGGTTTAGCGATCTACATGGGCTACAAGCAACCCTTACCAACAGATGGCCCTTCCTTTCTTTATTTGCCATAGCTACAACTTTTGGGTTGGGCTTTGTAAGTGCCCAGCCCCAAATGATGCCTCCCCAAAACCCTAGCTGCTCTTTCTTCTGTCCCAATCCTGATATCTCTTCTATCCGTATAAAAACTTCCTTTACCATTGCGCTCCCCCTTCACCCATCTACCCGCTCGGCGAATCTGCTAACCCCTCTCATTCCCCTTCTCCCAACTTTGAAGGCCGGCAACAATGGCGGCCGTGCAGCAGGATAGGCTTATACTCCGGGGCACGATGAGGGCTCACACCGATATGGTGACGGCAATAGCCACTCCAATCGACAACAGCGACATGATCGTGAGTGCATCGCGCGACAAGTCAATCATCCACTGGCGCCTCACAAAGGACGAGAAAGTCTACGGTGTCCCTTACCGCCGTCTTACCGGACACTCCCACTTCGTCCAGGATGTTGTCCTCTCATCTGACAGCCAGTTTGCTCTGTCCGGAAGCTGGGACGGTGAGCTCAGGCTGTGGGATCTTTCTAACGCCACTACCGCTCGTAGATTCGTCGGACACACAAAGGATGTTTTGTCTGTCGCCTTCTCGATCGACAACCGTCAAATTGTCTCGGCTTCTCGTGACCGCACTATTAAGCTCTGGAACACCCTCGGTTAGTTTATCATGCTGATTTATGAAATTCTAATATTGCTGGTCGTATAAGAATAAATTGTGTTTTTACACTGATCCAGAGGCGTCCTTGTCAATTCGGAAAGGTCAATTTTTCCTAAATTCTGTCGGTCAGTAATTGACAAATTGAGGAAAATTGAGGAAGCAATTGAATTACTCCAGTAGCCACTCTACTCTGAACTTTTGATTGATTGTTACTGCACCTTTAGTTGACAGAAACATTAATGTTTACGTAAATGAATGTGTATATGGTTCCCCGTTACAATGTCCTTTGGAGCCCTTTTTACAGTTGCACACGTTTGCAGGATCTTAGAGATGACTGTATGCTAATGGTTAGTTGAATTTAACATGTGTTTCGTAGGTGAATGCAAATACACCATTCAGGAGAACGATGCCCACACTGACTGGGTAAGCTGTGTCCGTTTCAGTCCGAACAACCTCCAGCCTACCATTGTGTCTGCCTCGTGGGACCGAACTGTTAAGATCTGGAACTTGAGCAACTGCAAATTGAGGTCCACTTTGGCAGGACATGGCGGCTATGTGAACACTGTGGCTGTTTCCCCAGATGGATCACTCTGTGCCAGTGGTGGGAAAGATGGTGTCATCCTTTTGTGGGATTTGGCCGAGGGCAAGAGGTTGTATTCTCTTGAAGCTGGCTCCATTATCCATTCTCTCTGCTTTAGCCCCAACAGGTACTGGTTGTGTGCTGCTACCGAGGATGCCATTAAGATCTGGGATTTGGAGACCAAGACTATCGTGGAAGAGCTGCGTGTTGATCTAAAGAATGAGGCGGATTATGACGGAGCTGCCACTGCGACTTCCAACAAGAAGGTATGTGCTTTCTTTTGTTTCCTCTTGTTTGGACTTTATATAGTGGGTACTAAATCTTGTAATACTCTCAGCTATTCTGATACTGACTAGACCCTAGTTTGGATTTGATATAGTGGGTACTAAATCTTGTGAACGGATGTAGTATTGTTTTGGCACCTGAAGTATGACATTTTTGTCTGCATTCAAATTCGCTTGTGTTTTGATTTGTGGTTAGCTTAGCATTTACAGTAATGTAATTAGCCAAATGACAATTCTACTTCCAAATTTATGGGGAGTTGTATCATGTTTTTTATATTCCACATGTGAAATCTTCAATTTGACATTGCTATGCCATTTTGACGCAGGTTATCTACTGCACAAGCTTGAACTGGAGCGCTGATGGAAGCACACTTTTCAGTGGCTACACCGACGGTGTCATCCGGGTTTATTCCGTCTCTCGTTATTAGGACCCGTCGAGTTTAATGTTTTCCGGAGATGTTTTCCTTTTAGGTTCAATTAAGTTAAAACATTTTGGAGATTATTTGAATAGCTTCCTTGATTTTGTCTCTATCGCCTAGGAATCCTCTACTTCGACATTGTTAATGTGTTTCTGAAAGTTCAATATTTTTTTAACGTTTTTTATAGTTTTTTGACTTGGAGATAATTGGAGTACACATTTTAATTTTTTTAGTCACAGAATAAAGGAGGTTAAGCTCCTTAAATAAGGTTAATATTTGTGTAAATTGACTTGATTCGCTTAGCTCAACCACCAACCCCATGTAACCTCACTCCAAACCCTTTTGTGACTATCAAATAAATAGTCAGCAGAAACATTCCATTGTACATCTGAGTTTGGATGTTTAATAGATGAAGGTGTATAGTATAGCTGGAAAACAATGAAACAAAGACGGTACATTCATAACAAAAATTTGGTTTATCTTATATAAAGAAATAAGTAACATTATTTATTTAACATACTAAACAATTTTATTCTCCTTTTTGGTCATGTGATTTTTTTTTTCATAATGAATCAGAATATCATCATCTTCGCATGATCTTTTTGTTCTTGATTATTTCTGCTCCATCAGTCAAGGCATGGTACAGGGGTGTCAATATTACCTGACCTGATAACCCGATCCAAACCTAACCCGTAAATAGTAGGTATGAGTTAAGATTATTGACTTATTTGATTATTGGGTTGAGTATAGGTTACCTATTAATTATATGGGTTGGGTACGGGTTAAGGTACCTAACTCGAATTCAATTTGACCTGTTTACTTAATTTAATTATAAATAAATAAATAAATATGTATATATTATACTTGGATATGTATTAATTCTATAACAAATAGTGTAGTAGTAAACAAAGTTACTATCACTTCTTTAAGCCCGCATAAATAATTATTTAATAAATCTAAATACATTCTTTAGGCCATCTATATTCATCATTCACTTTTTGTTTGAAAACCTAAAACTATGTCAATCATTAGTCACGTAAATTCTACCATTCACACTATTTTATCCGCACAAATAATAGCTATGAGTTTGAGATTATTGACTTATTTAATAGAAAGTTACATTTGGAGAAACAATACACAATGATTCAAAATAAATGCCTGTCATGTGCACGCTTTTACGGACGACTGATCATTCTGCAGAAAAATAAAAGTATTTGTAATTAAACTGGTTGAACAGGTCGGGTTTGAGTTCAATGATTTTATATGGGTTAGGTATGGGTTGAAAATTTGTAACCCAATTATTTTTTGCTCGGATATAGGTCAATACAATTTTAATCGGGTTGGGTATGAGTGAGCTTCAACTTGACCCATCAACCCGAATTGACACCTCTAGGAAAACATTAATGGTACTGAAAATTATCAAAAATTAAAGTGATCTTGTCAAGATAATCGCTCTAATCCTTCTATTTTCAATGATATAGATATTTTTATTTAAAATTAGTAACTTAGAGTAAGATATTATTTTTGCTTATCATATTTATATTAATATGTATGATTCACTGTAATTAGATTTTTTTATCATTTTATATGATTCATGTATCTTGTCAACTGAAATGGTGACATTTGATAATAAATAGAGATACTTTGGCCTTTTTTGGATGTCCATTTAATGGTTAATTAAAGTTCGCATACTATGATAACATCTTGAGAATTGAAGTTTTTTTTAATCCATCAACAATTTCAAAATTCATAGTATTTTATGAATGAACAAATTTTTTTTGAGGGTATTAAGTGAGTTTTAACGAACTTTTTTGACACTTTTGTGATGTATCAAGTCTAGTTTAACATAACAGTATCTTGGAGCTATTTAGAAATTCCATTTATGTTAACGATATAAACATAGACTATAATTATGACATCCCATGTTTCTCTTTCTTTCATAAATATGCCCGGTCAAACTGAATCATTTTGATAACCTTCTCGTAGGTCGTAGGAAAATTTATTGACTTGGTGCAAACTAATCATATAAACTTAAATGTGACCATCTAGTTGACTTGGTGCATGAATAAGTCCAAGACATGACCTTGAACCCATCTGAGAAAAGTTATCAGTTTTGTCTTAATTTTAGTTGGTCATGAGTCATGACCTTGTAATTAGGTTTTACCTTGAGAACAAGAAATACATGAAAATCTATTTAGTTCAAAAAAATTATAACTTTGAACATGTGCCCATATTATTTTTCAATAAATGATTGCATCATTATTCAACTAGAATGACTATCCAGTCGTCAAAAAAGTTTCACAAAGCTTAACAAGTTAAGACTCGCTTGAATATAACCAATTTTTAATGCAAATTTGGTTCCTCTGGTCAATATCATATGAACTCCAAACCCTTATATTATATTTCAAGACCTGACATTGTGGTAACTTTTGCCTTATAATTATCATGATAAGATAATATTTTTTTTATAAATGATTGGAAGGTCCAGTTACAATGACAATACTATGGTAATACTGCCTTTCTCGCTTTACATCATGATCAAAGTACTAAGAGTACAAGAGATTAAAAAGATTATTGGAAGAGAAATAAACATAGTTAGATGATGTCCGCTCCAATCTAAGGAAGCACTATCAATTAGACATATTTTCTTACAATCCATAATATCAACTTTATTATGGAATAACTTCATAAAGGAAAGAAATATGTAGAGTTTTATAACTTGTATCAAATTATATGCAAGCGTAACGGAAACATTAAGTAAACAAGGAAATAAAGCAAGTTAAAATCTAAAATAACAAATATGTCAATGATTTTGAAAAATCCAGAGATCTTGATTCTTGTACCTTCTCGGAGGGTCTTCAGTCAAGTCATCTAATTGTATTCCAAGAGTATATATTTCATCCACTTCCAAATGAGTTGTGTCAAGTGGTTTTCATTTAGATTAGAGATACCACCACCAAATATTTCTCTACCCGCTACTTCTTGAGCACAATAGAATTAAATGGATCGTTCTTAGGTCGTTGCCAACTGAATTATCCTTCTCTTGTAGTCAATTGATGAAACCATCGCGTCTACCAGGTGGAGGAAGCCACAGTAGCACTCCCCACGATATCTATGACCAGGAACCCTAACACGGCTCTCTCTGTGTATTCTGTGGGAAACAAGACTTATGTATTCGTGTATTTTAAGGAAACTAATTCCGGAGCCTCTATATATAATAATAATATAAGGAGATAAGAATAATAAATATTCTTATCGATACTTATTTGACGTTGGTTGTAACCAATATTTAACAAATAAATGTTGTCTTTATTTATTACTAAAATAAAATAACCAACATCTGCCACTCAACCAACGATCAAATACTCGAGAGTTTTCGTGTTTCATATAGGCAAATAGGTCATGCGACCTGGCAATACACCTACAATACGGATAACTTCAAACCAAACCTCTGAGGCCAGAATGAAGCATCCTAAAAAAAAGTTGCATGCACCTCAAAAGTCTAAATTTTGTTCGACTAATCCAAACTCAACCCAGATCCTTCACCATATGGATGAGCAAGATACTGTGACCAATCACTATAACTACTAAAGTTACTGGCGCCAACAATTGTCACTTCAGTCTGAACTACTCTTGTAAACTTTTCCTTTTACAAGGCATCGTATCCAAATGGTAATAACTGCTTTCCCAGAAGGTTACACTAAAATCGTAAAAGTCATGAAATCTTGGTAATCCTTCCAAAGTGGCAGCATCATTACCACTATTACAACCCAAGTCAAATGGTCAAAAGGTGCAAATAAAAAATATTGACTCACACAATGAAGGAGCAAGGATCAATCCATACGCATCAATAAGGTCGCTAGCACGTACCATATGAAAGTACATTGTGGGGAGTTCTTTCATAGAGGATGTCAACTCCCACCCACACGAGTCTAAAAGGTTCACATAGACACCTTCCACTCGGCTAAAAATGAACTTACATGGGTACAAGAACCTTTATTAAATATCCCATGTGGATTAACTAATATCCCTTTTAATATAGACTAAAAAAAGTCTCCCACTAACTTTGAGTCACTTAGACAAAGTCAGCATTACTTCATGATAACATATATCTAATGAAGCTGGCTACTTGTGTGAGAAAGTATGCCTTATAGTTCATTGACATCAATACACAACATGATATTTTGACAAACAAAACGTCGAAGAGAATAAGCATTCTTATATCTAACAAGGTTAAAATTATCATGGTCATAGCATAACACATAGTTTGTTGTGCCCTGAAGGTAATGAAAAAACTTTTGACAACGTTCCAGTGTTCAGGACCTGGATTTGTATAGAAACAACTAACAAGTCCAACTATATAGCAGATATCCAGCCTGGTGTACAACATGACATACATTAAGCTACCAACATCACTAGAATTTGGTACATTATTCATATAGGCTACTTCTTTTGAGCTAGGTCCATACCCGCACTAAGCATATAACCTTTCTGGTTAGGAGATTCAATGGGTTTACAATCACTAAGATGATATATTTTCAAAATATTATTAAGGTAGTTCTCTAGAGACAAACCCAAGATCTTTTCCTTCCTATTTCTTAATATTTTGACTCCCAGTACATAACTGGCTTCACCCATATCCTTCATGTCAAAACTTGGATGTCAAACTAGCTTTCGTAGTAGAAACTAGGTCCAAGTTGTTGCTGACTATTAGCATGTCATATACATACAAAGTTAGAATGACAAATTATTTTTATGTATAACCTATATACATACAGTGGTCTTCATTTGTAATGGAAAACTTGTCCTCGATCGTTACCTCATGGAATCTAATATTCCATCGTCTTGATGCCTACTTAAGACCATATATGGATCTACAAATACAACATACCTTCTTTTCTTGACCCTTAACCTCAAACCCATGAGGTTAGTCCATATATATCTCCTCCTCAATATTTTCATTGAATAAAGTAGTCTTTACATCCATCTGATGTAGTTTTAAGTTCAGACGGGCAACAATAGCCATAATTAGTTGGATGGACCCAAATGTCACAATAGTTGAGAATGTCTCATTATAATCGACTCCTTCATTTAGATATAGCTTCTTACCAGATAGAAGATCAGTTGGTTATTGTGCTTGGACACTAACTCTACTTCCATTGCTTTCATCCAGTCAAATGCCTTAGGACCTGAGATAGTGTCTCTAAAAGTCGTAGGCTCTCTACATCCATCACACATGTTAGGAATGATTCATATTTAGTTCCTTCTAGAGAGACCATGTTTGCCTCATAGTAAATTTGAAAACGTCTTTTGGGTACTCAACCCCTGTCGCTCCTCCTAGGCTCAATACAAATTGTGTTCCTCCTCCTGAACTTAAGGATTCAAAGGAACATCTTCAACAACCATATCATTTTGATTACTAAAATCAGGTTGTTGATCATGGTTGCTTCAGAAAAAAATGGATAATCTTTTTCCAAGAAATGTGGCATCACGAGAATCAATCTCAGTTCTTCTCCCACTTAGCTTTGAGAGTTAATTGATTCTCTACTTCATTCGCATAATTTTGGAAGCAATCATAAGCTTCTGATTTATGTGAAATAAGATACACTTAACAATATGAAATCATGAATGAGTGTGATAAAATATTAAGCACCATGCTTGGAACTCACACTCACTGGGCCACAAAAAGTGTGAATGAATTAGCTGCAATGGTTGAGTAGTTCTTTCCTCTTTAGAAAATGGTTTCCTAGTAGCTTTTCCATCTAAACAAGGCTCACACTTAGCGAGTTATAGCTTTTGAGTTCCACCAGCTAGGAGCTCTTATCTTGCTAGTCTATTCATTCAATCAATACATATATGACCGAGTCTAGCATGCCAAAGTTCTGAATCATCAGAATTAATAACATAAATTGAATGAACATGATTACTTAAACCAAAATTGGCATTAAATACTATGAAACCATTCAATAAAGAGTCAATACCGAAAAATGTACCAATATTAAACAACTCTAAAGTCGATCCTTCAAAACAAATTTGACCTAACCTAAGAAGAGATAGAAATGAAACTAAATTTCATCTTATTTCAGGAGCATACAAGTCATTATGTAAATACAAAGATTGACCACTATGCAAAATTAATCTGCAGGAACCAATCTCGTACACATCAATGCTAGTATCATTCCCCATGTAAAAATTATGGCTTCCTTTAGGAATCCGGCGAAACTCTACAAAAGATGTTTGATCCAAAGTCACGTGCTCTGTTGTTGCTGAGTCTACAGTCCACATTGAATTTGTATTGGTTAACATATAACATGAAGCAACACAACAAGAGGTTAAAGTATGAGTTTTCTTCATAGAGAGTGTTTCTTCCTTGTTAAGATCCGCCACAATACTCTTGGATTCGACATTCATCTTACATAACACCACTCGTTTATAGTATTATTAAAATATTTATATAAGTATAAGAAAGAAAAATATGCTTCGCGCATACAATCAATTTCAGTACTTAGACTTACAAATCAACACACCATAAACACGTAACAAATGCATTTATATTTTCAAAAAAAATGAAATTATATTGGTTCCCATAGCTAATGAAAAACAAATTTTCAGTATTATTGTTCCATTAATAAATTTCTAAGAAAATACTTATTAAATTAATTAGTGTGTACTAAAGAAAATCTAGATTTATTAAAATTATTTGAACAACTTATGTTCAAAAGATTAAATTGGTGTCTACTAAAGACAATATAGACAAACTAGATTAATTTAAATTATTTCGAACAACTTATGTTCAATTTTAATTTAACAAAATATTATTATTCATATAATAATAGAATGACAATTACCAGAATTATGGAACAATAATATTTGTCATGAAAAAAACGTTAATCTTACAACTATAAGAATTACAAAACATTATAACAGCCTCTACATGTTACATAAACATATATTTATGGTATTATATAAATACTGTTATGTAACTTATACATATCCCCAATAGATATAATATAATTATACACGTTAGAATTTTAATAGAATATATCTCATCCAAATCACTCACAAAGAGTGTAGATATATCACGTAACAATAACCATAATAATCAAATCCTGTTATCTGGATGTAATAATCAACTCATCTCAATTTTCCAGAAAATCAAACATCACTATTAAAACCAATGGCCATAAATCTGATTAAATATGGTTCTTTACAACACAATCTATTGTGATTAAAAAGAACTTAATACTCTAATCATAGTAGCAAAATCTCACATAGTTTGACTATAGTAATAGATAGCCGAGGATATATATACAGACAGGCCGTGGATATATATGTCGATGAGCAAAGAAAAAAACTCTACTAATTTTATTTCTAACTCGGCGGAAGAACTAGGTCGGTGAACCTAAAAAAGAAACCCAACTACAGATTCATATATGTTCGTGATTAGATTCAAAATAAAACCTCACAATATATACGTTACTATTCCAAATCGGTCTTCATACTGCACACACCGATACATACATCAACCATATGTCATATCCATCCAATTCTAATACGGCTGAAACAGATTAGCAAAGTTGATTTTTTTTTATCGAGTCGTATTGATAAAAGTTTAATCTTTATCGGCAACAAAGGAATAAAAAAAGATAAATCTGGCTCTGATACCATTGTAGGAAATATGTAGATTAGGGTACTTACCTCTTGAGCGCAGCGGAATTATATGGATTGTCCTTTTGTTCGTTGTCAACCGAATCGTCCATCCCTTGTTGTCAATTGATGAAACCTTCGCGTCGGAAGCCACAACAACACTTCCCATGCTATCCACGACCTAAGTACCCTAACACGGCTCTCTCTGTGTATTTCGTGGGAAATAGGACTTCTGTATTCTTGTATTTTAAGGAAACTAATTCCAGAGCCTCTATATATAATAAAAATATAAGAAGATAAGAATAACAAATTTTCTTATCAAAACTTATTTGATGTTGGTTGTAATGAATATTTAATAAATAAATATTGTCTTTTATTTATTAGTAAAATAAAATAACCAGTAAAGACATATGAGATTAAGTTCAAGATACACACTAGTACACAAAAGAGCTATTTCGGCGCCCCTATCTTGGAGGTTGTAGAAAAAACTGCTGAGATAGGTTGTCTAAATAATTGCGTTAAAAAATAAACAGTCTATTTTGGTAGTTGATAGTTTCAACCGCCAAAATAGATATATTTCATAGTATATTTTGGCGGTTCCTTCTGGCAACCGCCGAAATAGACTATTTTCCGGCCGAATTTTAACAAAAATTAACTATCTATTTTGGCGGTTGACATAGAAACCACTGAAATAGATATATATTTCATACTCTATTTCGACGATTTCTACTAGCAACCGTCGAAATAGAGTGTCTAATTTTACTCCCAGTCTTCGAACTCCGCCCTCACACTCTCAATCTCTCTATTCTTTCTCTTCAAACACGAGCAGAGTCTGGTGATTTTTGAGTGAATTTTCACCTCCAACTCTAACCACCACCCATTGCGTCGTCGCCCGCCGTCCATGACATTGTTGTCGCCCATCGCCGGCCGCCAGTGACACGCCTCTTCGCTAGAACCACTGGTCACCCGCCAAAGTAGTAGAAAACACCCTAAAATCGTGAGTTTGAATTTCATTTGAGACTTGTAAATTTGTGGATATAATTTTTTGATTTAGGTTACAATGTGATTGTGGGTGTTTAGTGTAGTTGTGTGTGCTCAATGTGTGTATAATAATAGTGTAAAAGTAGTATAATTTGTTGTGCACACAAGGTGCTCGATGTAATGTCTGAATGAAAAAATTGTTGTTCGTGCCTTCTGATAAGTGTGAAATATATCTACTTTTAGGGTTTTAATTCTTCTTATATTCATAACAATTCATGCCATATTTCTCACTTATCATATGTTTTTTATTAGATTTATATTTTGAATGGAACTGATGCATTTTAAGTGTCGATTATAGGAAAAATCTTGAAAATGCTAAGATCATCTTATATATATATCCGCTGCAAAAGAGTTAATACTTTATCATGCACACTCATGGCAGGAGAGGAATTAATTCTTATGGGAATTTAAGACCAAATTTTCATAATCACATTGATAAGCCCATTACCAATTTAATTAATCATTCATGATTAATTACTCACACGACAATACAATCACAAAAGAGGCTCATTCACGTTGCATAACATTGACGTGGGCCACGGCTCTGCACATGAATTCATTATCGAATTCTTCATTCTAACGGTTATAATTAATAATGATATTTATCATCACAGACATTGATATCAAACGCAACACTTGATGAATGAAGAAGAGAGGCCGTTGCAGATATAAAAACAAAGTTAGGGTTCAATAATTAGGGGGTGATTTACGCCCGCACCACGCCTCACCAGAGAACGGGGCTAATGCCTCTGTTCGATTCTCTTCAATGCTCACCACACCACCACTGTGCCACATCACCACCGTAGCATATCACCACACCATTAACCACCAGACCACCACACCACTCAGATACCATATATCACCATTGTTACACCGTCGTGAAGACAAAGTTAGAGCGGGGAGTCAGAGTCAAACTTGCTAACTGGAGTTTTCTCTGCCCTATCTTTCAATTCGTTTAATGTTGTTCGTTATTATTTTAGTTATTTCTATATTTATGTTTGAGTAGTTAGATTAGCTCCTCGGATTGGGGTAACAAACCGGATCTTTATATTTATTTTGTAATCTTTTCACCAATTCATTATCGCAATAGTTTAATTCCAGTTCTTCATGTGCTTTAATTCTCTTGATAATTATTAAAGCAATATTTGTAGTTTTCTAATCAAAATGCGGCGCTAAGATTAGTAAACAAGACATAGGAATTAAACCTGATTAACGACTAGAAGCGTGATCCCGCCTATAGGTTAATCGGCCTCAGTTTCTGCGATTAGTTGTGTCCGAATTAGAGTATTAGTCTACTGCTAGTTCTAGCAACTGGTTAGGATTCGTTAGACTTAGCCGTTGACGAATTAATTATAGTTTATGAGTTTATTGCAGAATTAGGGAGGAGTTTATTAATAGATTAATAAAGTAAAGGTTTGCAGAACAATCCGGGGTGCTCCCTTTTATTTAGAGTTTTAATCTTTATTTATTTTCTTAGTTTATTTTGATTGTTTTATTATTTTACATTTGTTTATTGAATTAGTCTTTTTATTAAATTAAGTAAACCTGAAAATGTGACGTTTCCAGTTTTCTTAGTTAGTAAATAAATTGTCAATAAATTGAATGAGGTCCCTGAGATCGATAACCCCCACTTAATTCACTATTCTGCAAAATGATAGGTACACTGCCTAGGTAAAGATAGTAACATATTTTTGCTACAAGTTTTCCTCACACTTAGCTTTTGCTTGTCCTCAAGCAAATAAAGAATATGCCTACTTCTAAGCACCGTAGTATCGAAACTTAGGAACAAACAACTGTCGAAGGAAAACAAGCAAAATGACAATCAAAAGAATATTTTTGCTATTTGCTGTAGGTTTTCACAATCAGTGAAAAAGAGTAGGGTTAAAAGCATGGAGTAGTTAGATTATGGAAACTGAACATAGATTAGCTTGGGATCTTCTACCGTTTCTTCCTCTAACTTTTGGATGACAAGGGGTGCGAAGTAACGCCTTATTTCGCGATACCTTTCAACACCACATACTCATGATCAGAATAGGCAAAATGACAAAAATGTTTAATTTTCCATAATTCTTGTCTTATCTAACACTTTATTCTTTCATTTGCACATTCAATTCATCCCCTAGACTGTTCTCTTCATCTCTGTAACAGCTTTGGGCCAACTATCCCAGATCCCGATACCTTAGGTAGATAGGTGTTAAGGCACCCCGAGGACTTAATAACCGAATGAAGAGGCCTGTTTTGGTTCAGAAATTTTAATTCAGATCAGCGGAGTACCTTGCCTTATCCTTTTCATACCAAACTTTCTCATCATTCCCAAAATCCCAAGCTAGCCTAATTCAGTTTTCATAATCAGCTAATCCACCAAATTTCAATGAAAATAGATATAATTTGAATAAAATTATACATACAAACAACCAAAAGCAGAAAGATTCTTGAGTTGGTCATCAGGCTTGTTTTCAAAACCTCAACAAAAAAAATTTCACCTGGAGATTCAATATTTATTGGTGCCTAAAAGAGACAATTCTTTCAAAATAAGAGGACAAACAAAAACAAATGTGAGATTAACAATGGCAATATTTAGAAAGTATTCCTACTTCCTCACACTTAAGAGTGAAACTGTGTATCTAATCCTAGTCCAATTCGATTTGCCTTACTATCCTACGTTATCTGGTTTTGATCGCAAATCTCGTAAGGGGGAAAGAGAGAGAGAGAGAGAGCCTTTTGTTAGAATCAAGCTTAAGTCCGATTGTCCAATGAAGCGTGTCTTATTTCATGGGGGTACACCCCTATTTATAGTATTTTTGGGCCTGGTCTCATGCTGCCAGCCTGTATTTTACATGTATAAGTACAGTTTTGCCCTCCCCTAACATCTTTGGCCGACCATAGACGGCCGGCCATACTACACTTTGCTTCGGCGAAGTCCTACTTTCATCCGGCCGGAGACGGCCGGATGCCTTATGTGTTTCTTTTCCATCCGGCTAGAAGCGGCCGGATGCTCCATGCATCTTGTTTGGCTTGGTACCGTTTCTTCCCTTCTCATCAGTCCCACAAGTTCTATCTTTCTGAATTTTTGGTGAAGAAAATAGAACTTCTGTGTCTTGTGCTTCGGCGAAAAATTTTGCGGCTGCGGTTAATTCTGAGGTTCTTTGGCCTGCCTGTGCTTCGTCTTTTCCTTATCCCAGTCCCACAAGTTCTTTTTCTTTATATCTGGAGAGAAAGAACTTCTTATAGGTCATGTGCGAAGCTCGTGACTTAAACTTGTCCTGTACTGTTCTTTTCGAATTTTCTCGTGGGAGGGAGGGGGACATGGGCCCTCTTCTGACTAATCGTCGGAATCGTCTTTTAGGAAGCGTGTGGCCCTCTCTTTTTCCTGTAAAAAGGTGTTTCTTGTTTGTGCATATATATATTATTTATTTGAGCGGGAGAAAACTCCTCTTTAAAGTCTGGGTTTTTGAGCTTCCTTCTCTTTCTTCCTCCGCCCTCTTGCTTTCACTGTCTTCTTCTCTTCGCCATTCTGCTGTCGTGCTTTGTCTTTCCTTTCGTTTTCGTTGCTTTTCGATTCCGTGCTAAATTCATCAATGTCTACCTCTGCCGCAAAAAAGAGTAAGCTTGCTGCGAATTTTCCGCCTGCCATCGAGGCGATTCAGGGCTCTCGCTCCCCTAATGGCTTTCGTCCCTCGCTCCTGAAATCTTCGAAGCCCTTTTTGTCTGGGCGCGAGCCCTTTCCTTCTTCTCTTGATTTTTCCTCCCTTTGCGATTGTCTTAGGGGTGTCGAAGCTCCACTTGGTACCCAGATTTACCTACCATCCCCCGATTCTCACCCCAATGACGACTTCGGCCTTGGGTATGTGGTTTACGCCGATTTTTTCTGCTCCAGCCTGACCATACCCCCACACCCCTTTGTCTTAGGCTTTTTGCTTCGTCGTTGCTGCTCTCTTGCCCACCTACATCCGAAGGCTATTTCACATCTCCACGCCTTTGTCTCTCTTTGCGAAGAAAACAAGATTCGGCCGGAGGGTACCGACTTTGCCCGATTCTTCACGGTTAGGGTTGATCCTGATAGCCTAACCCTTATTGCGAAGGCCGGATATTCCCTTTTTGATTACAAGAAGGTTCATGAGTGGAGCTCGCGGTGGTTCGTCATCGTTCCTCCATCCGGCCGCTGCCTGGGTGTCCCATATTGTGCTGAAGTCACCAAAGGTCAATTGATCTGTCCCCCTACTCCTCCGGCCGAGCTGCCTATTTCGAAGATTATGAGGGCACAAAATCGCAAACCGCCGACTGTTGAGGCACACTTTACAAATGCACGTTTATCCTCACTGAAGGCCTATCACAGTAAGTGTTTGATTATTAGCACAAGTTTTGGTGTCTCCGTTGGTTCTCTTATTGCTTTGGTGTGTTGTACGTAGATTTCTTCCAGAAGGGAGACAAGACCGGTCCCTTCTATAGCTGGAACTTTGTCACCTTCAAGAGTGGGGACGAAAAGATCAATTACTATGATACGATGAATGCGGCTGTCGATGCGGCTGAGCAGCTCTTGGGAGATGCTGCCCCTTCTACGAAGCGCTCCAGGCAAGAAGTCAGAGATGACCAAGCTGGTCAGTCGAAGAAAAAGAAAAGGTTGGAATTTCCTGAACGTGCTAACACCGGTGCCAGAGATATCAGGAGAGGAACAAACCTCTGGCAACCCTGAGGCCTCAGCCTCATTCTCCATTGATGTCGCTGCGGCCAAGGATGCGGCGCGGGAAAGGGTGACAGAGTATCGGCAGGTGCCTGAAGATCCTGAGCTTCGGAGCAAGCAAAGAGAGGACATCATGGCCTCTTCTTCTTCTTCCCCTCCTCCTCCTGCCCAGGAGTCCTTCACCGGTCCCTCTCAAAAGGAAGGATGGTTCTACCATCGCGGGCACCCCCTTCCTCTGATATCTTGCGAATCTGCCAAGTATTCTGCCGTCTGGAAGGAGGCAATAAAGAGATCCGGTCATCCAGACGGGATCTTTGCTCCTCCGGCAACCGTCACTGCTACTAAGGAAAGGTTACGGATGGGAGATGGGGGGCAGATGCCATTATGCGGCACTCCCTCCCAATAAAATATGTGTTTGACTTCATGTGGGAGGGCATCTTTCGGGTTGGCGTACACTCCTTTTAAATATCTTTCTTTGTGTTCCTTTCTTGACTTGCGTTGCTTTTCCTTTTAATTTTGTGAACTGTGCTACTTGTTTTAGGTGATGTCCATGGCCCAAAGTGCTGAGGTTCACTCCGGCAACCTCCAGTCTAGGCTCCGCTATGAGGAGAGCCGAGCCGATAATGCTCAAGAGGAACTGAAGCGGAGCCGTTCCTCTCATGATGCTTATATCGACCAGATTCACTACGAGATTGATCTCAAGGTGAAGGAGAGGACTGAGGCAATAAACAAGGATCTACGGCTGTCTCGGTAGGAATGCACCCGTCAGCGCGACAATATGAGCTGCAACTGAAGAAACTTCGAGAAGAAAACCTTTCTTTAAAAGGCCAGATCCTGCAAGCTAACGAAACTTTGATAGAGGTACGAAACCGTCTTGCTTTTGGAAAAGATGAGCTGGCTCGGTCTTCTCTGACCTAGATGTTTTGCTGAATCAGGTGCGTTCTGCTCACCGGAATGAGGTGGCTTCCCTCCAGGCCGACAAGGCTTTTTTCTATGAGGAGAGGAACTCTTTTAAGTAGGAAGCCGAGGCGCTCGAGCTGGAGAAGCAGGCTCTCATACGAGAAAATGAGGCCCTTGTAGAGGAAAAGGGAAAGCTCATGCAGGAGCTTAACTGTTCGTCGGAGGAAAAGGCCGCACTGGAAGAGCAGTCAAGGACTTATTTCGAACAAGAGAAGAAGTCTCTGCTCCGGGATTGCTCTACCTTAGAAGAGGAGAAGAAGGCCCTTGCTGCAGAAAAAACTGCCTTGACAAGTGAGAAAACCAGGCTGGAAGAGAGGGTGAAAGACTTGGAGAAAGCCATGTCTCGCCTTCAAGCTAAGAATGATGAGTCGTCGAACCAAGGTAAACCTTCAGATTTCGATTCTTTCGTTTCTTCCTTTTCCCCCTTTATTTCTTACCTCTCTTGTGCTCCGGTCAGGTTTGAGCTCTGCCAATCTCCTGAAGCATGTCCGGAAGCTGAATGACCGGGTAAACAGTGCTAAAGAGGATTTGTCTCTAGCCAATGCTCAACGTGACAAATATCGAGCCCAGGTCCTGACCCTTGAGTCCCAAGTGGCTAAGCTCATGTCATTTTCACAGCAATCTCAGGAGGAGATACAGAAGCAAGGCACCATTAATGCTCATCTTAAGGAATCCTTCACTTCTCACGGATCTAAAAATGGTGATTAAATTACTCTAATAAAATTATTAAGGGCCTAATGGTGCCTAAAGAGTATTGGTAAAAAGAATAAAACCAAAATAAAAGAGAAAACGCTTGAAAAGCGAAAAACGCTAAAATGCGCGTTAAATGAGTATAAGAGATATATGATCTCGAGAGGGTCCGAGATGGATTCCTAAGGCTAGTTAGGCCTAATTAGTATACGGGAATGATTCCCGAAGAAAACGGATCCAAAAATGGATTAAAACGCTAAATAAGCATAAAAGCACGTTTTTCGAGAAAGCCCGAAAACGTGACTTTAAGTGGTCAAACGGACCCGTAACAATTATAGTTGATTAAGTAACTATAATTAAGTATTAATGGAAGCTTAATAACCATTAAAAATAAAGAAACGAGAAAAAATTCCGGAAAACGGACCCGGTAAGTGAATAGTGTCGAAAACGAGAGACGAAACGCGTTTAATTCGAAAAGACGAAAAACGACCCGGGCTATTAATTAATGTGGGCCGGTTCTAATTAATAAGTGTACACCCAATAAGCTTATTTAGTTACTATTCATAATAACAAGGCACTTTGAAGCGAAATTCTTGATTTCCCATGATTTAAACATCCAAATGTGATACTAATTAGTACACATATTAATTAAAGAGTAATGATGGACATTTATCCATTCAAAACTCATTTACGAAACAGTTTTTCAAAACGTGCTTCAAGACTCCTTTAAGCACATTTTGATTTTTAACTTGTTTTCAAGTTCGGTTTTCTTTAGTAATTGATTTAATAAGCTCATTAATATATAAGTAAGGTCTTGGTAAGTTTATAAGTATTTAATCAAGACTATCCCAAGCTTAGAGCATATTTTTGCCCATATTGCCTTTTAGGCAATTAATTGTATTTACTATTTATTAAATTGTTTACTAATGTTTCTAAGACTCTTTTTAGTCTTAATAATTTATTATTTAATATTTAAAACCACTTATTAAGGTTTGGGGTATTTCATATATAAGTATAATATATGATATTTTATAACAATGTTACAAATGGGTAACATATGGGTGAAAACCGAGATTTATAGAAAGTATAAGGTTGGGAATAATATTTATAACCTTGGTATAGTTTGGTAATTTTTGGAGTTATATTAAGGTTTTATTAAGATATATGTATAATATATAGTTTTAATGGAATTAGAAAACTATGATTATAAATTGGGAAGATTTGAATATATACAAAGTTTGGTGGTGAGAATTTAATTAAAACAGTCCTAGGGTCTGTTCAAAAATTATAGTCTTTATATTATAGGTTATAATTATATTAAGGTTTAAGGATTATAATATAAGGTATATATTATAAGTGTAACAATGAAATATAATTTGGATTGATTTGTGATTTATAGAAGTTTAGTGGTTTATAGTGGGAACCGAGAATATAAGGGGCTATTGGAATATATAACAATTTACAACTATATGTTATAATTGTTTTAATGACTTAAAGGTCATAATATATGTTATATAACTATAATATAACATTATATTAATTATGTGGTGGATTTTGTAAATATTTAAGAACATAGGTGCTGTTCGGAAATATTAACATTTTTAAATGAAATTTATAATATGGTTTTAATGTTATAAGAGTTATAACATTTATAATATAAGAGGTATTCATTAAAAAGAATGAATATATTATAAGACTTACCATATAATAAATAGTTCCATAATACATGTATATAAATAAATATATGTTATGGTGTAGAAAATGTAATATGGTTCAATAACTATAAATTATCATAGTTAAGTGATAATAGATAAAGAGAAAAGAATTATAAGCATTAGATATGAAAATTCTAATGTTAAGAGTATACATGGGATAATAAGGATTTAAATAATTCAAAGTACTTTTACGTATGAATTATACTCCATTAAACTTGGAAAAGAACAAACCTTAGGAAAATAAATACTAAGGTGAAATGTATAATACATGATAAAGAATTATACAAAGTTCAACCATAAGTATATTAATATACGAGACAAGACTACGCATGTAATATAACATTCTTCCAATCTCGAGTTAAGCCGAAAACCCGACAAACATTGACAGTTAATAACGGGGGATTAACCGGGAGTTATTAGTGACGGTACGGGGTACCGTAGAGTTGTGTTGTTTTACGGGACGCTAATCAGTAGCATTATGTATTGTTTAGATGTTAGAGACGACACACGGAGCATAGGATCTTGCTGATTCATACTCCACCGTAATACAATCAGGGTGAACGGTATGTGTGTGTATGTGTCTCTGATCGTCTCTGGGGGCTTCCTCAGTTCAGACTTCTGTGTGATCTGTGATAAGATTGTTTGTCTGAATGTTTAAATAAATATGCATGAACTGTGTACTTATAGTGCTTATTATTTACTGTTGTTGAGTTAACAGTATCGGTTCGTATATATGGAACTAGCGGCTATGTGCTATCTTATATATAAATATAAGGATCGTCAAAAAAAAACGTTGTAGCACTAGGATAATAAGATATACATATTATCCGAGACTTTTATACGGAGCATTTGGCCTTTCTAAACGCCGCTCTCGTATCTAACACTGGATCCCGAGTTTCAAACTCCGGATTGGACTAATGACCTTAGTCTGCGTTGGTGTTAGAAAATTTGGTAATGCGATGCGATGGTATAATAATTAATGAAAGATAATAAAGCCAAGAGGATGTGGCTCTTGGTGCGCGCTGTGATCACAAAAACGATACCAGGATGTCCGCGTACGGGTCCGTAAGTATCAAGAAAATTTCCCGTGAGCTAGAATGGCTCGTTGGTCGGAGACTCTACCGCTGGAGTGGCTACTGCCTTGGGTGACCCGCCATAATATATGGGTAATTTAGAGACACGTCGTTTTAACGAGACATTGTCACTAGGTATAACTGAACAATTAATACAGTTGAGACTTGTACAGTGGCGAACGATATTGGTTTCTATACCATGGACGAGAATTAATACTTGTTTATTATTCTCGTTGTTTCACTTGTTGTTCATTGGTTATACTTGTGGTATATTATGTGTGTTGATGGTTGTGTTATTGTATGGATATTACTGTTAATTGTTTTACAGTTTAAATATTAAAACGGTATTGCATGTAACGAATCTCATGCTCTCGACCAATTAATTGGGGGGTTTGAGGAGGCATGACGGGGCATGTGATAACATACTCAGCAGGGGCTGATTCCATACCACAAACCATTTTATTGCAGGAGACTAGCTGGTGGGTCACGCGAGGCACGACTATTGTGTTTACTGTTGGTTAGACTTGGTACGGTGTGATACTCAGGTTGTTTTGGACTCGGGTTGTTTAACCGAGGTGTATTTTGATTAGATGCTCACAGTCTGTAATAATCGGTTGTTGTTGGATTTGTTTTAAATTGTTTAAGTAATACTACCTATCTCTTGTGGTCACTGGGGAATACGTTTCGCAAGTTGATTATCAGGTAATTCGTTATCACCCGTATGGGCGAGTGATAACAGTGACACCATTAGGGCGACAGTCTGTTATTTACCGCTGCGAGTTATTTATTATGTGCGACATTTATAGGATTATTAGGAGCCAAATTAGTAGGGGTGTTACATCCTGGGTCCTTACACTACTCGTTTACATACATGGTGAAATACCCCGAAGATTTAATTCCTTAATTAATTAGGATTAAATTAAATCATGAACAATAATTACTATAAATAATATGGTATAAATATATAGTCCAAAATGGACATTGGATTATACATGAAATCTCTAATCAAAAGAGAAAATATTATTAAGAACATCACATGTAACATATTAGTACATGTGCTAAATAGCACTAATAACTCTATAAATCATACAAATACATTATATAGTTTAGACAATCATAAATACAATATAAACTCATGGATATGCACCTCAAGACCAAAAAATAATAATAATAATAAACTATAAGTAAAAGATAACACATAACTATAGTATTATTTGTACAAATTTGTGACACATATTAACTAATGAAAAGCATTTGAATTCCCTTCAAAATATCAACCGGTTACCTGCACAAATAAAAAAAAAAACAAGACAAGATTAGACCATAAATAATTAGAAAAAAAATAATAATAACAAAGTACAAGTCACCTTTCCATATTAGCGTCAGTACACCCATCCTCTTTCACCTCCAAAGCGACAGCCTTACTTCTTTCCCTTCTGGTTAAATCAAGACAGCAGCAGTACATTTCCAGCCTGCTTTTCCTTTCTTTTCTTCTTCTTACGCCTGCAGTTTCCTTTTTCCTTCCTTCCTGCTCCATTCTCGAACAACAGCGGAGGAAAACAGCAACATAAAACTGCCCATTTTCCCCTCACGAGATAGTAAAATCTCCAGCTAAACTCCCTCCTTCCCTACTTCATCTTCAGTACATCAGCCACCCCCTAGTTCTTTTCATTCTCGATCTGTAACAGCAATAGAAGAGAAGAGAGAAAGAAAAGAAAGCAACTGCAGCAGCCTCTCCTTTCTTCTTCCTTCACGTCATCCTTCAGTTGCTACTGACCGAGACTTCTTCCCCACCTTCCATCCTTAGTAACAACAATACACAAAAAAAAACACCATTAACACACTCTCGGTGTAGCACAACAGATAGAGCATGGGTAGCAGTAACAAAGAAGCTCTGTTCCCTCTCTTTACAGTAGTACCATGTGCCTAGAGCACACCCTTCCTCCTCGGTAAAACAGAAACAAAAGAAAACTGCACCAGACCAAGGTAATCAACCAGCTTCTTCATTTTTTTTCTTTTCTTTTCTTGTACTCACCGCTTTTGTATTGGGCATGGGAAACAGCCCCTTCCCTCATCAGTTCCCACATGTTTTGCCAAGGTTTAAAGACCCTCTTGAGGTCCCAAAATCCAGCAGGAAGTTACACCAACTGAAGGAGTATCTTCTTGTTCTTCAATGGTGAGAAAAAAAAACTTATCAAACTACGTTCTTCTTCCCTGTTTTGGTGTCCGAAAATACTACTACTTTTGACATTTCCTTCCTGCTCTTATGCTCAAGCATGAAGGCTCCACTTCTACTTCCTTGTTGAGCCAAAGACCCGCACCAGAAAACATCAGAAAGGTGTATAAGTGAGGTAAAAATCTGGGAAAAACTAGGCTGTTCAAGTTCTGCTCCCCCCCCTTTTTTTGCTCAAGAAACTGAGCTTGCTCCCTGTTTGTTAGCTGCCGAGACTTGCCACGGAAAGCTTTCAAAACCAAGTTGACCGAGAGCCACCTAGATCTCTGCAAAAATAGCAAGGTAATTACCCTTCCTTTTATGTGCAAAACCATGATTAAAGTCCCTTAACTAGCTAGCTTATATGGGTGCTAAGTAGCTCTCCTTGCTGCTGATAAACCACAGAAAAAAATGGGTTTACCTGCTCATAAGTTGCCGACAATCTGAGAGTTATCCCAATGAGGAATAACACATCTTAAGGAGGTAAAAATCTACTAAACCTTAGATATTATGTACAGGATGAGTGAGTTATGTACAGAAATTTTTGTAACCATGGCGTTTGTGGATACATGCTTAGGCCGAGGAAATTGGGAGGATAAAACTGGTGGTGGAGCTGGTGAAAATCTCTCTGGTGATTAAGACAAGGTAACTATATTAATACCTATTTTTAATGCCTTAAGAAATTACTAGTTTGAATATTGTGGTGGAACAGAAAATAATGGTATACACATGTGTGTGATTGGGTTGTTGGTGCGTAACAAACCATGGGATATACATGCGTAATTGAGGTTATAAATGTGTACTAAGTTAGATATATGAGTTAGGAAAAATAAATTTAGATGTGTGTGATTTATTAAAGTCAATTATGTGTGAAGATGGGAGGCCGAGAATACATAGGTGAAGAGCGAGTGGAGGAAATAAAGGATTTTGGCATTTGATAACTAAGACTAATCACTAACAGTTAATTGCATCTATATATTAAGTTATTAGTGGAAGAAAAAATGGTTTAAGAAAATTAAGTATCGTTTTGTACAAATCGAGAGAGTAAGTGAGTATATGTGCTATTTCGATCCTAAAAGGGTGTAGGAAATAAATAGATAAATAATTAATTAGGGAGGCTAAGTGTTAATGGATTATTTAAGGTTATTTTATTAGTCAATAAATTCAAGTACTAAGGACTTGTTAAAGTCAATTATAAGCCAACAATGAGAGGAAATAATTAATGACGTTAGATAATGAATCCGCAAGAAACCAAGAATATATGTGAGTTTGGGAGATGCTAAATCCTAAAAATGTGGAGAAGGTTAAGGGATGAAAATCTGATTTGTAAAACTAAGTAGTAATGGCTTATTAAAATCTATTTCATATGTAATAATGAAGGAAAATAAATTGAATAGGTTAGATGTAAAAACTGCTGCAAGGCGTAACTATAATATAATTTTGGGGCATTTTAACGACATTTAGAAATTATTATGGTTCTATTTTTAAGGCCATATAATTAGGCCAAGTTATGATGTGTTTTTTTGGAGCCTTAATGGTTATTATTAAATTTATAATTGATTTAGAAGGGTGTATAATTTTCTGGTGCAAAGATTATGACCCTAGCAAATATAACTACTTAGAAATATATTAGAAGGGTATTGGTATATTTAAAAACTTTTAACATGGCTTAAATGAACTTTAAAACCTTATAAATGTCTAAGCTGATAAATAAATTATATATGAGGTCAAAACATAATTAAAAAGAAATATAGAACGTTAAATATAGATAGAAACCGAGGGAGATGGTCTTAGGAAGTTTATGAATATAGTATATAAATTTTATGAGATTAGGGTTTAAATAAAAATAGAGTTTTGATTGGGATATTTTAGTAAATAAAAACAAGTCTGGTCAAGAGGATAATTAAGTGGTCAACCTTGACCACAAGTGAGGTTTGGCCAAATTAAAATGACAAGAATAATTATTTTGGGCATTTAAAGAAATATTAAGTCAAAAATGACAATTATAAAAGATATGGGGTAGTTTTGTAAATAAACAAGACTTGTGGGAATGGCATAAGGATTTGCCGAGAATGTTTTTGTTCGAAATTTAAGTACATGATATAAGTATGCGATAATGGTTGGAAACTTTAGATTATAAGTTAATAAGACTAGAAATGTAGTAGTTATTTATATGGGTTGGTTTTATAACACAATCAAAGTATATGAGGAAGAAATTAGAGTTACCGAAAATACAAGGGCTGTTTAAGAATTTCCAAAATATGGACAGCACATATTATTAAATTTGGGGTGATATGATGTGACGTTATACTAAAGAATGAAAGGATTATACTAAAGGAGTTATTAAAGAGCAACTATGCATTATATACATTTACGTTAAATGACGGGGTAGGTTGGCGAATTTTAGAAGTATAAGATATGGTTGGAATTTTATTATAAGGAGAACCCTATAATTTATATCAGGGGAATTTATAAGGTGACATGAGGAAATAATATGAGCAACGAGTTACATACGAGGTTATATGATTACATGTAAAAACACGAATGTAACGACAATAACGTTCCACGTACATACGAGTGTACAACATTTTACGTGTGTGTACAAGGGTGCGTAAACAACAACGCATAACTACAACTATAATACATGCTACTTGTGTGTGTATATATATATAAATGTCTGTGTATGCTTGTAAACAAACTACGTAAACTATTTCGAATAACGAAATGTTTAGACTTCATACGTGCGCGCACGTAACATTATCCTTGCGTGCATGTAGCCTGACAATAAGTAAACAAAAGTATAAACGTAACTTCCATGTAATAAATGTTAACCTCGTAGCGAAAAGAATATATATATACTCGTAAAATATAACGAGTAATGGAAATGTAAATTCCTAAGGTTAACAAACATCAAGTTGAACAAGAAAACAACCAAGGGTTAGCTACGGGATGGAAGTACGGGTTCAATATAGATGATTAAGTAGGTTCGAGTTATATGAGTAAATGCTGATATTAGAACTACGTGTATACCAGAGGTGCGAGTGGGTAGACACGAGCATAGCGGGTGCTAAAGGTTTCGCGGGGATTTTTACGCGAGCGTTCATCGGTGTAAGGTATGTTCATTGTGTGGTCCGAACCTCTGAGGGAAGCCTCGGTTCGGGTATTGATTGACTATGTGACAAGAGCGATATGTTGCTATGCATGATTGTGTGGATTATTTATAAGGTTGGCAAACGATTATTATTGTGCGCGACGTCTTCGGACAATATTATTATGATTGTTTATGCGGTTGGAATACTAATATTCGGGAACTTTATCCCTAGCTAACCTAAGTAAACACTTAGGAACGAGACTCGGGATCCCCAGTCTCTAGAGCTTGACACTCGAACATGACTATAACCTAGACTAATTCTAGGGAAGTACATGAGACTTCAGAAATAATAAATGGTAAAGATTTCTCCTAGACCTAAGAATTTACTTAGGGTAGTTGATTAAGGATTAATCACATACTGGAGAGTGTTGGTTATGGTACATGGTATAGGAATCCAATTAGTCTCGACTAGTTGGTTGCGCATTGGTGATCACCGGAGTATAACGTCCGTATCGGACCGACTCCCTCTATATTCCGACGGGCCTAGATAGACTGTTGGACCAGGGTGCCGACTTTGGCACACGGCTTCGGCCATTCATGGACGCCTTTATTAGGCAAGTGGAAGTTTCGGGATTGAATGATCCTTGGCAATGAGCACTTCGTGTGTACGGGAGGACTACTGTCCAGTGAGGTTATTTACGGGTTGTCCCAACACGACACCCATGGATATTGAGAGCAAGACTTAATGGTGGCTAACATAATTTAAAGGAAAAACTACTAACATCTCGATGGAAGTATCTACGTGTTTGTATTAATGTTTACAATACATTGTATGACTGTTATAGCACATGGTGTTTGGTATGTCGTGGATTGGATGTAATGTATGGATTGTCACTTTGATGGATTACTGTATGCTTAAGCACGTTAGTTACTGCTGTTATATAAACTGTAAAATGAACCAGCATGTAATCAACCTCATGTTCAGACGGCTAATTGACCTAAGTGACCTAAAGGGTCTAGGATTACACTTTAGCATACCAACATATAGTTTGCTGAGCCCCTTTTGGGGCCAACACATTTCAGGTTGTGGATCGGGACGTGAAGCCGGAGTGCGGGAATATGGGTAGACGACCTCGACTTTTATTTATCGCATGTTTAAATTTAAATCGTTTAGCACGTTGAAATTCTGGGAACTCTTTTAATGCTCACTTGTCATAGGTATTGGTTTGTATATAGGATAATGTAATAAATATCTCGTTCATCACTGCGGTTAGTTGTTGTTGTTAATTGTTGGATTACGGTTATGCTTCTTTACTCGCATGGGCGAGTAATGGCATGTGACACCCAAGTGAGGATTAATGTAGATTAACTTCCGCTGTGAGACGTCTCTAATTATGCTACGTGAGTGATTATACGAGAGTGATTATTACGATATTTGCGAGTGGGGTGTTACAAAAGTGGTATCAGAGCGGAGTACCGCTCTGATGATGAGATATTAGGATTTAGACAGTGAGCATAGGACTTGGAAATACGGGAAACGTTTGTGAGGTACGAGCCGCCTGGTCTTAAACGAACCAGTGTCTTAGCAACGCTAAATGCGTAACAAAATTAGCCTTAATGACATATCTGTGTTATTGATTTCTACACGGTAACTACTTGAGTAATAATACGACATAGCGCATTGCGGGTGTCGAGAAGAGGCATGCCGGGGGTGACGGAGGTCCTGCAACCCCAAATAGCGTGAGATGGCAGACACCACACTAGCTTGATGGAAGAACAACCCGGGAATAGCAGTAGTACCCCACCCGCCGCTGCCCACATCTCGAGTATCACCCAATGAGACAAAAGAATCCATCCTATTTGGAAGACCGATGTGGTTGCTATTGTCACTGTGACATCAAGAGAATAGGAGAACTTGTGATACGAGGAGTCATTAAGGACTGGGGGCCCCGATAGCTACATACTGTCTAGAAGCGTACATATACACAACAAGAATATACCTTAAACCTTACCTCGAAGAGGGATAGGAACCCATAGGACAATCGGGTCAGCCTATAATTAGACGCCAAAACCCTGTCAAGTTAACCTGAGGAAAAGCACGCATGGGTGCACCTGAAGATCGAGAGATAGAAGAACGAGTTTTAGACGACTATCAAAATGCATAACATGCGGGACCAAGAACTGCATAGAAGTCTCTCCCAGAATGGGAATAGCTTCAACCGGATAAAACCTAGAAGGCTCAGTAAAACCTAACCTACAATCATGATAACCATACGAGCTTACAAGCTAAACTCCTAAATTACTATAACACAATGCTCAAGGAGAGAAATGTCGTACCAAGGATGACTAGAGTGCTCCATCTGCTGGACCCGTAGCACCACAAGGTAGCCACGTGGAGCAGACCCCAGCCGATATGAGCTACTAGAAGGGGAAATGAGTCACAAAGGGCAAAATACCCGAATTTTGTGGGAACCTTAGGCGCTGGTACTAGTACGCAGCGCGATCTAAGTAACCGAGTATCCTTAACTTAATGAATGGACTGCGTGAACATGCGTCGGAAACCTCCTCCTACCAGGAGGGAGTTTCCAACAAAACTCATAAAGAGCCTAACTCAGAGAACCCAGAAATGGAATTACCTTAGAAAACTTACCATACCCTAACGAAATGAAACAACCCCAATACTACCCCTTTAAGGCTAATCACCTAAACCGTACTCAAAGGACCGAAGTGTCAGTGAAACAAGCAGCAATGATTCAACCTACATGGCGCGCTTCCTACAGTAAGCGCTATAGCCAATACTATACTCACAATTCCGTCTACCTCACGCACTTGCTACAGCAAGTGCTACAATGATGGCTATAATTATGGCTATAATTATGACTACAATCACAACTATAACTTTAACGACAAATACAACTGAGTTTTCCTGACTGTGAAGCCACAGGTGCAATGCCATGTCCACCGGTAATCACCAAACATTCATACAACTTCAGTATAAATCTCGTAACTGCAACCACTGCTACAACTACGACTGCAATTATAACTATAATTGCAACAATGATTACAACTGTAACCACAAGAATAACAGCAGTTAGGATTATATCATACAAGACCATGTGATTCATGACTACTGGTAATCACTAAATATTCATAGAATTATAGTACAAATTCTATAACTACAACTTGCCACCATAGGGTCACGAAACCCTTAGAATACAGAAACTGCAACCCCGCGAGGACCTAACGAGTCCAAACATTACAACTAAAGGGCATACTCTGGCCCATAATAAGCTACGACCATTAAACCATAATCAATCAATAACATCGGCCTATGAGCCAAACATCATAGCATACTTGGTAAATCATTTAATGGGTTGAAATTGACGTGGGAGGTGGAACTTGATCCGGTACAGGTCAAGGGAAGCTAAACACAAATTGGGGTGAAAGGATAGTTCGACACTGATACTGATCACATCAGGGTCGGAGGATTCCTGAGACTCTCTACAAGTGGCCACAATTAATCACATTAGAAATAAACGAGGAACTGAAATATGTCAGCTGCAAGCAGCAAAAACTCACAACTTAACAATCAAAGCACCTAGTCCGAATATTCGTAAATAACATTCCACCCCCGAATATATTTATATGAAAAATGGTGGGGAACACAAGCACGTGACAATTAGGGCAATACTGCACCCATAATGGTATACGCCGATACATAATAAATTTGGAAGAAAAAGAACATACTAGTCCTTAGAATGACCAAAATTGAAAAATGTTACATTACAACACGATTAATACTTAAACCGATTGCAACCTTAAACGCGAATCGGAGTTAAACACCTAAATGATTACTACCTAAGGCATAACCATAACAAGGAATGCCATAACCAACAAGGACGAACATATGTCAAATAACAAGTAAACATTGTTAATTCATTTGATCACACCAAACATTGAATGAGGGTTCCAAATGAGAAAGGGAATGACTACCGCCAGTGGCGTCCCGCCAAACAATAGGTAATAAGAGGGAATACGTGTTTTAAGACATGCCGCTTATTAACATAACGGCTGTCAGGGAAAGGACTATACAGGTTAAACAATGGCATGCAGCCTAATCAATAATACAAGACAACAAGTCTACATGCTATAGATCATAAGTCTAAGTAAAGTACTCAACGCACCATAAGAGGACACAAGTCTACAGGAGCGAAAATACCGCCTTCGACTATCTTCCAATATGTACAAATTGAAAGTAACATTTAAAAAAAAATGACATGACAATTAATGGAAACGGGTTAAAACCATGCCACAATGGAGACATCCAAAAAAGGGAGAAAACACAAATCTTCGCCATAAGCTCATAAATTACATCAGACGATGTAACCCTAAGGATAGGGTAAAGTGATAAAAACCATAATACGCACTGTAAATAACGTGCATAACCTACTAACTAATAAACAAGAGCAAGGAAATAATGGACAAGCGCCAAACCGCGAGCATGGTAACCAGCTGACAGTAATTAGGATCAACACATAAATAACTCCAACAAAGGACTTACTAAACAATAAAACAACAATAACTTAACAATATAAGGAGTCATAAATTCCTTTAAAATATCGGTGAACTCAGGTCAATGTCGAAACAGATAACAGAGAAAATAAAAAAACCACTTTGTGCCACACAAGGGCAAACTTCACCATCAGGGCGAGATATCGCAAACACCTGTTAAATGAGAGATACATAATTATACCATTGGCTGGGAACCCAGGGAACTGAAAAGAAATTCCTCGGAATACCCCTAACATGAATGAAAAAGGGAGATGGACCAAAGAATACCTCACGAATGTGTGACGGGCACTACAGTATACAAAATGAGATATGGGACGATCGCACTCCGTAGGAGCTTGTGGACTTATTCATAAGTTAGTCAAGTAAGTGGCAATGTATCAGTAGGGTACCCCATACATGTAGACGAGTAGCGTAAGAAACACAAGAAGTAGTCATCTCCATACCAAGGTCAGCGATGCAAATCCAGACCAGTACAAACAACTACCTTAAGTATATAACAAGAAGAGTTCCAATTGAACCAACGAGATTAGAGATACAAACAACCTTGAATAGAACACGACTAAGTCGTAACCATGCAAAGGAATGGTTAACACACAATAACATTAAAGGAAACCTCTCATAAGAGGAGAGAGCTGATAGTCAACCTAATGACAAGCATGAAAAACCCATTAAACGGGTGAATAAACGTAAGTAAAAAAAAATCTCTTAAGGATCAATAACTACTTACACTAACACAATTCTTAGCATCCAAAAGAACTTATACAATGGTAATCATCGCCACCCATAAGAGGGACATAAAAAGAATTACTCTCGAACAGTGATTACAAACAATACGAATGAGGTAACAATCTTGCATGCCCATATTAAGGGCAACAATACGTCTTCACCCATAAAGGGGTTGAACATAAGTACACCAATATACATAAAAGAAAGGCAAGCTAGCACACTAGCAAATGCCCTAAACTAAAGAGCAATTGTCACAATAACTTAACGGTCGAGCCGATTGAAACATGATGCGCACAGAAGCAACCATTATAA
Source organism: Limonium bicolor (assembly GCA_023374045.1). Classification (NCBI taxonomy): domain Eukaryota; kingdom Viridiplantae; phylum Streptophyta; class Magnoliopsida; order Caryophyllales; family Plumbaginaceae; genus Limonium; species Limonium bicolor. The sequence goes on along the minus strand of CM041781.1, from coordinate 30,039,144 downwards.
ACAACCTTTAGAATAAATACATGGGCAAAGACCGAACGAGCGGAACTCGCCCATAACTCAAAGGATAAACAAATCATGGCCAGGCTATACAAATAGTCTAGACCGTCAGAGGACACACTCCGAAATAAATATAGCATTCAACGTTATAACCCACACAAGAACTCATAAATGCACAATCATACTCTTGTTAATAGCATGGAAAAAAAAAGATAAAGGATATAAAATATACCAGAGGAAAAATGCCTCAACTGCCAAAGAACATACCCATATGGGATGTCGAAAGATGCAAAGCTCAATATAAACACAACAATGGATTCCCTAGCAAAAGCGGGGAGAACCGTACAAGTATTGACTTGAGAATAATATACTGAAAATACAATATATAACATTACGAAGTACATAACAAATATTACAATTAAGGTATTACTCCGAAACAAAACAACTGGAATCACGGGATGACAAGAATTATTTTCGTGGATTATGAGCTAATACATCCAAAAACCTCAGAGACTAGTGCAAAGAACACTAATGATAACGATAGCCAATGAGTTAGGATAATAACAATTTAAAATATATTCCGCACTAGTAACCTAGAATGTCTGGACACGATTTAGACCAAATCGTGTGCATGTACAAATAATGATATCGCATAGACTAAGATACCTTCACTTCCAAATTAAGAGAAGACCGTGAATGACACTGTCATATTAGAACGAGGTCAGCAATAACTTGCTGCTAATAAATCATCTTCAATACGCCTTTAGGAACAAAAGGGCAAACCAAGCCCTATGTACGTGGGTCTGCACCTCAATATGGAGCGAGTGGGCCCAATAGAACGTATTTGAGGGAACACACAACTATTCTATGCCTTTGACTGAATAGAGAATGCGTCTCACCCTACGCATAGTTTTCTTTTAGAGTCGAGCGACGAGAGACCGACCCGTCTCTCAGATATAAGAAAACTCCACTCTGAAGTTCAGTATGAAAACGAGGGAGACCAGGAACAAGACCATTAAAGGGTCAAAGTCCGTTGGTCGAACCATGGGGCGAAAAGGCAACATGGGAGTTGGAGAACTCCATGAGAGCCAAGTATTCAGCGCTTTTCTCATAGCGACTGTGCGATACTGTGGGGGTCACGGGGCGTAACCCTTTTAAGGGGGGTAGAGCCCTTGGCATATATTATCCATTTTGTGTGTTTGTGGTGTTGTTTTGTGGTGTGTATGTTGATTATGTGTACGTGCTTTAAGCACTTGGGATATGTTTTGTACTTGGGATGTATTTTGTGATATGTTGTGCCTAGAGCATTTGAATTATTATGGATGGTTTGTCTTTTGGATTTGCGATATATATATGTGCGTGTGTTGGTTTGGATGTCCTTCGGGACTTGTGATATATACATATATACGTTGGTTTGGATTGGAAAACTAGTGGTTGAATGGAATGGATTACACTACAGAAAAGTGTTGGAACTTTAGAATTGATAGGACTGGATGAATTGGAACCTTGAGATTCATTGGGTAGTTAGGCACACATTCGATTTAGATGACTTCGGGACGAAGTCCTTTTATGGGGGGTAGACTGAAATACCCCGAAGATTTAATTCCTTAATTAATAAGGATTAAATTAAATCATGAACAATAATTACTATAAATAATATGGTATAAATATATAGTCCAAAATGGACATTAGATTATACATGAAATCTCTAATCAAAGAGAAAATATTATTAAGACATCACATGTAACATATTAGTACATGTGCTAAATACCACTATATTACTCTATAAATCATACAAATACATTATATAGTTTAGACATCATAATACAATATAAACTCATGGATATGCACCTCAAGACCAAAAAAAATAATATAATAAAAAACTACTCCCTCCGTCCCTAATAATGTACGTCCACTCAATATTAAATATATAAGATAAATTATAAAATTAATTTCACACATATACATATAAGATTCATTGTAATACTTAGATTAATAAAATTATGTTATCTTAATTGTTAAATATTGAAGTCAAATGACATGCTCAAAAGTAAAAAAATAATCAACGGATATAAGTAAAGATAACACATAACTTATATTATTTGTACAAATTTGTGACACATATTAACTAATGAAAAGTATTTTGAATTCCCTTCAAAATATCAACCGGTTACCTGCACAAATAAAAAAAAAACAAGACAAGATTAGACCATAAATAATTAGAAAAAATAATAATAACAAAGTACAAGTAACCTTTCCATATTAGCGTCAGTACACCCATCCTCTTTCACCTCCAAAGCGATAGCCTTACTTCTTTCCCTTCTGGTTAAATCAAGACAGCAGCAGTACATTTCCAGCCTGCTTTTCCTTTCTTTTCTTCTTCTTACGCCTGCAGTTTCCTTTTTCCTTCCTTCCCTGCTCCATTCTCGAACAACAGCGGAGGAAAACAGCAACATAAAACTGCCCATTTTCCCCTCATGAGACAGTAAAATCTCCAGCTAAACTCCCTCCTTCCCTACTTCATCTTCAGTACATCAGCCCCCCCTAGTTCTTTTCATTCTCGATCTGTAACAGCAATAGAAGAGAAGAGAAAGAAAGAAAAGAAAGCAACTGCAGCAGCCTCTCCTTTCTTCTTCCTTCACGTCATCCTTCAGTTGCTACTGACCGAGACTTCTTCCCCACCTTCCATCCTTAGTAACAACAATACACAAAAAAAACACCATTAACACACTCTCGGTGTAGCACAACAGAGAGCAGTGGGTAGCAGTAACAAAGAAGCTCTGTTCCCTCTCTTTACAGTAGTACCATGTGCCTAGAGCACACCCTATATACTTAATCATCTATATTGAACCCGTACTTCCCATCCCGTAGCTAACCCTTGGTTGTTTTCTTGTTCAACTTGATGTTTGTTACCTTAGGAATTTACATTTCCATTACTCGTTATATTTTACGAGTATATATATTCTTTTCGCTACGAGGTTAACATTTATTACATGGAAGTACGTTTATACTTTTGTTTACTTATTGTCAGGCTACATGCACGCAAGGATAATGTTACGTGCGCGCACGTATGAAGTCTAAACATTTCGTTATTCGAAATAGTTTACGTAGTTTGTTTACAAGCATACAAAACATTTATATATATACACACACAAGTACGCATGTATTATAGTTGTAGTTATGCGTTGTTGTTTACGCACCCTTGTACACACACGTAAAATGTTGTACACTCGTATGTACGTGGAACGTTATTGTCGTTACATTCGTGTTTTTACATGTAATCATATAACCTCGTATGTAACTCGTTGCTCATATTTCCTCATGTCACCTTATAAATTCCCCTGATATAAATTATAGGGTTCTCCTTATAATAAAATTCCAACCATATCTTATACTTCTAAAATTCGCCAACCTACCCCATCATTTAACGTAAATGTATATAATGCATAGTTGCTCTTTAATAACTCCTTAGTAGTAATCCTTTCATTCTTTAGTATAACGTCACATCATATCACCCAAAATTTAATAATATGTGCTGTCCATATTTTGGAAATTCTTAAACAGCCCTGTATTTTCGGTAACTCTAATTTCTTCCTCATATACTTTGATTGTTTATAAAACCAACCATATATAATAACTACTACATTTCTAGTCTTATTAACTTATAATCTAAAGTTTCCAACCATTATCGCATACTTATATCATGTACTTAAATTTCGAACAAAAACATTCTCGGCAAATCCTTATGCCATTCCCACAAGTCTTGTTTATTTACAAAACTACCCCATATCTTTTTATAATTGTCATTTTTGACTTAATATTTCTTTAAATGCCAAAAAAATTATTCTTGTCATTTTAATTTGGCCAAACCTCACTTGTGGTCAAGGTTGACCACTTAATTATCCTCTTGACCAGACTTGTTTTTATTTACTAAAATATCCCAATCAAAACTCTATTTTTATTTAACCCCTAATCTCATAAAATTTATATACTATATTCATAAACTTCCTAAGACCATCTCCCTCGGTTTCTATCTATATTTAACGTTCTATATTTCTTTTTAATTATGTTTTGACCTCATATATAATTTATTTATCAGCTTAGACATTTATAAGGTTTTAAAGTTCATTTAAGCCATGTTAAAAGTTTTTAAATATACCAATACCCTTCTAATATATTTCTAAGTAGTTATATTTGCTAGGGTCATAATCTTTGCACCAGAAAATTATACACCCTTCTAAATCAATTTATAAATTTAATAATAACCATTAAGGCTCCAAAACACATCATAACTTGGCCTAATTATATGGCCTTAAAAATAGAACCATAATAATTTCTAAATGTCGTTAAAATGCCCCAAAATTATATTATAGTTACGCCTTGCAGCAGTTTTTACATCTAACCTATTCAATTTATTTTCCTTCATTATTTACATATGAAATAGATTTTAATAAGCCATTACTACTTAGTTTTACAAATCAGATTTTCATCCCTTAACCTTCTCCACATTTTTAGGATTTAGCATCTCCCAAACTCACATATATTCTTGGTTTCTTGCGGATTCATTATCTAACGTCATTAATTATTTCCTCTCATTGTTGGCTTATAATTTGACTTTAACAAGTCCTTAGTACTTGAATTTATTGACTAATAAAATAACCTTAAATAATCCATTAACACTTAGCCTCCCTAATTAATTATTTATCTATTTATTTTCCTACACCCTTTTAGGATCGAAATAGCACATATACTCACTTACTCTCTCGATTTGTACAAAACGATACTTAATTTTCTTAAACCATTTTTTCTTCCACTAATAACTTAATATATAGATGCAATTAACTGTTAGTGATTAGTCTTAGTTATCAAATGCCAAAATCCTTTATTTCCTCCACTCGCTCTTCACCTATGTATTCTCGGCCTCCCATCTTCACACATAATTGACTTTAATAAATCACACACATCTAAATTTATTTTTCCCTAACTCATATATCTAACTCAGTACACATTTATAACCTCAATTACGCATGTATATACCCATGGTTTGTACGCACCAACAACCCATCACACACATGTGTATACCATTATTTTCTGTTCCACCACAATATTCAAACTAGTAATTTCTTAAGGCATTAAAAATAGGTATTAATATAGTTACCTTGTCCTTAATCACCAGAGAGATTTTCACCAGCTCCACCACCAGTTTTATCCTCCCAATTTCCTCGGCCTAAGCATGTATCCACAAACGCCATGGTTACAAAAATTTATGTACATAACTCACTCATCCTTGTACATAATATCTAAGGTTTAGTAGATTTTTACCTCCTTTAAGATGTGTTATTCCTCATTGGGATAACTCTCAGATTGTCGGCAACTTATGAGCAGGTAAACCCATTTTTCTATGGTTTTATCAGCAACAAGGAGAGCTACTTAGCACCCATAAGCTAGCTAGTTAAGGGACTTTAATCATGGTTTTGCACATAAAAGGAAGGGTAATTACCTTGCTATTTTTACAGAGATCTAGGTGGCTCTCGGTCAACTTGGTTTTGAAAGCTTTCCGTGGCAAGTCTCGGCAGCTAACAAACAGGGAGCAAGCTCAGTTTCTTGAGCAAAACAAGGGGGGGGGGGGAGCAGAACTTGAACAGCCTAGTTTTTCCCAGATTTTTTACCTCACTTATACACCCTTTCTTGATGTTTTCTGGTGCGGGTCTTTGGCTCAACAAGGAAGTAGAAGTGGAGCTTCATGCTTGAGCATAAGAGCAGGAAGGAAATGTCAAAAGTAGTAGTATTTTCGGACACCAAAACAGGGAAGAAGAACGTAGTTTTCTGATAAGTTTTTTTTTTCTCACCATTGAAGAACAAGAAGATACTCCTTCAGTTGGTGTAACTTCCTGCTAGATTTTGGGACCTCAAGAGGGTCTTTAAACCTTGGCAAAACATGTGGGAACTGATGAGGGAGGGGCTGTTTCCCATGCCCAATACAAAAGCGTGAGTACAAGAAAAGAAAAAAAAAATGAAAAAGAAGCTGGTTGATTACCTTGGTCTGGTGCAGTTTTCTTTTGTTTCTTTGTTTTACCGAGGAGGAAGGGTGTGCTCTAGGCACATGGTACTACTGTAAAGAGAGGGAACAGAGCTTCTTTGTTACTGCTACCACTGCTCTCTGTTGTGCTACACCGAGAGTGTGTAATGGTGTTTTTTTTTGTGTATTGTTGTTACTAAGGATGGAAGGTGGGGAAGAAGTCTCGGTCAGTAGCAACTGAAGGATGACGTGAAGAAGAAGAAAGGAGAGGCTGCTGCAGTTGCTTTCTTTTCTTTCTTTCTCTTCTCTTCTATTGCTGTTACAGATCGAGAATGAAAAGAACTAGGGGGGGCTGATGTACTGAAGATGAAGTAGGGAAGGAGGGAGTTTAGCTGGAGATTTTACTGTCTCATGAGGGGAAAATGGGCAGTTTTATGTTGCTGTTTTCCTCCGCTGTTGTTCGAGAATGGAGCAGGGAAGGAAGGAAAAAGGAAACTGCAGGCGTAAGAAGAAGAAAAGAAAGGAAAAGCAGGCTGGAAATGTACTGCTGCTGTCTTGATTTAACCAAAAGGGAAAGAAGTAAGGCTATCGCTTTGGAGGTGAAAGAGGATGGGTGTACTGACGCTAATATGGAAAGGTTACTTGTACTTTGTTATTATTATTTTTTTCTAATTATTTATGGTCTAATCTTATCTTGTTTTTTTTATTTGTGCAGGTAACGGTTGATATTTTGAAGGGAATTCAAAATACTTTTCATTAGTTAATATGTGTCACAAATTGTACAAATAATACTATAGTTATGTGTTATCTTTTACTTATAGTTTTTTATTATTATTATTTTTTTTGGTCTTGAGGTGCATATCCATGAGTTTATATTGTATTTATGATTGTCTAAACTATATAATGTATTTGTATGATTTATAGAGTAATATTAGTGGTATTTAGCACATGTACTAATATGTTACATGTGATGTTCTTAATAATATTTTCTCTTTGATTAGAGATTTCATGTATAATCTAATGTCCATTTTGGACTATATATTTATACCATTTATTTATAGTAATTATTGTTCATGATTTAATTTAATCCTTATTAATTAAGGAATTAAATCTTCGGGGTATTTCAGTCTACCCCCCATAAAAGGACTTCGTCCCGAAGTCATCTAAATCGAATGTGTGCCTAACTACCCAATGAATCTCAAGGTTCCAATTCATCCAGTCCTATCAATTCTAAAGTTCCAACACTTTTCTGTAGTGTAATCCATTCCATTCAACCACTAGTTTTCCAATCCAAACCAACGTATATATGTATATATCACAAGTCCCGAAGGACATCCAAACCAACACACGCACATATATATATCGCAAATCCCAAAAGACATCCATACATAATAATTCAAATGCTCTAGGCACAACATATCACAAAATACATCCCAAGTACAAAACATATCCCAAGTGCTTAAAGCACGTACACATAATCAACATACACACCACAAAACAACACAAAATGGATAATATATGCCAAGGGCTCTACCCCCCTTAAAAGGTTACGCCCCGTGACCCCCACAGTATCGCACAGTCGCTATGAGAAAAGCGCTGAATACTTGGCTCTCATGGAGTTCTCCAACTCCCATGTTGCCTTTTCGCCCCATGGTTCGACCAACGGACTTTGACCCTTTTAATGGTCTTGTTCCTGGTCTCCCTCGTTTTCATACTGAACTTCAGAGTGGAGTTTTCTTATATCTGAGAGACGGGTCGGTCTCTCGTCGCTCGACTCTAAAAGAAAACTATGCGTAGGGTGAGACGCATTCTCTATTCAGTCAAATGCATAGAATAGTTGTGTGTTCCCTCAAATACGTTCTATTGGGCCCACTCGCTCCATATTGAGGTGCAGACCCACGTACATAGGGGGCTTGGTTTGCCCTTTTGTTCCTAAAGGCGTATTGAAGATGATTTATTAGCAGCAAGTTATTGCTGACCTCGTTCTAATATGACAGTGTCATTCACGGTCTTCTCTTAATTTGGAAGTGAAGGTATCTTAGTCTATGCGATATCATTATTTGTACATGCACACGATTTGGTCTAAATCGTGTCCAGACATTCTAGGTTACTAGTGCGGAATATATTTAAATTGTTATTATCCTAACTCATTGGCTATCGTTATCATTAGTGTTCTTTGCACTAGTCTCTGAGGTTTTTGGATGTATTAGCTCATAATCCACGAAAATAATTCTTGTCATCCCGTGATTCCAGGTTGTTTTGTTTCGGAGTAATACCTTAATTGTAATATTTGTTATGTACTTCGTAATGTTATATATTGTATTTTCAGTATATTATTCTCAAGTCAATACTTGTACGCTTCTCCCCGCTTTTGCTAGGGAATCCATTGTTGTGTTTATATGAGCTTTGCATCTTTCGACATCCCATATGGGTATGTTCTTTGGCAGTTGAGGCATTTTTCCTCTGGTATATTTTATATCCTTTATCTTTTTTTCCATGTTGTTTAACAAGAGTATGATTGTGCATTTATGAGTTCTTGTGTGGGTTATAACGTTGAATGCTATATTTATTTCGGAGTGTGTCCTCTGACGGTCTAGACTATTTGTATAGCCTGGCCATGATTTGTTTTATCCTTTGAGTTATGGGCGAGTTCCGCTCGTTCGGTCTTTGCCCATGTATTTATTCTAAAGGTTGTTTATAATGGTTGCTTCTGTGCGCATCATGTTTCAATCGGCTCGACCGTTAACGTTAAGTTATTGTGACAATTGCTCTTTAGTTTAGGGCATTTGCTAGTGTGCTAGCTTGCCTTTCTTTTATGTATATGGTGTACTTATGTTCAACCCCTTATAGGTGAAGACGTATTGTTGCCCTTAATATGGGCATGCAAGATTGTTACCTCATTCGTATTGTTTGTAATCACTGTTCGAGAGTAATTCTTTTTATGTCCCTCTTATGGGTGGCGATGATTACCATTGTATAAGTTCTTTTGGATGCTAAGAATTGTGTTAGTGTAAGTAGTTATTGATCCTTAAGAGATTTTTTTTTACTTACGTTTATTCACCCGTTTAATGGGTTTTTCATGCTTGTCATTAGGTTGACTATCAGCTCTCTCCTCTTATGAGAGGTTTCCTTTAATGTTATTGTGTGTTAACCATTCCTTTGCATGGTTACGACTTAGTCGTGTTCTATTCAAGGTTGTTTGTATCTCTAATCTCGTTGGTTCAATTGGAACTCTCTTGTTAATATACTTAAGGTAGTTGTTTGTATTGGTCTGGATTTGCATCGCTGACCTTGGTATGGAGATGACTACTTCTTGTGTTTCTTACGCTACTCGTCTACATGTATGGGGTACCCTACTGATACATTGCCACTTACTTGACTAACTTATGAATAAGTCCACAAGCTCCTACGGAGTGCGATCGTCCCATATCTCATTTTGTATACTCGTAGTGCCCGTCACACATTCGTGAGGTATTCTTTGGTCCATCTCCCTTTTTCATTCATGTTAGGGGTATTCCGAGGAAATTTCTTTTCAGTTCCCTGGGTTCCCAGCCAATGGTATAATTATGTATCTCTCATTTAACAGGTGTTTGCGATATCTCGCCCTGATGGTGAAGTTTGCCCTTGTGTGGCACAAGCACAAAGTGGTTTTTTATTTTTCTCTGTTATCTGTTTCGACATTGACCTGAGTTCACCGATATTTTAAAGGAATTTATGACTCCTTGTATTGTTAAGTTATTGTTGTTTTATTGTTTAGTAAGTCCTTTGTTGGAGTTATTTATGTGTTGATCCTAATTACTGTCAGCTGGTTACCATGCTCGCGGTTTGGCGCTTGTCCATTATTTCCTTGCTCTTGTTTATTAGTTAGTAGGTTATGCACGTTATTTACAGTGCGTATTATGGTTTTTATCACTTTACCCTATCCTTAGGGTTACATCGTCTGATGTAATTTATGAGCTTATGGCGAAGATTTGTGTTTTCTCCCTTTTTTGGATGTCTCCATTGTGGCATGGTTTAAACCGTTTCCATTAATTGTCATGTCATTTTTTTTTAAATGTTACTTTCAATTTGTACATATTGGAAGATAGTCGAAGGCGGTATTTTCGCTCCTGTAGACTTGTGTCCTCTTATGGTGCGTTGAGTACTTTTACTTAGACTTATGATCTATAGCATGTAGACTTGTTGTCTTGTATTATTGATTAGGCTGCATGCCATTGTTTAACCTGTATAGTCCTTTCCCTGACAGCTGTTATGTTAATAAGCGGCATGTCTTAAAACACGTATTCCCTCTTTATTACCTATTGTTTGGCGGGACGCCACTGGCGGTAGTCATTCCCTTTCTCATTTGGAACCCTCATTCAATGTTTGGTGTGATCAAATGAATTAACAATGTTTACTTGTTATTTGACATATGTTCGTCCCTTGTTGGTTATGGCTTTCCTTGTTATGGTTATTGCCTTAGGTAGTAATCATTTAGGTGTTTAACTCCGATTCGCGTTTAAGGTTGCAATCGGTATAAGTATTAATCGTGTTGTAATGTAACATTTTTCAATTTTGGTCATTCTAAGGACTAGTATGTTCTTTCTTCTTCCAATATTTATTATGTATCTGAAATACCCCAAACCTTGGTATGTTGTGTAAATGTTAAGCTATGGTAGTTAAAGGCTAAAAAGTGCCTTAGAACATAAATGAAACATTTAAACCATGGTAAAACACAATAAAACACTAAGACACGGTTTGAGCAAAAACATGCTCTAAGCTTGGAGTGAACTTGGTTAGGACCCAAAGAGCCTACCAAGACTTGATAATGTTTAATTATGACTTTATAAGGCTAATTAAGTCCTTAGGAAACTTTGGTAGACAATGAAACCAAACAAAACACAAAAAATACCTTAAGGTCAATAAGAGCAAAAATGTGCTCTAAGCTTGAGATAAATGTATAAGGCCTAATGGTCATACCTATGCCTTAATTATATGTTAATGAACATATTAAATCAATTACCAAAGAAAACCAAGCTTGAAAACAAGTTAAAACACAAAATGTGCTTTAAGAAGTCTTAAAGCACGTTTTTGAAAAATTGTCTTGTAAATGAGTTTTGAATGGCTAAATGTCCATCATTACTCTTTAATTAACATGTGTACTATATAGTATCACATTTGGGTGGCTATATCAATGGGAAATCAAAAATTTCACTTCTATGTGCCTTGTTATTGGTGAATAGTGATTTTTATAACTAGTTTGTAACATATAATGTTATAAGTGATTAAATTGGTCAACAAAGACCAAAACACCCTTCTATTAAAATGGGGGCCGGGTTTTAGTAAGGTGAGTCATCACCATGTAAAATAAATTAAAGGAAGGAAGGAAAAGAAAGTAAAAGAAGGAAGTTACTTTAGTACATAAATATCTCCTAAAGTAGAACTCATCTTCATTCTTTCCTTCCCTTCTCATTTCACACGTCTTCAAGCTCCTCCCTCCCCTCCATTTACGATTCTCTATACCACCTCTCTTCTCCATCTTCATTTCCTTGCCAAATCCAACTCCAAGCTCCAAATCAAATTCTAAGACCATATTTGTCTTAGTTAGGTCAAGCTCTACACTTCTACCTTTTCAAATCTTCAAGAACTCAATTTTGGTGCCATGAAGATTCACCATTGATGGAGCTTGAGCCATCTTTTCACATATCTTGTTCTCCTTTGCTTCAAGGTAAGGAAACTCAAAGAAAAATGACATTTCCTTCATGTTTTGTCATAACCGAAAATGCACCTTGTAATGGTGTCTTCTCTTGTCTTGTTTTAGCTTCATTTGAATCTTCCAAGGGCTAGGAGGAGTCTTCTCTTGATATATATTCAAGCTCTCTTTCCATTCCAAGGTAAAACAATCATGTTAATACCTTAAGATAATATATGTAACTAGGGTTTACAATGAGATAAAGCTTAAAGCTTATATACTCATTTCAATGTTGATATATTTGTGTAGTTGTTGGCAAGGAACAAATGCCCTACCGGTTTTGTAAGGAAACAAGAAAGAAATTTGTGAGGAAAAGAGGTAAACAAGCTATCTTAATGTGGTTTAATGCCTTAGGAGAAATAAGCTTATAATGCTTGTTAAAACTACCTAAAGAGCAAATGGTAAATGAGCTAGTAAAATGCTCTCAAGGAGTTTATTAAAGGAATATGTATTGTTGGGTGTATTTGCAGGTCAAAGGCATTATATGTGGGAAATTCAGTGTTTAAGTGTTTAAGGTTTATGCATTTAAGGGCCTAAGTGCCAAGCAATTTAAGTTATGCACTATATTGTGAGTAGGTAGTGCTTAATGTGTGAAGTTTGTGTATAAAATGTGTTTGATGGATTTTAGGTGTTCTTGAATGAATTAAGGTAAAAACCTAAGTGGTTGGATGTGGGTATATGCTAGAGAAGCTATGGCCAAATTTAGGAAAATGTGTAAGAAGTTCTAAGTGTTCAGTGAGTTTTGGTGAACTAGGAAAGTGTTAAAGGTGAATGAATTTTACTTGAGAAGAAAACATGTATTAAGGTGATTAGGAGTGTTGCAAGGATTTAGGTGTTGTCTTGGAAGTTCTAGGAATTCAATGGGTGTTTGTGAATGTATTAAAGTCTTGAGAAGTTTGTATAAGATTTAGGAATGTGATATTCAAGGAATAGATGATGTAAGGTGTAGAGGAAACACCTTGGTATTGTGGTCATTATAGGTGAAATGCCACCTAGAAATCATAAGGAGAAAACATTGTAAGTGTTAGGAATTTTGTGGAGATATAAGTAAAGGTTTAAGGAATTAGGGAACATAGTTTTGTGAGTGCTTAAGAATATCTTAAGGGTGTGTTTGAAGTGCCAAATGATGTTAGAACACATTAAGAGGCCTTAGGAGAAGTTTGGTGAAGAATTGGCAAAGTTTGGGTAAGATTAAGAGGCGACCGACCCAGGGGCCGACCCAGTTTTTGGGTCGGTCGAGCCTCTGTTAGATGTTAGGAGGTGTTCGGTAATGGTCCGACCCAAAAGGGTGGGTCGGACATGGGTCGGTCGGTCAAGTTTACAAAGGAGGGAAAATGTTCGCACATGGACCGACCCAGAATGGTGGGTCGGACGTGGGTCGGACGGGCATGATTATAAGGAAGTAAAAGGGGGTCTGTAATGGACCGACCCAGTTGTGGGTCGGACGGTGGGTCGGTCGGACCAAAAACATGGTTTAAGGTTATGAAATGTTATGTGATGAGGGATTGGTAGGTAATGATGTTATAAGGATGTTAAGGACATGTTAGGTGAGTTTAATGACAATAAAGTGGGCTAAAAGTTGTATTAAAATGTGAGAGTAAAACAAGTAAAAATGTTAAGTTATGTAACTAAGTTAACGGGGAAAAATTAAGCATTGATATTAAATAATCAAGCAAACCCCGATGTTAATGAAAACACATGTGATGTTAACAGTTGTTCGAGAATTTGCTCGAGGAACATAAGTGGACGTGGTAAAGTGGACTCCGGTGACAGGTATGGTTTTCTTGCAACCTGTGTCCTAACGGATTACACCGGCTTGTATGCCAATATGTTTTCTTGAGTGTTTGCCACCTTGTAAGATTAAATCATGTAATGAGTTTATAGTAATTCATTTATGTGGCGAATTTGGTATCCGATGCCGTTTAACCTCAAATATGTGTTAAACCTTAGCTAACTAAAACTAGGAACACATGAGTGATCGGTATTCGGAGTTGACGGCCCAAACCTTGGGAACGTGCTAACCACGGCTATGTGTGAGTTAGTTGGTAATTGTTGTTGTATGCAAGTGTGTGAACCTCCCTTGTGTGCTTAACTCGGTTATGATACCGTATGGTTGTGGATGTGGTAGGCTCCATAATGGATCTCTAACCACTTAATATTTAATGTATGTATACTAATGGGGGGTGAGGAGTCCGGTCTGTTCCGGCCACGCGTGTGAGGATGGGGCTCGTGCCATTATAGGTTCGACCTCTGTGTATGTTATGGTTGTCTTCCCATTGGGTTTCCAACTTTCCCCTTTAGCTTAACCAAAGCTATATTACTGACTCACGTCGGGCCACGGGGGCATACTAATGGTTATGTTATTACGGTGTGCTTGGGATTACTATATCCGACACACCTTGGGTATAAGTTAACCGTTCTATATAACCGGACGGTAACGAGGATGGTAACGAGCTTAACATGGGATTGGCAAAAAATCCCTAGGCTCACATGGTATACTAACTATGGTGGAAGGTTCCTTGTGAGAACCGATTTTTATGGTGTATGTAATGTTATAATGCTATGCAAATTCCCTTGCTATGCTTTGGTATATATATGTATATTGGATGTTGTAAATGAATGCGATGTCATCATATGTACGTTGAAGCAGGATAGGTGTTGTTATGATTTATTATGTGAGAAATGAGATATCATGTATGATATGGAATGTGTGGATCATGGAAATGAATCCCAGTTTGCGACAAGAGGCATTTGAGGATAACCCGATTATGGGTACATGCCGTTCGTTAAGGAAGTAGCTCCGTTAGAGGAGAGCCACTCTAGGGTTTAAGGAATCTTTGGATGGTTGGTTAAGTGTGGATGTTTGGTTATAGGTTGAGCCCATTGAGGCGGAATATTATGTGTGATATGTTAATGGTTTGTATGCATGATTTAAATATAATCAACTGCATGCTAAGACGACAATTAGTCGTGCGTGGCCCGGTAGCATGTGGGCTGCGGGATTACCATACCAGCAAAGGTGCTGAGCCCCTTGGGGCCACCCCTTTCTCTTCTTTTCCTATTTCAGGTACGAAGTGCTGGGAGCCGTTCGAGAGTAGGACGGGGCAGATATTTACACATGGGTAGCCATTTAAATGGCGTGAGTATGATAGGCGTAGTAAGACCGAAATTGTTATCGGCAGTAGTAGTATAAATACTCGGTACAGGGGAAGTGTATGTATATAATAATGTTGAAGATGGAATGAGTATTGTATGTGTGTAGTTGCTCGGGAATTTAGTCCATCAGACCGATACGAATGTACATGTATTAGCCTTGTTAGCCACGTGGGTGGTTAACGGCGTGTAACACCATTGGAATAAGTAATGTGATGAGTTGAGTTTCCGCTGTAGATTATTATTATGTGTTGGTTGTTGGATGGGGTGTTACAAAAGTGGTATCAGAGCGAAGTATCGCTCTGATGACTGAATTACCGAGCTTAGGGAATACCGAGTTAGGATTTGAGTACTTTGGGTAAAGGGTTGAGTGATAGCGTGAGAGATACGCTAGTTAGAAACTACCAGTGATACTGGAAACCTACAATATCCATCCCACCCTCCACAATCCCTGTTATATAACTTGGGAAACAACGCCAGAGAGATGAAAGTCCACTCTTACTCGGGAATACCCGATCTGGCTGTTATTACATACCTTTAGGGTACGGAGAATCTGTCATACGGTAGATCCCGAAAACTGGGAATCCCGGAGACGGTCCATCCAAACAATGTTAACCGCATTTCCATAGCGACAAATGAAGATTTTGTGTATAGAGGAATAGAATTTCCAGCAACCTGGGTCGACATGCCGAGCAGTCGAGGATGACCAGCTTGCAACGCACCAACCGTGCAACAGGCAAGAAGTGGATTAAGAAACCCGAGACGAGTGTCTACGGGACCACAATTGATGAATAATACACCAGCGGTATATCAACAGACAAGGGAACTACAACGTAGTGCCCAAATACGTGGAACGGGCCACAAAGTGAATACAATACTATGAGAACGGGGTCTTCCAGAATGGGAAACACCCTAGCTACTGATTATCATGTGAAAACAGTGAGAAGTTACCTAGAGAGGAGTATTTATCAAGGCAGTAAGATCAGTGAGGGCCAACAAGGCCACTGATGACAGTGCGGGTGTAAAACAATACCACAACCGGTATGTGTTAAACTGATCGCCAGTTAGCATGGCGCACTTGCCATAGCAAGTGCTGCTATAATAGGGCTATTCGGAAAACTTATAGCCACTACAAAGTACTTGGAAAAGTACAATAAAGTTAAATGTGAATGTCATAACAGTGGAAGGGCCTGTTAGCCTAACCGCTGTAATTGGAAGTACACCAGTCGGCAAGAAGCTAGACTTGGCTAAGGTAAGAAGATGTTGTAAAACCATGGAAATTTTTCTTTTTAACGCAGATTTAATCAAACCCTTTTCTTTTCAAAACCAAATTGTCTTTCAACCCAACACTTCTTTCCAACCTTCTTTTAAACCAAACCGGTGAAACCAAGAGCAATTGACAAGATACAACAATGGATAAACTTTCCTCGATTAAGTTCGGGAAGCAAGGAATGAATATTGTCACGGGACAATATAAGGGAGTTGACAACAGAATACTCCACCTAGGCGTGTGACGGACACTACAAGTGTACCAACTGTGTTGTGGGACGACCGCACTCCGATAGGAGCATGTGGGCCTGACAGACCTACTTATAGGTTAGTTGGGTAAGTAGTAATGTATCAATATGATACCCCATGTATGTATACCAGTAGAGTCCGAAACACGGGAAGTAGTCGACTCCGTCTACGGTCAGCAGTATAAAACAAAGAGCTAGAAAATACAAGGAATGCTTGAAGTCAAGGAACTCAGCTAAGTTAACGAGACTAAGGAATTAGTGAATTCTTTCAAGGAAATGTTTTAAGAGTCAGGAAGTGCAAAGTGCACTGACTGCAATGTAAAGACAGCTTATACGACTTAAGGATCCCCAGGAGCAAACATGATAGCTGGAATGGTGACCCAGCCTAATGTGGACGCATTACTGTGCAATGAATGGGATGAAACTCCCAGAATCAGTACCTACACCATCTGGAAATGTTAATCTTTACAGAAGAAGATAATAACAGAAGGTACCAAAAAGTGTGAAACAAATGTAAGGCGTAACGTAACGACACCCAGGAGAAATCCTTGAAGGGTGTGCGCATCAACAATTGTCGCACAAAATGACATAACAGAAACGCAAGGGTTGAAATTAACACCCAGTTTAGACATAAGTTGTCAGGAGACGGGCTGACAAACCTAAGGGGCATCCCATGAAAGGAAATGTGATGCAACAACCTTGTCATGGAGCCCACTACAACCTCCAACATGTAATATGACACAGAGGAGTACATGTGTGTGGACAGCCTACAATGAGCCCAGCTCAAGGCAAATAAGGCTTATAAGCCATAAACGAGATACGATTGATGGTAGAAGAAGTTATGTGGTATAAGTGAATAGAGTGGTAAGTGAACCACTGCATTAAGAGTGGGAATACCTCTCGATATTGTGAGACCGCAGGAGCGGTAGTTATGTGAATTATTAAATTCAAGAAATATGTGGAGGACGGACCATGTTGTTAATACCCCAGGATGATTTGAATAAGAATAATACGAAAGGAAATGTTTGTACCAGTTGTGTAGACAGGAAGTGTAATAAGTCTGATAGCAATCACCATAGGTGTGTGAAGCTAAATGTGTAGCGAACACGCTCAAGGGAAAGATAGTGATATATTCAAAAATCAGCCAAATAAGTGGCCAGATAAACTAGCTTAATAGCAGAAGCTAATATAATAGCGGATACAGTATAAGTTGATGCTATATAATGAGTAAGGATACGGTGCGCAATAAGCGACCGTTGTGTGAGTATTGTTAAATGATAAAATGGGAGTGAGCAGAGTCATAAGTTAACCCCAGTGGGGGTACAACAGTAAGTGATAGCAAACGAACCGAGCAGTAAGCCGGTGACAAGTATCATGTGGTGAGAATTTCGGGAAAACACAGTGTAAATTCCTATCGCAATCGCATGAGAGATTTACTGTCAAGAGTTTACGCCTCTGCACTCTGTATGACTGAGTGTTTGGTATTGCTCTTGCACAGTAATGATCGAGTGGGATAGCTAGGAATCAGAAGCATGGTAATGGTGGAGGAATAATGTTATAATGGCGGTTGCATAGGAAATGCAAGGCCGCATCAATAAAAGAGTACTTGTATAAAACCAAATGTGGAGACATGATTGACAGTAAGTGACTACAGTAGCACTAACTGCCAAATATCGGTATGGAATATACCCCAAATATTGTAAATAGCTGAGAGAGCACTACACACTTGGTAGTAGCTTAATCTCAACCGACAGTAAGTCGGTAGAAGCAAGTCAATCATTGTGAATTAATAGTAGTTTATGCTATAAGCTACTGGAGAAATGGATGGAAAATGTGAAACTCACCGAATTCGCTCAGGGTAAGAGATACCATGCGTCGGTTGAGAACCCATTGTTCCCAAGATAAGGGCAATACATTGGAGATGTACAATACATTAACAGTAACGAATGGGGCAAACCAGCTCTATAATTTATCAGGGGTTGCGCAACAGAGGCCAGTGAGCCCATGCGTCAGGCATCGGATATTATTGGTGAATATGAATAAATGACTAGTTATCAATACCTAAAAGCCTCACAGGCCAGGACCGAAACCGGTTATGAGTTACAACTCCAATGCGAATTCTTGGTTTAGGGACTAAACCGCCAATATGGTTAAGATCCTCTAATCAGAATCCATGTGTAATACACCGCGTGGAGTTAAAACACTTCACGACGGCAGACCATTTTAAGCTAATGATCAGTGATTGATTACGTGGGCGTAATCCCTTTTAAGGGGGGTAGAGCGCAAAACCACTTAGTGTGTTTTACCGTACAAGTGTACGCGAACTAGGTGTGCATAGCACAAAATGATTGTTATGATGGTTGGCGCGTGTGTTATATAAACATACGCATTATTTGTGGTAAATCGTGGTAATTGCGCACACAGGGGATGCGAATACCATTGTGGGAAGTGTGGCATTTTGTTAACATTGGTGTGTGAGAGTACAAGTGGAAGGGAGTAAAGAAACTCCCGGGGAACTAAAACCCGATGGTGCATAAATGTAAGCCATGTATTGTATTTTGATAAAAAAAAAAATATATTATATATATACAGTGTGGTGATTTATGAAGGGGTACGAGACCGACATAGAACCTAGTGAGAATTAAATTCCCTAGGTAACTTGAATTAAGTTGGATTTGGGTGATGATTGATAGACAGAGTTCTATCCCTTGGAGATGTTATGATTATGACTAGAAGGATTCAAAGATAGAAATGGGATATGCTTGAATTAATTGTTGGTTGAAAATGAGGGTGGGAGGTGAAACTTGATTATCATGAGATCAAGGGAAGCCGAACACAAATGGGGGTGGAAAGATAGTTCAACACCGATGCTGATCACATCAGTGTTGGATGATTCTTGAAGCTCCCTATAAGTGATTACAAATAACCATGTTAAGAAAGATACAAGGAGCATAAATTGGACTTGGAGTTGTATGGCGTTTTCAAAAGAATTTTAAATTGGTGTTTTAAAAAACAATCGATAATATTTTGAATAAAAGATCTTCTATACTTAACCTAGTAAAGAATATTTTTGTAGTACTTGCTCACGAGCTGAGGACGTATGAGCCTTTGTCTTCGGACCGGTGACATGAGAAGTACATATGTTAAAAAAATAAGTGAATGTTTTGATCTCCCAAAGGAACGGGGACCAGAAGTGTCCATCGCGACCGGATTTGCGGGAGCACAATGTATATGTACTCAACGTGGGATTCGAACCCATGGAGAGATGGAAAAGGTATTTCTGTTTGATATACATGCTATGACATGTTGTTTGTATGGGTGTAAGGGTTATTTGACTTTGATCTCCTAAAGTGTGTGCTATCAAGACCTATGAGTCTAAGTGTGTTGTGTTACAAAGACCTATGAGTCTAAATGTGGTTGTGTCACCAGACTAAGAGTCTGAGGGATATGGTATGAGTGTAGTGTGGTGAAGGTACCCGGACCATTGAGTCGAGGGTTCCATGTGAATATGATATTTTATGTATAATGTGGATATGTTGCCCGGACCATTAAGTCCGAGGTTGGATGTAAAGGGTGGTGGTAATGGAAGTTATGGCTATAAGTAATTCCCGTATTCTAATCCAATGATGCGAGGAAAGTGAACTTCGAGGACGAAGTTCTTTTAAGGGGGTAGATTGAATACCCAAACCTTGGTATGTTGTGTAAATGTTAAGCTATGGTAGGTTAAAGGCTAAAAGTGCCTTAGAAACATAAATGAAACATTTAAACCATGGTAAAAACACAATAAAACACTAAGACACGGTTTGAGCAAAAACATGCTCTAAGCTGGAGTGAACTTGGTTAGGACCCAAAGAGCCACCAGACTTGATACTGTTTAATTATGACTTTATAAGGCTAATAAGTCCTTAGGAAACTTTGGTAGACAATTGAAACAAAACAAAAACACAAATAAATACCTTAAGGTCATAAGAGCAACAATGGCTCTAAGCTTGAGATAAATGTGTATAAGGCCTAATGGTCATACCTATGCCTTAATTATATGTTAATGAACATATTAAATCAATTACCAAAGAAAACCAAGCTTGAAAACAAGTTAAAACACAAAATGTGCTTTAAGAAGTCTTAAAGCACGTTTTTGAAAAATTGTCTTGTAAATGAGTTTTGAATGGCTAAATGTCCATCATTACTCTTTAATTAACATGTGTACTATATAGTATCACATTTGGGTGGCTATATCAATGGGAAATCAAAAATTTCACTTCTATGTGCCTTGTTATTGGTGAATAGTGATTTTTATAACTAGTTTGTAACATATAATGTTATAAGTGATTAAATTGGTCAACAAAGACCAAAACACCCTTCTATTAAAATGGGGGCCGGGTTTTAGTAAGGTGAGTCATCACCATGTAAAATAAATTAAAGGAAGGAAGGAAAAGAAAGTAAAAGAAGGAAGTTACTTTAGTACATAAATATCTCCTAAAGTAGAACTCATCTTCATTCTTTCCTTCCCTTCTCATTTCACACGTCTTCAAGCTCCTCCCCTCCCCTCCATTTACGATTCTCTATACCAACCTCTCTTCTCCATCTTCATTTCCTTGCCAAATCCAACTCCAAGCTCCAAATCAAATTCTAAGACCATATTTGTCTTAGTTAGGTCAAGCTCTACACTTCTACCTTTTCAAATCTTCAAGAACTCAATTTTGGTGCCATGAAGATTCACCATTGATGGAGCTTGAGCCCATCTTTTCACATATTCTTGTTCTCCTTTGCTTCAAGGTAAGGAAACTCAAAGAAAAATGACATTTCCTTCATGTTTTGTCATAACCGAAAATGCACCTTGTAATGGGTCTTCTCTTGTCTTGTTTTAGCTTCATTTGAATCTTCCAAGGGCTAGGAGGAGTCTTCTCTTGATATATATTCAAGCTCTCTTTCCATTCCAAGGTAAAACAATCATGTTAATACCTTAAGATAATATATGTAACTAGGGTTTACAATGAGATAAAGCTTAAAGCTTATATACTCATTTCAATGTTGATATATGTGTAGTTGTTGGCAAGGAACCAAATGCCCTACCGGTTTTGTAAGGAAACAAGAAAGAAATTTGTGAGGAAAAGAGGTAAACAAGCTATCTTAATGTGGTTTAATGCCTTAGGAGAAATAAGCTTATAATGCTTGTTAAAACTACCTAAAGAGCAAATGGTAAATGAGCTAGTAAAATGCTCTCAAGGAGTTTATTAAAGGAATATGTATTGTTGGGTGTATTTGCAGGTCAAAGGCATTATATGTGGGAAATTCAGTGTTTAAGGTTTATGCATTTAAGGGCCTAAGTGCCAAGCAATTTAAGTTATGCACTATATTGTGAGGTAGTGCTTAATGTGTGAAGTTTGTGTATAAAATGTGTTTGATGGATTTTAGGTGTTCTTGAATGAATTAAGGTAAAAACCTAAGTGGTTGGATGTGGGTATATGCTAGAGAAGCTATGGCCAAATTTAGGAAAATGTAAGAAGTTCTAAGTGTTCTAAGTGAGTTTTGGTGAACTAGGAAGTGTTAAAGGTGAATGAATGTTTACTTGAGAAGAAAACATGTATTAAGGTGATTAGGAGTGTTGCAAGGATTTAGGTGTTGTCTTGGAAGTTCTAGGAATTCAATGGGTGTTTGTGAATGTATTAAAGTCTTGGAGAAGTTTGTATAAGATTTAGGAATGTTGATATTCAAGGAATAGATGATGTTAAGGTGTAGAGGAAACACCTTGGTATTGTGGTCATTATAGGTGAAATGCCACCTAGAAATCATAAGGAGAAAACATTGTAAGTGTTAGGAATTTTGTGGAGATATAAGTAAAGGTTTAAGGAATTAGGGAACATAGTTTTGTGAGTGCTTAAGAATATCTTAAGGGTGTGTTTGAAGTGCCAAATGATGTTAGAACACATTAAGAGGCCTTAGGAGAAGTTTGGTGAAGAATTGGCAAAGTTTGGGTAAGATTAAGAGGCGACCGACCCAGGGGCCGACCCAGTTTTTGGGTCGGTCGAGCCTCTGTTAGATGTTAGGAGGTGTTCGGTAATGGTCCGACCCAAAAGGGTGGGTCGGACATGGGTCGGTCGGTCAAGTTACAAAGGAGGGAAAATTTCGCACATGGACCGACCCAGAATGGTGGGTCGGACGTGGGTCGGACGGGCATGATTATAAGGAAGTAAAAGGGGGTCTGTAATGGACCGACCCAGTTGTGGGTCGGACGGTGGGTCGGTCGGACCAAAAACATGGTTTAAGGTTATGAAATGTTATGTGATGATGGGGATTGGTAGGTAATGATGTTATAAGGATGTTAAGGACATGTTAGGTGAGTTTTAATGACAATAAAGTGGGCTAAAAGTTGTATTAAAATGTGAGAGTAAAACAAGTTAAAAATGTTAAGTTATGTAACTAAGTTAACGGGGAAAAATTAAGCATTGATATTAAATAATCAAGCAAACCCCGATGTTAATGAAAACACATGTGATGTTAACAGTTGTTCGAGAATTTGCTCGAGGAACATAAGTGGACGTGGTAAAGTGGACTCCGGTGACAGGTATGGTTTCTTGCAACCTGTGTCCTAACGGATTACACCGGCTTGTATGCCAATATGTTTTCTTGAGTGTTTGCCACCTTGTAAGATTAAATCATGTAATGAGTTTATAGTAATTCATTTATGTGGCGAATTTGGTATCCGATGCCGTTTAACCTCAAATATGTGTTAAACCTTAGCTAACTAAAACTAGGAACACATGAGTGATCGGTATTCGGAGTTGACGGCCCAAACCTTGGGAACGTGCTAACCACGGCTATGTGTGAGTTAGTTGGTAATTGTTGTTGTATGCAAGTGTGTGAACCTCCCTTGTGTGCTTAACTCGGTTATGATACCGTATGGTTGTGGATGTGGTAGGCTCCATAATGGATCTCTAACCACTTAATATTTAATGTATGTATACTAATGGGGGGTGAGGAGTCCGGTCTGTTCCGGCCACGCGTGTGAGGATGGGGGGCGTGCCATTATAGGTTCGACCCTCTGTGTATGTTATGGTTGTCTTCCCATTGGGTTTCCAACTTTCCCCTTTAGCTTAACCAAAGCTATATTACTGACTCACGTCGGGCCACGGGGGCATACTAATGGTTATGTTATTACGGTGTGCTTGGGATTACTATATCCGACACACCTTGGGTATAAGTTAACCGTTCTATATAACCGGACGGTAACGAGGATGGTAACGAGCTTAACATGGGATTGGCAAAAATCCCTAGGCTCACATGGTATACTAACTATGGTGGAAGGTTCCTTGTGAGAACCGATTTTTATGGTGTATGTAATGTTATAATGCTATGCAAATTCCCTTGCTATGCTTTGGTATATATGTATATTGGATGTTGTAAATGAATGCGATGTCATCATATGTACGTTGAAGCAGGATAGGTGTTGTTATGATTTATTATGTGAGAAATGAGATATCATGTATGATATGGAATGTGTGGATCATGGAAATGAATCCCAGTTTGCGACAAGAGGCATTTGAGGATAACCCGATTATTGGGTACATGCCGTTCGTTAAGGAAGTAGCTCCGTTAGAGGAGAGCCACTCTAGGGTTTAAGGAATCTTTGGATGGTTGGTTAAGTGTGGATGTTTTGGTTATAGGTTGAGCCCATTGAGGCGGAATATTATGTGTGATATGTTAATGGTTTGTATGCATGATTTAAATATAATCAACTGCATGCTAAGACGACAATTAGTCGTGCGTGGCCCGGTAGCATGTGGGCTGCGGGATTACCATACCAGCAAAGGTGCTGAGCCCCTTGGGGCCACCCCTTTCTCTTCTTTTCCTATTTCAGGTACGAAGTGCTGGGAGCCGTTCGAGAGTAGGACGGGGCAGATATTTACACATGGGTAGCCATTTAAATGGCGTGAGTATGATAGGCGTAGTAAGACCGAAATTGTTATCGGCAGTAGTAGTAGTAAATACTCGGTACAGGGGAAGTGTATGTATATAATAATGTTGAAGATGGAATGAGTATTGTATTGTGTAGTTGCTCGGGAATTTAGTCCATCAGACCGATACGAATGTACATGTATTAGCCTTGTTAGCCACGTGGGTGGTTAACGGCGTGTAACACCATTGGAATAAGTAATGTGATGAGTTGAGTTTCCGCTGTAGATTATTATATGTTGGTTGTTGGATGGGGTGTTACAGTATCGGCGTATACCATTATGGGTGCAGTATTGCCCTAATTGTCACGTGCTTGTGTTCCCCACCATTTTTCATAAAATATATTCGGGGGTGGAATGTTATTTACGAATATTCGGACTAGGTGCTTTGATTGTTAAGTTGTGAGTTTTTGCTGCTTGCAGCTGACATATTTCAGTTCCTCGTTTATTTCTAATGTGATTAATTGTGGCCACTTGTAGAGAGTCTCAGGAATCCTCCGACCCTGATGTGATCAGTATCAGTGTCGAACTATCCTTCCACCCCAATTTGTGTTTAGCTTCCATTGACCTGTACCGGATCAAGTTCCACCTCCCACGTCAATTTCAACCCATTAAATGATTTACCAAGTATGCTATGATGTTTGGCTCATAGGCCGATGTTATTGATTGATTATGGTTTAATGGTCGTAGCTTATTATGGGCCAGAGTATGCCCTTTAGTTGTAATGTTTGGACTCGTTAGGTCCTCCCGGGGTTGCAGTTTCTGTATTCTAAGGGTTTCGTGACCCTATGGTGGCAAGTTGTAGTTATAGAATTTGTACTATAATTCTATGAATATTTAGTGATTACCAGTAGTCATGAATCACATGGTCTTGTAGGATATAATCCTAACTGCTGTTATTCTTGTGGTTACAGTTGTAATCATTGTTGCAATTATAGTTATAATTGCAGTCGTAGTTGTAGCAGTGGTTGCAGTTATGAGATTTATACTGAAGTTGTATGAATGTTTGGTGATTACCGGTGGACATGGCATTGCACCTGTGGCTTCACAGTCAGGAAAACTCAGTTGTATTTGTCGTTAAAGTTATAGTTGTGATTGTAGTCATAATTATAGCCATAATTATAGCCATCATTGTAGCACTTGCTGTAGCAAGTGCGTGAGGTAGACGGAATTGTGAGTATAGTATTGGCTATAGCGCTTACTGTAGGAAGCGCACCATGTAGGTTGAATCATTGCTGCTTGTTTCACTGACACTTCGGTCCTTTGAGTACGGTTTAGGTGATTAGCCTTAAAGGGGTAGTATTGGGGTTGTTTCATTTCGTTAGGGTATGGTAAGTTTTCTAAGGTAATTCCATTTCTGGGTTCTCTGAGTTAGGCTCTTTATGAGTTTTGTTGGAAACTCCCTCCTGGTAGGAGGAGGTTTCCGACGCATGTTCACGCAATCCATTCATTAAGTTAAGGATACTCGGTTACTTAGATCGCGCTGCGTACTAGTACCAGCGCCTAAGGTTCCCACAAAATTCGGGTATTTTGCCCTTTATGACTCATTTCCCCTTCTAGTAGCTCATATCGGCTGGGGTCTGCTCCACGTGGCTACCTTGTGGTGCTACGGGTCCAGCAGATGGAGCACTCTAGTCATCCTTGGTACGACATTTCTCTCCTTGAGCATTGTGTTATAGTAATTTAGGAGTTTAGCTTGTAAGCTCATATGGTTATCATGATTGTAGGTTAGGTTTTTCTGAGCCTTCTAGGTTTTATTCGGTTGAAGCTATTCCCATTCTGGGAGAGACTTCTATGCAGTTCTTGGTCCCGCATGTTATGCATTTTGATAGTCGTCTAAAACTCGTTCTTCTATCTCTCGATCTTCAGGTGCACCCATGCGTGCTTTTCCTCAGGTTAACTTGACAGGGTTTTGGCGTCTAATTATAGGCTGACCCGATTGTCCTATGGGTTTCCTATCCCTCTTCGAGGTAAGGTTTAAGGTATATTCTTTGTTGTGTATATGTACGCTTCTAGACAGTATGTAGCTATCGGGGCCCCCAGTCCTTAATGACTCCTCGTATCACAAGTTCTCCTATTCTCTTGATGTCACAGTGACAATAGCAACCACATCGATCTTCCAAATAGGATGGATTCTTTTGTCTCATTGGGTGATACTCGAGATGTGGGCAGCGGCGGGTGGGGTACTACTGCTATTTCCCGGGTTGTTCTTCCATCAAGCTAGTGTGGTGTCTACCATCTCACGCTATTTGGGGTTGCAGGACCTCCGTCACCCCCGGCATGCCTCTTCTCGACACCCGCAATGTGCTATGTCGTATTATTACTCGATAGTTTACCGTGTAGAAATCAATAACACAGATATGTCATTAAGGCTAATTTTGTTACGCATTTAGCGTTGCTAAGACACTGGTTCGTTTAAGACCAAGCGGCTCGTACCTCACAAACGTTTCCCGTATTTCCCAAGTCCTATGCTCACTGTCTAAATCCTAATATCTCATCATCAGAGCGGTACTCCGCTCTGATACCACTTTTGTAACACCCCACTCGCAAATATCGTAATAATCACTCTCGTATAATCACTCACGTAGCATAATTAGAGACGTCTCACAGCGGAAGTTAATCTACATTAATCCTCACTTGGGTGTCACATGCCATTACTCGCCCATGCGAGTAAAGAAGCATAACCGTAATCCAACAATTAACAACAACAACTAACCGCAGTGATGAACGAGATATTTATTACATTATCCTATATACAAACCAATACCTATGACAAGTGAGCATTAAAAGAGTTCCCAGAATTTCAACGTGCTAAACGATTTAAATTTTAAACATGCGATAAATAAAAGTCGAGGTCGTCTACCCATATTCCCGCACTCCGGCTTCACGTCCCGATCCACAACCTGAAATGTGTTGGCCCCAAAAGGGGCTCAGCAAACTATAGTTGGTATGCTAAAGTGTAATCCTAGACCCTTTAGGTCACTTAGGTCAATTAGCCGTCTGAACATGAGGTTGATTACATGCTGGTTCATTTTACAGTTTATATAACAGCAGTAACTAACGTGCTTAAGCATACAGTAATCCATCAAAGTGACAATCCATACATTACATCCAATCCACGACATACCAAACACCATGTGCTATAACAGTCATACAATGTATTGTAAACATTAATACAAACACGTAGATACTTCCATCGAGATGTTAGTAGTTTTTCCTTTAAATTATGTTAGCCACCATTAAGTCTTGCTCTCAATATCCATGGGTGTCGTGTTGGGACAACCCGTAAATAACCTCACTGGACAGTAGTCCTCCCGTACACACGAAGTGCTCATTGCCAAGGATCATTCAATCCCGGAACTTCCACTTGCCTAATAAAGGCGTCCATGAATGGCCGAAGCCGTGTGCCAAAGTCGGCACCCTGGTCCAACAGTCTATCTAGGCCCGTCGGAATATAGAGGGAGTCGGTCCGATACGGACGTTATACTCCGGTGATCACCAATGCGCAACCAACTAGTCGAGACTAATTGGATTCCTATACCATGTACCATAACCAACACTCTCCAGTATGTGATTAATCCTTAATCAACTACCCTAAGTAAATTCTTAGGTCTAGGAGAAATCTTTACCATTTATTATTTCTGAAGTCTCATGTACTTCCCTAGAATTAGTCTAGGTTATAGTCATGTTCGAGTGTCAAGCTCTAGAGACTGGGGATCCCGAGTCTCGTTCCTAAGTGTTTTACTTAGGTTAGCTAGGGATAAAGTTCCCGAATATTAGTATTCCAACCGCATAAACAATCATAATAATATTGTCCGAAGACGTCGCGCACAATAATAATCGTTTGCCAACCTTATAAATAATCCACACAATCATGCATAGCAAACATATCGCTCTTGTCACATAGTCAATCAATACCCGAACCGAGGCTTCCCTCAGAGGTTCGGACCACACAATGAACATACCTTACACCGATGAACGCTCGCGTAAAAATCCCCGCGAAACCTTTAGCACCCGCTATGCTCGTGTCTACCCACTCGCACCTCTGGTATACACGTAGTTCTAATATCAGCATTTACTCATATAACTCGAACCTACTTAATCATCTATATTGAACCCGTACTTCCATCCCGTAGCTAACCCTTGGTTGTTTTCTTGTTCAACTTGATGTTTGTTAACCTTAGGAATTTACATTTCCATTACTCGTTATATTTTACGAGTATATATATATTCTTTTCGCTACGAGGTTAACATTTATTACATGGAAGTTACGTTTATACTTTTGTTTACTTATTGTCAGGCTACATGCACGCAAGGATAATGTTACGTGCGCGCACGTATGAAGTCTAAACATTTCGTTATTCGAAATAGTTTACGTAGTTTGTTTACAAGCATACACAGACATTTATATATATATACACACACAAGTACGCATGTATTATAGTTGTAGTTATGCGTTGTTGTTTACGCACCCTTGTACACACACGTAAAATGTTGTACACTCGTATGTACGTGGAACGTTATTGTCGTTACATTCGTGTTTTTACATGTAATCATATAACCTCGTATGTAACTCGTTGCTCATATTATTTCCTCATGTCACCTTATAAATTCCCCTGATATAAATTATAGGGTTCTCCTTATAATAAAATTCCAACCATATCTTATACTTCTAAAATTCGCCAACCTACCCCGTCATTTAACGTAAATGTATATAATGCATAGTTGCTCTTTAATAACTCCTTAGTAGTAATCCTTTCATTCTTTAGTATAACGTCACATCATATCACCCAAAATTTAATAATATGTGCTGTCCATATTTTGGAAATTCTTAAACAGCCCTTGTATTTTCGGTAACTCTAATTTCTTCCTCATATACTTTGATTTTTATAAAACCAACCCATATATAATAACTACTACATTTCTAGTCTTATTAACTTATAATCTAAAGTTTCCAACCATTATCGCATACTTATATCATGTACTTAAATTTCGAACAAAAACATTCTCGGCAAATCCTTATGCCATTCCCACAAGTCTTGTTTATTTACAAAACTACCCCATATCTTTTTATAATTGTCATTTTTGACTTAATATTTCTTTAAATGCCCAAAAAATTATTCTTGTCATTTTAATTTGGCCAAACCTCACTTGTGGTCAAGGTTGACCACTTAATTATCCTCTTGACCAGACTTGTTTTTATTTACTAAAATATCCCAATCAAAACTCTATTTTTATTTAACCCCTAATCTCATAAAATTTAATACTATATTCATAAACTTCCTAAGACCATCTCCCTCGGTTTCTATCTATATTTAACGTTCTATATTTCTTTTTAATTATGTTTTGACCTCATATATAATTTATTTATCAGCTTAGACATTTATAAGGTTTTAAAGTTCATTTAAGCCATGTTAAAAGTTTTTAAATATACCAATACCCTTCTAATTATTTCTAAGTAGTTATATTTGCTAGGGTCATAATCTTTGCACCAGAAAATTATACACCCTTCTAAATCAATTTATAAATTTAATAATAACCATTAAGGCTCCAAAAACACATCATAACTTGGCCTAATTATATGGCCTTAAAAATAGAACCATAATAATTTCTAAATGTCGTTAAAATGCCCCAAAATTATATTATAGTTACGCCTTGCAGCAGTTTTTACATCTAACCTATTCAATTTATTTTCCTTCATTATTTACATATGAAATAGATTTTAATAAGCCATTACTACTTAGTTTTACAAATCAGATTTTCATCCCTTAACCTTCTCCACATTTTTAGGATTTAGCATCTCCCAAACTCACATATATTCTTGGTTTCTTGCGGATTCATTATCTAACGTCATTAATTATTTCCTCTCATTGTTGGCTTATAATTTGACTTTAACAAGTCCTTAGTACTTGAATTTATTGACTAATAAAATAACCTTAAATAATCCATTAACACTTAGCCTCCCTAATTAATTATTTATCTATTTATTTTCCTACCCTTTTAGGATCGAAATAGCACATATACTCACTTACTCTCTCGATTTGTACAAAACGATACTTAATTTTCTTAAACCATTTTTTCTTCCACTAATAACTTAATATATAGATGCAATTAACTGTTAGTGATTAGTCTTAGTTATCAAATGCCAAAATCCTTTATTTCCTCCACTCGCTCTTCACCTATGTATTCTCGGCCTCCCATCTTCACACATAATTGACTTTAATAAATCACACACATCTAAATTTATTTTTCCCTAACTCATATATCTAACTTAGTACACATTTATAACCTCAATTACGCATGTATATACCCATGGTTTGTTACGCACCAACAACCCAATCACACACATGTGTATACCATTATTTTCTGTTCCACCACAATATTCAAACTAGTAATTTCTTAAGGCATTAAAAATAGGTATTAATATAGTTACCTTGTCCTTAATCACCAGAGAGATTTTCACCAGCTCCACCACCAGTTTTATCCTCCCAATTTCCTCGGCCTAAGCATGTATCCACAAACGCCATGGTTACAAAAATTTCTGTACATAACTCACTCATCCTTGTACATAATATCTAAGGTTTAGTAGATTTTTACCTCCTTTAAGATGTGTTATTCCTCATTGGGATAACTCTCAGATTGTCGGCAACTTATGAGCAGGTAAACCCATTTTTTCTGTGGTTTTATCAGCAGCAAGGAGAGCTACTTAGCACCCATATAAGCTAGCTAGTTAAGGGACTTTAATCATGGTTTTGCACATAAAAGGAAGGGTAATTACCTTGCTATTTTTGCAGAGATCTAGGTGGCTCTCGGTCAACTTGGTTTTGAAAGCTTTCCGTGGCAAGTCTCGGCAGCTAACAAACAGGGAGCAATCTCAGTTTCTTGAGCAAAACAAGGGGGGGAGCAGAACTTGAACAGCCTAGTTTTTCCCAGATTTTTACCTCACTTATACACCCTTTCTTGATGTTTTCTGGTGCGGGTCTTTGGCTCAACAAGGAAGTAGAAGTGGAGCCTTCATGCTTGAGCATAAGAGCAGGAAGGAAATGTCAAAAGTAGTAGTATTTTCGGACACCAAAACAGGGAAGAAGAACGTAGTTTTCTAATAAGTTTTTTTTTCTCACCATTGAAGAACAAGAAGATACTCCTTCAGTTGGTGTAACTTCCTGCTGGATTTTGGGACCTCAAGAGGGTCTTTAAACCTTGGCAAAACATGTGGGAACTGATGAGGGAAGGGGCTGTTTCCCATGCCCAATACAAAAGCGTGAGTACAAGAAAAGAAAAGAAAAAAATGAAGAAGCTGGTTGATTACCTTGGTCTGGTGCAGTTTTCTTTTGTTTCTGTTTTACCGAGGAGGAAGGGTGTGCTCTAGGCACATGGTACTACTGTAAAGAGAGGGAACAGAGCTTCTTTGTTACTGCTACCCACTGCTCTCTGTTGTGCTACACCGAGAGTGTGTTAATGGTGTTTTTTTTTGTGTATTGTTGTTACTAAGGATGGAAGGTGGGGAAGAAGTCTCGGTCAGTAGCAACTGAAGGATGACGTGAAGGAAGAAGAAAGGAGAGGCTGCTGCAGTTGCTTTCTTTTCTTTCTTTCTCTTCTATTCTATTGCTGTTACAGATCGAGAATGAAAAGAACTAGGGGGGCTGATGTACTGAAGATGAAGTAGGGAAGGAGGGAGTTTAGCTGGAGATTTTACTGTCTCGTGAGGGGAAAATGGGCAGTTTTATGTTGCTGTTTTCCTCCGCTGTTGTTCGAGAATGGAGCAGGGAAGGAAGGAAAAAGGAAACTGCAGGCGTAAGAAGAAGAAAAGAAAGGAAAAGCAGGCTGGAAATGTACTGCTGCTGTCTTGATTTAACCAGAAGGGAAAGAAGTAAGGCTGTCGCTTTGGAGGTGAAAGAGGATGGGTGTACTGACGCTAATATGGAAAGGTGACTTGTACTTTGTTATTATTATTTTTTTTCTAATTATTTATGGTCTAATCTTGTCTTGTTTTTTTTTTTATTTGTGCAGGTAACCGGTTGATATTTTGAAGGGAATTCAAAATACTTTTCATTAGTTAATATGTGTCACAAATTTGTACAAATAATACTATAGTTATGTGTTATCTTTTACTTATAGTTTATTATTATTATTATTTTTTTTGGTCTTGAGGTGCATATCCATGAGTTTATATTGTATTTATGATTGTCTAAACTATATAATGTATTTGTATGATTTATAGAGTAATATTAGTGGTATTTAGCACATGTACTAATATGTTACATGTGATGTTCTTAATAATATTTTCTCTTTGATTAGAGATTTCATGTATAATCCAATGTCCATTTTGGACTATATATTTATACCATATTATTTATAGTAATTATTGTTCATGATTTAATTTAATCCTTATTAATTAAGGAATTAAATCTTCGGGGTATTTCACCATGTATGTAAACGAGTAGTGTAAGGACCCAGGATGTAACACCCCTACTAATTTGGCTCCTAATAATCCTATAAATGTCGCACATAATAAATAACTCGCAGCGGTAAATAACAGACTGTCGCCCTAATGGTGTCACTTGCAAACGATATATTTGGTGCATTAAATACTAAGAAATTAGAAATACCTAGAATTCAATAGTTTAATATATCGTCAGGTTGCAAAATCCCGTCGAAATAGTATAGTAATTAAAGAAGCGACCGGGGGTGTCAATCCACGGGACTCGAGAGTAAGTCTAGCCTTAGGTTGGTAACTCGAAAGGGGGTTTGTTTTGATTTTAGGTTGCAAATAAACAGGAAAGTAAATAGCAGATAAAGTAAAGTGATAGTTTTGGGAGTGTGAACGGTACTCTAGGTTCAGGGAGTTGTTTTACTAGCTAGGTTCTGCATATTCTACTGCTTAAGTGGAGACTTGGATCGGCTTGTAATTCTCAATTATCTATTCTGTATTAAGTCATAATTCCAGATAGCTCATCTAGACAGGGCATGTAGTTCTAGTCTAGACCTAGCAAGTATATCTAGATGGTTTTATCGCTCAGAATTACTAGTCTGATTGGTTCAATCCGGACTAAAGCTCCTAGTGACTAAAGTAATCTATCCGATTGCAATTATCACAGGTAACAGGTTAATAGGACCATCAATGCTCACCTTGTTGATCATAACATGATCGAGGGCTTATAATAACTTAGCAACGTTTATTAAAAGCACTTAAAAGCATTAACCTGAACAATCCAAATTGTCTCAATAAGCAGCAAAATAATGCAGAGTTTAACTAATTACAACATCCCTTCCCCTAGAGTAAATCCTTCTAGCTAGACATAGCAGTTATAATCATAAATGAGAGAGAGTTAGAAGAAATCATCTGTACGAAGATCTTCTTGCTCGCTCCGTCCTTTGTCCTTGCTCCGTGCTAGCTTGAAGGTTGATCTCGGTGTCAATGGAGTGAATGGGTGAAATGGGGCGAAAATGGAAAGTTTGGGCGAATTTGTGAGGTGTCCGGCTGTGTAGGGTCGGACACAGAGCCGGACGTGAGATGTCCGGATCTGTCTGGGTCGGACGTGATCCGGACGTGGGTGGAATGAGCCTGTCCGGATCCGGACAAGGGTCGGACAAGGCTAAAATGTCGCGAAATGAAACGGATATGGGCGGAGGTTGACGAAGGTGTTTGTGAGATAGCAGATGAACTGTGGGTGATTGTGAATGGTTTTATGCAGGTTTATGGAGGAGATAGAAATGAATGGAGATGGAGCGTAAGGTGAGTGAGAGGATTAGAGAGGAAGGAAGACTATCAAGTCTGGTACGAATTGAAATGTAAGGAGAAGGGGTGTTTATATAGGGTTAGAAAGGAAAACAAAAATCAGTGGAAGTTTGGTAAAGGGTGTTTGATTGAGCATTAATTGAGGATGGAGCGTAGTCAATAATAATCTTCAGTGCGCCGCTCCCCTGTTTCCATGCCGACTGTCGTTGATAATTAGCGAA
This sequence comes from Limonium bicolor, assembly GCA_023374045.1. Taxonomy (NCBI): domain Eukaryota; kingdom Viridiplantae; phylum Streptophyta; class Magnoliopsida; order Caryophyllales; family Plumbaginaceae; genus Limonium; species Limonium bicolor. The sequence goes on along the minus strand of CM041781.1, from coordinate 30,004,815 downwards.
AGGCTAATTATCGGTGCGTGCCTTTTTATTTTTCAATTCTGTGTGACGTCCGGATCGTGTCCGGATTGTGTCCGGATCCGGACGTGACACAGAGTTTCAGATCTGGATCTCGACTCTCGGATCTGGAATTTTTAGTCATGTCCGGATTGCGTCCGGCCCATGTAGATCCGGACATGAGATGTCCGGCTTTGTGTCCGGCCAAACCAATCCGGACAAGACCAATTTTTCTGTCTCTTGTCCTGGTTTGTTCCCTGTTTGTTGTGTTGTAATCCTTATGATGTATAATCTTTATTTCCTGGGTTTTTCCTGCATTTAACATATATAACACATCAGTTCTTATCAAAGCATCAATCTTTAGGAAAAACACATAATAAGTGGGAAACATTGTCTGAATTGTTACAAATTATAAGGTATTTAAACCCTAAAAAGCCTATATGTTTCACACTTATCAACTTCCTCACACTTAAGCTTTTGCTTGTCCTCAAGCAAAATAGGAATAAGAATATCTCTAAAACCTTCAAATAATCTCAAATTTTAAACAAGTGCAGGGCGAAATCAAACCAAGTGATAAATGCAAGAATAATCTCGCTCTCTGAGGTAGGTTTGCACAAACAGTGAAGCAGGAACAATTTTTGTAAAAGCATAGAGAAACTAGATTGTAGAAAACAAGTTAACTTAGCTTGGGACTTTCCACCATTTCATTTCTCTAACCTTTGGATGACAAGAGGGTAATGCCTTATTCCGCAATACCTTTCAACACCACGTACTCATGATCAAAAACAAAAATTAAACTGCAATGAATTCTTTTCTTTCACATGCAAAAATATCTTCTTCCAAGAATTATATACAAAACAAACGAAATATTGTGAATTGCAGAGTTTATTCCGTAACCCAGACTTTTCTCTCTATCCATGTAACGGTGTTGGGCCAACTATCCCAGATCACGAGACCTTAGGTAGATAGGTGATAAGGCACCCTTAAGACTTAATAACCGGATAGACGAGGCCTGCTATTGTTAGGAAAAAAAAATTTTGATCAGTGGAGTACCTTGCCTTACCCTTTTCATTCCAAACATTCACTTCATTTCCAAAATCCCAAGCTAAAATAATCTGGTTTCCACAATTAGCCAATCTACCAGATTTTTAGTGGAAAGAGAGTATTTTTAAATAAAACTATTTTTATACAAACCTCATCAAACAAAAAAGATTCCTACGGTTTTCACTTTGGTTTAACAACACTCGGTGTGCACAGGCATTAGAGAAGCAAAAAGCAAGTGTGGCATTAAAGCACAATTAGCATGTTTTCAGGGAAAGGTCTCTCCTTCCTCACACTTAAGATGAGCAATGTCCTCATTGGTCAAAGATGAAAAACAGAGAAAAGAGCTTTCAAAACATGCTATACTCATAATAGATGCATATTCCATAATTAACCCTCAACGCAACAAATGTGGAACAAAATTAGTGAAATGATGAACAGAGACTCCCCTGGTGTTATGGATTGAGGAAGATGTTTTCCTCACACTTGAAGTTTGGCAGGGGTCGAGAGATTCCGTATTAGTCACAGACAGTGTTGTGTGCAGATTAAGAGTTGCTATATTTTCACTGGCAAGTACAACCACAGAATAAAGTGCATTAACTCGAACTACAGAGAAAATTATTGAATGAATCATATTGTGAGAAAGAAAACTCCCCATAGTGTAAGTTTAGCAGACATTCGCAAGCAGTGTGGTTCCATTTCCTGTACTTATTGCCATTTGTTTCGCAGCAGAGGTGATGTGTAAAGTAAACATTTTAGAACGCTGCACTGCTCAGAGAAACAATAAATTTAGCAATTTTAGAATTTAAAACACTGCATAACATAATAATTACCACTTCTCCTGCATTCCCATGTTTTCGTTAGTTTGAACAATGAAAAGGAGAAAAAAATAAGTCAAATAAAAAAGAAAAGAAAAATACAAAAAAAAAACAACAAAAGAAAAGGAAACAGTAATAATAAAAATGGCCATCACTGAGGTGGCGGTGGTGGTGGTGTTTGTGAGTGAGGCGTTAATGGAGCAAGAGAGGTGTGGTGGCGGTTTGAAAACGGAGAAAAATGTGGGCGAGGTTGGGCTGTGCGGGGAGGCGGCGTCGCTGTGGAGTTCCGGTGGTTGCGACGGTGGTCGGTGGGGTGCGGTAATGGTGGTGGCTCAAATGGAGGAGAATGTGGAGTTGGGGTGTTTCTGGGTTCGAACGGGACTGAAGGTAGAGGAAGATGAAGCGGGAAGAAAGGAATCGAAGACCGAGAAAGAAAATTAAAACTGGGACGCGTTTTAGTCGTGTCCGGGTGCTGTCCGGATCCGGACAGCTAGGGTTCTCATCGTGACCGGATCTGTGTCCGGCTAAGTTGAGCCGGACACGTTAAAACTTCTTTTTTTTTTTTATATTAAATTAAATTAAAAACAACACTCTAAAATGCCTCAATCAAATAAATTAAAAATTAACAAAAAGAATAAAATAAAAACAAATCACACGACATGCAGAAATTAAATAGCAAGAGTGTTTAGGGACTCCCTGATCCCTGGTGAACTTTGCCATGATCCTTCCTCACACTTGAGTTCAGTTTAGCATTAGAGTGAAGTACCTAAAAGATTAAATCTGCAAAACCAGAAGAACTCAAGTGGAACCAGATAAAACCATTAGTTATAAAGTAAGAGCCATGGCTCTTTCGATTTGCACAATAAAGATTAACACTCTGCTAAATAAGAACAAAAGAGGAAATTAACTAAACCAAAGAAGAGATACAAACCGGTGGGTTGCCTCCCACCAAGCTGCCCGGAGTTAAAGTCTCTGGCTAGACTTTTCAGATAAGATCAAGAAGGGCCGCCATAGCAGCTAGCAATAGTTTTCTTCAGTTTGGAATACCATTGCTGGCGCGGCTTTTTGGATGCTTTGGGAGGCGGTGCTGCAATACAGACAGAAGAGATAGAATTTATGGAATAGGAGCTTTCAATCAAGTTTATACCTGGTGCAGGAGGCTGAGAATAGGTATCGCCTAGGTACTTCTTTAATCGAGCACCATTTACTTTGAATACTTCCCCAGTCGTATTCTCCAGCTCATAAGCACCATAAGTAGTGACCCCTACAACTTTGAATGGACCTGCCCAATGTGATTTCAACTTACCAGGAAAGAGGCGCAGCCTGGAATTGTAGAGCAACACTAGATCTCCTACTTTGAATTCTCTTTTATGAATCATCTGATCATGGATTCTCTTTGTTCGCTCTTTATAAATTCTGGAACTGTCATAGGCTTGCTCTCTGAGTTCCTCAAGTTCAGATAGTTGAAATTTTCTTTTCTCTCCAGCAGTGTGCATATCGAAATTCAGGGCTTTCAATGCCCAGTAAGCTTTGTGCTCTAATTCGACTGGAAGATGGCAAGCTTTTCCATACACAAGTTTAAAAGGAGACATACCTATAGGGGTCTTGAAAGCAGTCCGGTATGCCCACAAAGCATCATCTAATTTAATTGACCAATTTCCTTGATGCACAGTCTTTTGTAGGATCCATTTCAGCTCTCGATTAGTCACTCTGCAAGACCTTAGTTTGGGTGGTAAGGTAATGCCACCTTGTGAGTCACCCCATATTTAGTCATTAAGGAGTCGAATGCTGTTGCAGAAGTGGGAGCCACCATCACTGATAATTGCCCTAGGCACCCCGAATCTGGTGAATATGTTTCTTCAGGAATTTCACCACTGTCTTGGATCAGCATTGTGGCATGGAATAGCTTCTACCCACTTGGAGACATAATCACAGCTACAGGATGTATTGGTTTCCATGAGATGAAGGAAAAGGGCCTGTGAAATCAATGCCCCAAACATCAAAAAGTTCTACCTCAAGAATACCTTTCTGAGGCATCTCATGCTTTCTGGAGATGTTTCCCATCCTCTGACAAGGATCACAATGGGAGCAGAAATGGTGGACATCTTTATGAAGAGTAGGCCAGTAAAATCCACACTCCAATATCTTTGCAGCTGTTCTTGTATAACCATGATGGCCACCTGCCTCTTTAGCATGACAGAATTCGATGACACTCTGGATCTCCTTATCTGGAAGGCATCGCCTCATCAAGCCATCAGCACAGATCCTGAACAGATATGGATCCTCCCAGATATAGTGGCGGGTTTCTGATAAGAATTTCTTCCTCTGATTGTAGCTGTAGTCATGAGGAATTAAACCAGTAGCAAGATAATTAACTAAATCAGCATACCATGGTTCATCTACCTTTCCAATTTTAAATACCGTCTCATCAGGGAAAAATTCATTGATCGGGATTCCATCATCAGGGACATCAAGTAGATAAGTGATCAGCAACTCCATTCAGCTTCCCCTTTTTATCCACAACTTCTAAATTGAATTCTTGGAGAAGTAGGATCCACCTCAGAAGTCTTGGTTTTGATTCATTCTTCTGAAAAAGGTACTTGAGGGCTGAATGATCTGTATGTACTATTACCTTGCTGCCAAGCAGATATGGTCGGAACTTGTCTAGAGCAAACACCACAGCTAGCAACTCCTTCTCTGTAGTAGTGTAATTTTTCTGTGCATCAATTAAGGTCTTGCTAGCATAAGTGATTACCCTCAACATCTTATCTTTCTTCTGACATAATGCGGCGCCAACAGCATAGTCACTCGCATCCGTCATGATCTCAAATGGTTCAGACCAATCCGGTGGGACCACAATAGGTGCTGAACAGAGCTTCTCTTTGATAGTCTGAAATGCTGTCAAGCACTCCTCTGTAAACTGAAATTTGATGTCCTTCTGAAGCAAGTCTGACAGGGGTTTAGCAATTTTTGAAAAGTCCTGTATAAACCTCCTGTAAAACCCTGCATGACCAAGAAAAGATCTTACATCTTTAACTGAATTTGGTGGGGGCAGTTTTTCTATTACCTCGATCTTGGCCTTGTCCACCTGGAGGCCTTCTTTTGACACCTTATGCCCAAGCACAATTCCTTCTTGTACCATGAAGTGGCACTTCTCCCAATTAGCACAAGGTTAGTGTCCTCACAACGAGCCAAAATCTGTCTAATTGCTCCAAACAAATATCAAAGCTTTGTCCATAGACAGAAAGTCGTCCATGAACACTTCAATACTTTTCTCAATAAATTCATTAAAAATAGCCATCATACATCTCTGAAATGTGGCTGGAGCATTGCAGAGACCAAAGGGCATCCTCCTGTAAGCAAAGGTACCATAAGGACAGGTGAAGGTAGTCTTCTCCTGATCTTCTGGTGCAATGGGGATCTGGAAATAACCGCTGTACCCATCAAGGAAGCAGTAGAACTCTTTCCCTGCTAACCGCTCCAACATTTGATCAATAAATGGTAGTGGGAAATGGTCCTTCCTTGTGGCCTCATTCAGCGCCGGTAATCGATGCACATCCTCCAACCTGTGGTCTGCCTCTGAGGTACCAACTCACCTTTCTCATTTGGCACTGCAACTATCCCCCCTTTCTTTGGGACAACCTGGACTGGAGACACCCACTGGCTGTCAGAAATAGGGTAGATAATACCTGCATCAAGAAGCTTTAGCACCTCGGCCTTGACCACCTCCTTTAGATTTGGATTCAACCTTCTCTGAGGCTGTCTCACTGCCTTGTAATTTTCTTCCATATGAATCCGATGTGTGCAGAAACCTGGATTAATCCCCTTGATGTCAGCAACTGTCCATCCCATGGCACTCTTGTGTTTCTTTAGCACCTCCAGAAGTCTAGATTCCTGCAAAATAGACAAAGATGCAGAGATAATAACAGGCAGGGTGTTACCCTCTGCCAAGAAAACATATTTGAGATGGGAGGGGAGAGATTTAAGTTCCAAGGTAGGAGGCTTCTCTATTGAAGGTATGGGTCTTTGGATGGATCGTTCCAACTTTTCCACAGGAGGAGAGGAGGACGAAAGTATGATTTCCCGTGATTCAGCTGCTGGACGACCGAGGCCATCTCAAGACTGTCTTTGTCATCCTCAATGGATCGACTTATTACCTGTTCTAAAGTATCAAAAACTTAAACAATGAATCAAAAGAATCAGTACTCCTATAGGTGTAGTCATCATCAAGATCATAAGAATTATCAAGTAAATCAGCAGAGAAAACAGCTTGAGAAGAAGTGTTTTTCCGCATAATCTTATTTATGTCAAAGCAATTCTTCATCATGAATTTCAAGGTGATCTTCCCTTATCAACATCAATAACAGTTTTAGCAGTTCTGAGGAAAGGTCTACCTAGAATCAGAGGTACCTCAACATCTTCATCCATGTCAAGGATCAAAATCAGCGGGGAAGAAAAACTTACCCACACTAACAACTACATTTTCAACCATACCTCTGGGTGTGATAGATGATCTATCAGCCAACTGGAGTCTGAAATGAATGGGAACGAGCTCACCCGCATGAAGCTTTTTAAACATGGTGTATGGCATCAGGTTGATGCTCGCTCCTAGATCGCAGAGACCGTATCCGCAATCCATGTCTCCAATTGAACAGGGGATGATGGGCTGACCAGGATCACCACGCTTTGGAGGCAGCATCTGTCGGAGAGCTGCTGAACAAGTTTCGGTCAGCTGGATGGTGTCCTTCTCTTGTATTTCCTCTTATTCGAAATCAGATCCTTTACAAATTTAGCATAATTCGGCATCTGCTTAATCGCATCAATAAGAGGGATATTAATAGTCAGCTTTCTAAAAACATCTAAAAATCTTCCAAATTGTTCATCGAGCTCTCGCTCTTTGAGTCGGTTTGGAAATGGAAGTTCCTTAGCAGATATTTTCCCCTTTTTATTTTTAACAGCAGTAGAAAGAGAGGAAGAAGGAATAGGAGCCTGGGTCTCCTCAGAAACTACCTCAGGAGGGGCGGGATGCCCTGATGGTGCACCGGCGGTGTTAGAAAGAGGCTCGGTCTCTTCATCAGTACGGCTTCCTGCCACTTGGTCTTTTAACTTCCTCCCACTTCTCAGGGTAACTGCTGCTGCTTCAGAATCCTCGCAGTCTTCGTCTGAGACCGACACTGCCTTCAACTGCTCTTTTGGATTGGTTTCTGGTTGGGAAGGCAATGATCCAGAAGGTCTCTGCTGCATGAGGAATTGAGTCAACTGACTCATTGTTCCTTGCATCTCCACCATGGCGTTCTCTAGTTTCTGGTTGATTACCGTTTGCTTTTCTTGAGAAGCCATCAGCTTATCCACCATCTCTTTTAGATTTGCATTGTTTGAGCTCAAAGATGATTGCTGAGCTTGAGGTTGCTGGGGCCGGAATTGATTATATTGAGGCCTTGAAAAACCGGGTGGTCCCCCCTGATTCGTCCTCTGAGGCTGCAATTGATGTGAATTAATGCATTGTTAGGATTTCCATACCCCAGATTTTGGTGCTGATTCTGCACCCAGGGTTGCCTGTTGTTGAACTGGCCTATTACATTGGCCTCTTCGGTTTGCCTCATCTCGGCTACTTGTGGGCAGTCCTCATAGTCGTGTGCATCCCCACATTGAGAGCAGCAAGCTTCGTTTGTAGAGATTTTCTTGGCGGATGCCTGGTGTTGGCCCCATGGTGAGCTGTTCGAGCATCTTCGCCATGCTTCCCATCGTGGTCCTCATCTGTGCTTGCTCAGCGGCTAGCTGTTCCATCATTGGGTCTGGAGCTCTGGAAGAACTCTGACCTATGGAAATACTCGTCCTCCACTGCTGCTCCATTGGCGAAGCTTCACAGTAGGACTCCATAGCTGTCATGAACTCCTCCCCACTTTTGGCTAGCAGGTTTCCTCCTATGGCGGATCTTATCTCGCCTCTGTTCTTCTTTTAACCCCTGGAAGAATCCCTGAGCTAGTGAAGTGATGTCCTGACCATGGTGAGGGCATTGTCGGAGTAGCTTTGAATCGGTCCCACGCCTCACAGACTGTCTCATTACCCTTCTGTTTGAATGCCATCAGGTCGGCAATCATTTGTCGTGTCCGGGAGATGGGAATGTACTTCTCGTAGAATTTGTCCATCATCTGCTCCCAAGTGGTGATGATGTCTGGCGGTAGTCTGTGGAACCATTTCGAGGCTTCTCCTGACAAGCTGTGCTGGAACAGGCTCAATCTGGCGTACTCCTCCAATCCTTGAGATAACCGAGAGAGTCCAAGTGTACAAGAAAGCGATGTACATGGTCCAATGTATCTGATGGGTCGGCACCTGAAAAAGTACCTGCAGGGTGATTTCTAACCGCATTGGATTGGTGAGAAGGTTTTACCTTTTGCCAATCGGCTATGAGTTCTGCAGTTAGATTTTGGGTAGAACCACTGGCCCTCGTCTTGGTGTGGCTGGTGGTCTGTTTATCCTCCCATTGTGTACTGAGTCACTGCACCTGCCCCAATTTGGTCATGATTGCCGCCATGTTGAAGTCAAGCTGCCTTCTTGTTCTCAGAGCTTGGAGGTAGACTCTTTCGATTTCAGGTCGAAGTTTGTGTCTGGGGGACCAGTTGAGCGTGTTCTTCGCATCCACTAGGCTTTAATCAGCCCGAGAAAAGGAACAAAATGAGTGAGTTTTAAAGTAATGAAAATGGCACAAAATAAATTAAAATCAAAATATTACAAAACAAACGATATAAACAGTGTGTTGATAAGTAACAAATTAACCAAGGCTAGGGACTAGACAAAAGTCAAGTCCCCGGCAACGGCGCCATTTTGCAAACGATATATGGTGTATTAAATACTAAGAAATTATCCTAGAATTCAATAGTTAATAGATCGTCAGGTTGCAAAAATCCCGGTCGAAATAGTATAGTAATTAAAGAAGCGACCGGGGTGTCAATCCACGGGACTCGATGAGTAAGTCTAGCCTTAGGTATTGGTTAACTCGAAAGGGGGTTTTTGTTTTGATTTTGGGTTGCAAATAAATAACAGGAAAGTAAATAGCAGATAAAGTAAAGTGATAGTTTTGGGAGTGTGAACGGTACTCTAGGTTCAGGGAGTTGTTTCACTAGCTAGGTTCTGCATATTCTACTGCTTAAGTGGAGACTTGGATCGGCTTGTAATTCTCAATTATCTATTCTGTATTAAGTCATAATTCCAGATAGCTCATCTAGACAGGGCATGTAGTTCTAGTCTAGACCTAGCAAGTATATCTAGATGGTTTTAATGCCAGAATTACTAGTCTGGTTGGTTCAATCCGGACTAAAGCTCCTAGTGACTAAAGTAATCTATCCGATTGCAATTATCACAGGTAACAGGTTAATAGGACCATCAATGCTAATCACCTTGTCTGATCATAACATGATTCGAGGGCTTATAATAACTTAGCAACGTTTATTAAAAGCACTTAAAAGCATTAACCTGAACAATCCAAATTGTCTCAACAAGCAGCAAAATAATGCAGAGTTTAACTAATTACAACATCCCTTCCCCTAGAGTAAATCCTTTTAGCTAGACATAGCAGTTATAATCATAAATGAGAGAGAGTTAGAAGAAATCATCTGTTACGAAGATCTTCTTGCTCGCTCCGTCCTTTGTCCTTGCTCCGTGCTAGCTTGAAGGTTGATCTCGGTGATAATGGAGTGAATTGGGTGAAATGGGGCGAAAATGGAAAGTTTGGGCGAATTTGTGAGGTGTCCGGCTGTGTAGGGTCGGACACAGAGCCGGACGTGAGATGTCCGGATCTGTCTGGGTCGGACGTGATCCGGACGTGGGTGGAATGAGCCTGTCCGGATCCGGACAAGGGTCGGACAAGGCTAAAATGTGCGCGAAACTGAAACTGGATATGGCGGAGGTTGACGAAGGGTTGTGAGATAGCAGATGAACTGTGTGTGTGAATGGTTTTATGCAGGTTTATGGGGAGAGATGAATGGAGATGGAGCGTAAGGTGAGTGAGAGGATTAGAGAGGAGGGACTATGAAGTCTGGTACGAATTGAAATGTAAGGAGGGGGTGTTTATATAGGGTTAGAAAGGAAAACAAAATCAGTGGAAGTTTGGTAAAGGGTTTGATTGAGCATTAATTGAGGATGGAGCGTAGTCAATAATAATCTTCAGTGCGCCGCTCCCCTGTTTCCATGCCGACTGTCGTTGATAATTAGCGAAAGGCTAATTATCGGTGCGTGCCTTTTTATTTTTCAATTCTGTGTGACGTCCGGATCGTGTCCGGATTGTGTCCGGATCCGGACGTGACACAGAGTTTCAGATCTGGATCTCGACTCTCGGATCTGGAATTTTTAGTCATGTCCGGATTGCGTCCGGCCCATGTAGATCCGGACATGAGATGTCCGGCTTTGTGTCCGGCCAAACCAATCCGGACAAGACCAATTTTTCTGTCTCTTGTCCTGGTTTGTTCCCTGTTTGTTGTGTTGTAATCCTTATGATGTATAATCTTTATTTCCTGGGTTTTTCCTGCATTTAACATATATAACACATCAGTTCTTATCAAAGCATCAATTTTAGGAAAAACACATAATAAGTGGGAAACATTGCATGAATTGTTACAAATTATAAGGTATTTAAACCCTAAAAAGCCTATATGTTTCACACTTATCAACTTCCTCACACTTAAGCTTTTGCTTGTCCTCAAGCAAAATAGGAATAAGAATATCTCTAAAACCTTCAAATAATCTCAAATTTTAAACAAGTGCAGGGCGAAATCAAACCAAGTGATAAATGCAAGAATAATCTCGCTCTCTGAGGTAGGTTTGCACAAACAGTGAAGCAGGAACAATTTTTGTAAAAGCATAGAGAAACTAGATTGTAGAAAACAAGTTAACTTAGCTTGGGACTTTCCACCATTTTCATTTCTCTAACCTTTGGATGACAAGAGGTGTGAAGTAATGCCTTATTCCGCAATACCTTTCAACACCACGTACTCATGATCAAAAACAAAAATTAAACTGCAATGAATTCTTTTCTTTCACATGCAAAAATATTCTTCTTCCAAGAATTATATACAAAACAAACGAAATATTGTGAATTGCAGAGTTTATTCCGTAACCCAGACTTTTCTCTCTATCCATGTAACGGTGTTGGGCCAACTATCCCAGATCACGAGACCTTAGGTAGATAGGTGATAAGGCACCCTTAAGACTTAATAACCGGATAGACGAGGCCTGCTATTGTTAGGAAAAAAAAAATTTTGATCAGTGGAGTACCTTGCCTTACCCTTTTCATTCCAAACATTCACTTCATTTCCAAAATCCCAAGCTAAAATAATCTGGTTTCCACAATTAGCCAATCTACCAGATTTTTAGTGGAAAGAGAGTTTTTAAATAAAACTATTTTTATACAAACCTCATCAAACAAAAAAGATTCCTACGGTTTTCACTTTGGTTTAACAACACTCGGTGTGCACAGGCATTAGAGAAGCAAAAAGCAAGTGTGGCATTAAAGCACAATTAGCATGTTTTCAGGGAAAGGTCTCTCCTTCCTCACACTTAAGATGAGCAATGTCCTCATTGGTCAAAGATGAAAAACAGAGAAAAGAGCTTTCAAAACATGCTATACTCATAATAGATGCATATTCCATAATTAACCCTCAACGCAACAAATGTGGAACAAAATTAGTGAAATGATGAACAGAGACTCCCCTGGTGTTATGGATTGAGGAAGATGTTCTTCCTCACACTTGAAGTTTGGCAGGGGTCGAGAGATTCCGTATTAGTCACAGACAGTATATGTTGTGCAGATTAAGAGTTGCTATATTTTCACTGGCAAGTACAACCACAGAATAAAGTGCATTAACTCGAACTACAGAGAAAATTATTGAATGAATCATATTGTGAGAAAGAAAACTCCCATAGTGTAAGTTTCAGACATTCGCAAGCAGTGTGGTTCCATTTCCTGTACTTATTGCCATTTGTTTCGCAGCAGAGGTGATGTGTAAAGTAAACATTTTAGAACGCTGCACTGCTCAGAGAAACAATAAATTTAGCAATTTTAGAATTTAAAACACTGCATAACATAATAATTACCACTTCTCCTGCATTCCCATGTTTTCGTTAGTTTGAACAATGAAAAGGAGAAAAAAATAAGTCAAATAAAAAAGAAAAGAAAATACAAAAAAAAAACACAAAAGAAAAGGAAACAGTAATAATAAAAATGGCCATCACTGAGGTGGCGGTGGTGGTGGTTTGTGAGTGAGGCGTTAATGGAGCAAGAGAGTGTGGTGGCGGTTTGAAAACGGAGAAAAATGTGGGCGAGGTTGGGCTGTGCGGGGAGGCGGCGTCGCTGTGGAGTTCCGGTGGTTGCGACGGTGGTCGGTGGGGTGCGGTAATGGTGGTGGCTCAAATGGAGGAGAATGTGGAGTTGGGGTGTTTCTGGGTTCGAACGGGACTGAAGGTAGAGGAAGATGAAGCGGGAAGAAAGGAATCGAAGACCGAGAAAGAAAATTAAAACTGGGACGCGTTTTAGTCGTGTCCGGGTGCTGTCCGGATCCGGACAGCTAGGGTTTCATCGTGACCGGATCTGTGTCCGGCTAAGTTGAGCCGGACACGTTAAAACTTTTTTTTTTTTTTTTTATTAATTAAATTAAAAACAACACTCTAAAATGCCTCAATCAAATAAATTAAAAATTAACACAAAGAATAAATAAAAAAATCACACGACATGCAGAAATTAAATAGCAAGAGTGTTTAAGGACTCCCTGATCCGGTGAACTTGCCATGATTCTTCCTCACACTTGAGTTCAGTTTAGCATTAGAGTGAATACCTGAAAGATTAAATCTGCAAAACCAGAAGAACTCAAGTGGAACCAGATAAAACCATTAGTTATAAAGTAAGAGCCATGGCTCTTTCGGTTTGCACAATAGTGATTAGCACTCTGCTAAATAAGAGCAAAAGAGGAAATTAACTAAACCAAAGAAGAGATACAAACCGGTGGGTTGCCTCCCACCAAGCTGCCCGGAGTTAAAGTCTCTGGCTAGACTTTTCAGATAAGGTCAAGAAGGGCCGCCATAGCAGCTAGCAATAGTTTTCTTCAGTTGAAGTACCATTGCTGGCGCGGCTTTTTGGATGCTTTGGGAGGGTGCTGCAATACAGATAGAGAGATAGAATTTATGGAATTGGAGCTTTCAATCAAGTTTATACCTGGTGCAGGAGGCTGAGAAAGGTATCGCCTAGGTACTTCTTTAATCGAGCACCATTTACTTTGAATACTCTCCCGTCTTATTCTCCAGCTCATAAGCACCATAAGTAGTGACCCCACAACTTTGAATGGACCTGCCCAATGTGATTTCAACTTACCAGGAAAGAGGCGCAGCCTGGAATTATAGAGCAACACTAGATCTCCTACTTTGAATTCTCTTTATGAATCATCTGATCATGGATTCTCTTTGTTCGCTCTTATAAATTCTGGAACTGTCATAGGCTTGCTCTCTGAGTTCCTCAAGTTCAGATAGTTGAAATTTTCTTTTCTCTCCAGCAGTGTGCATATCAAAATTCAGGGCTTTCAATGCCCAGTAAGCTTTGTGCTCTAATTCGACTGGAAGATGGCAAGCTTTTCCATACACAAGTTTAAAAGGAGACATACCTATAGGGTCTTGAAAGCAGTCCGGTATGCCCACAAAGCATCATCTAATTTAATGACCAATCTTCCTTGATGCACTTACCGTCTTCTGTAGGATCCATTTCAGCTCACGATTAGTCACTCTGCAAGACCATTAGTTTGGGGGTGGTAAGGTATGCCACCTTGTGAGTCACCCCATATTTAGTCATTAAGGAGTCGAATGCTCGGTTGCAGAAGTGGGAGCCACCATCACTGATAATTGCCCTAGGCACCCCGAATCTGGTGAATATGTGTTTCTTCAGGAATTTCACCACTGTTTGGAATCAGCATTGTGGCATGGAATAGCTTCTACCCACTTGGAGACATAATCTACAGCTACCAGGATGTATTGGTTTCCATGAGATGAAGGAAAAGGGCCTGTGAAATCAATGCCCCAAACATCAAAAAGTTCTACCTCAAGAATACCTTTCTGAGGCATCTCATGCTTTCTGGAGATGTTTCCCATCCTCTGACAAGGATCACAATGGGAGCAGAAATGGTGGACATCTTTATGAAGAGTAGGCCAGTAAAATCCACACTCCAATATCTTTGCAGCTGTTCTTGTATAACCATGATGGCCACCTGCCTCTTTAGCATGACAGAATTCGATGACACTCTGGATCTCCTTATCTGGAAGGCATCGCCTCATCAAGCCATCAGCACAGATCCTAACAGATATGGATCCTCCCAGATATAGTGGCGGGTTTCTGATAAGAATTTCTTCCTCTGATTGTAGCTGTAGTCATGAGGAATTAAACCAGTAGCAAGATAATTAACTAAATCAGCATACCATGGTTCATCTACCTTTCCAATTTTAAATACCGTCTCATCAGGGAAAATTCATTGATCGGGATTCCATCATCAGGGACATCAAGTCTAGATAAGTGATCAGCAACTCCATTCAGCTTCCCCTTTTTATCCACAACTTCTAAATTGAATTCTTGGAGAAGTAGGATCCACCTCAGAAGTCTTGGTTTCGATTCATTCTTCTGAAAAAGGTACTTGAGGGCTGAATGATCTGTATGTACTATTACCTTGCTGCCAAGCAGATATGGTCGAACTTGTCTAGAGCAAACACCACAGCTAGCAACTCCTTCTCTGTAGTAGTGTAATTTTTCTGTGCATCAATTAAGGTCTTGCTAGCATAAGTGATTACCCTCAGCATCTTATCTTTCTTCTGACATAATGCGGCGCCAACAGCATAGTCACTCGCATCCGTCATGATCTCAAATGGTTCAGACCAATCCGGTGGGACCACAATAGGTGCTGAACAGAGCTTCTCTTTGATAGTCTGAAATGCTGTCAAGCACTCCTCTGTAAACTGAAATTGATGTCCTTCTGAAGCAAGTCTGACAGGGGTTTAGCAATTTTTGAAAAGTCCTGTATAAACCTCCTGTAAAACCCTGCATGACCAAGAAAAGATCTTACATCTTTAACTGAATTTGGTGGGGGCAGTTTTTCTATTACCTCGATCTTGGCCTTGTCCACCTGGAGGCCTTCTTTTGACACCTTATGCCCAAGCACAATTCCTTCTTGTACCATGAAGTGGCACTTCTCCCAATTCAGCACAAGGTTAGTGTCCTCACAACGAGCCAAAATCTGGTCTAATTGCTCCAAACAAATCAAAGCTTTGTCCATAGACAGAGAAGTCGTCCATGAACACTTCAATACTTTTCTCAATAAATTCATTAAAAATAGCCATCATACATCTCTGAAATGTGGCTGGAGCATTGCAGAGACCAAAGGGCATCCTCCTGTAAGCAAAAGTACCATAAGGACAGGTGAAGGTAGTCTTCTCCTGATCTTCTGGTGCAATGGGAATCTGGAAATAACCGCTGTACCCATCAAGGAAGCAGTAGAACTCTTTCCCTGCTAACCGCTCCAACATTTGATCAATAAATGGTAGTGGGAAATGGTCCTTCCTTGTGGCCTCATTCAAGCGCCGGTAATCGATGCACATCCTCCAACCTGTGGTTGCCTCTGGGGTACCAATTCACCTTTCTCATTTGGCACTGCAACTATCCCCCCTTTCTTTGGACAACCTGGACTGGAGACCCACTGGCTGTCAGAAATAGGGTAGATAATACCTGCATCAAGAAGCTTTAGTACCTCGGCCTTGACCACCTCCTTTAGATTTGGATTCAACCTTCTCTGAGGCTGTCTCACTGCCTTGTAATTTTCTCCATATGAATCCGTGTGTGCAGAAACCTGGATTAATCCCCTTGATGTCAGCAACTGTCCATCCCATGGCACTCTTGTGTTTCTTTAGCACCTCCAGAAGTCTAGATTCCTGCAAAATAGACAAAGATGCAGAGATAATAACAGGCAGGGTGTTACCCTCTGCCAAGAAAACATATTTGAGATGGGAGGGGAGAGATTTAAGTTCCAAGGTAGGAGGCTTCTCTATTGAAGGTATGGGTCTTTGGATGGATCGTTCCAACTTTTCCACAGGAGGAGAGGAGGAACGAAAGTATGATTTCCCGTGATTCAGCTGCTGGACGACCGAGGCCATCTCAAGACTGTCTTTGTCATCCTCAATGGATCGACTTATTACCTGTTCTAAAGTATCAGAAAACTTAAACAAGAATCAAAAGAATCAGTACTCCTATAGGTGTAGTCATCATCAAGATCATAAGAATTATCAAGTAAATCAGCAGAGAAAACAGCTTGAGAAGAAGTGTTTTTCCGCATAATCTTATTTATGTCAAAGCTTAATTCTTCATCATGAATTTCAAGGTATCTTCCCCTTATCAACATCAATAACAGTTTTCAGTTCTGAGGAAAGGTCTACCTAGAATCAGAGGTACCTCAACATCTTCATCCATGTCAAGGATCACAAAATCAGCGGGGAAGAAAAACTTACCCACACTAACAACTACATTTTCAACCATACCTCTGGGTGTGATAGATGATCTATCAGCCAACTGGAGTCTGAAATGAATGGGAACGAGCTCACCCGCATGAAGCTTTTTAAACATGGTGTATGGCATCAGGTTGATGCTCGCTCCTAGATCGCAGAGACCGTATCCGCAATCCATGTCTCCAATTGAACAGGGGATGATGGGCTGACCAGGATCACCACGCTTTGGAGGCAGCATCTGTCGGAGAGCTGCTGAACAAGTTTCGGTCAGCTGGATGGTGTCCTTCTCTTTGTATTTCCTCTTATTCGAAATCAGATCCTTTACAAATTTAGCATAATTCGGCATCTGCTTAATCGCATCAATAAGAGGGATATTAATAGTCAGCTTTCTAAAAACATCTAAAAATCTTCCAAATTGTTCATCGAGCTCTCGCTCTTTGAGTCGGTTTGGAAATGGAAGTTCCTTCAGATATTTTCCCCTTTTTATTTTTAACAGCAGTAGAAAGAGAGGAAGAAGGAATAGGAGCCTGGGTCTCCTCAGAAACTACCTCAGGAGGGGCGGGATGCCCTGATGGTGCACCGGCGGTGTTAGAAAGAGGCTCGGTCTCTTCATCAGTACGGCTTCCTGCCACTTGGTCTTTTAATTCCTCCCACTTCTCAGGGTAACTGCTGCTGCTTCAGAATCCTCGCAGTCTTCGTCTGAGACCGACACTGCCTTCAACTGCTCTTTTGGATTGGTTTCTGGTTGGGAAGGCAATGATCCAGAAGGTCTCTGCTGCATGAGGAATTGAGTCAACTGACTCATTGTTCCTTGCATCTCCACCATGGCGTTCTCTAGTTTCTGGTTGATTACCGTTTGCTTTTCTTGAGAAGCCATCAGCTTATCCACCATCTCTTTAGATTTGCATTGTTTGAGCTCAAAGATGATTGCTGAGCTTGAGGTTGCTGTGGCCGGAATTGATTATATTGAGGCCTTGAAAAACCGGGTGGTCCCCCCTGATTCGTCCTCTGAGGCTGCAATTGATGTGAATTAAGTGCATTGTTAGGATTTCCATACCTCAGATTTTGGTGCTGATTCTGCACCCAGGGTTGCCTGTTGTTGAACTGGCCTATTACATTGGCCTCCTCGGTTTGCCTCATCTCGGCTACTTGTGGGCAGTCCTCATAGTCGTGTGCATCCCCACATTGAGAGCAGCAAGCTTCGTTTGTAGAGATTTTCTTGGCGGATTGCCTGGTGGTTGGCCCCATGGTGAGCTGTTCGAGCATCTTCGCCATGCTTCCCATCGTGGTCCTCATCTGTGCTTGCTCAGCCTAGCTGTTCCATCATTGGGTCTGGAGCTCTGGAAGAACTCTGACCTATGGAAAATACTCGTCCTCCACTGCTGCTCCATTGGCGAAGCTCCTCACAGTAGGACTCCATAGCTGCATGAACTCCTCCCCACTTTTGCTAGCAGGTTTCCTCCTATGGCGGATCTTATCTCGCCTCTGTGTTTCTTTTAACCCCTGGAAGAATCCCTGAGCTAGTGAAGTGATGTCCTGACCATGGTGAGGGCTGTCGGAGTAGCTCTTGAATCGGTCCCACGCCTCACAGACTGTCTCATTACCCTTCTGTTTGAATGCCATCAGGTCGGCAATCATTTGTCGTGTCCGGGAGATGGGAATGTACTTCTCGTAGAATTTGTCCATCATCTGCTCCCAGGTGGTAATGATGCTGGCGGTAGTCTGTGGAACCATTTCGAGGCTTCTCCTGACAAGCTGTGCTGGAACAGGCTCAATCTGGCGTACTCCTCCAATCCTTGAGATAAACCAGAGAGTCCAAGTGTACAAGAAAGCGATGTACATGGTCCAATGTATCTGATGGGTCTGCACCTGAAAAAGTACCTGCAGGGTGATTTCTAACCGCATTGGATTGGTGAGAAGGTTTTACCTTTTGCCAATCGGCTATGAGTTCTGCAGTTAGATTGGGTAGAACCACTGGCCCTCGTCTTGGTGTGGCTGGTGGTCTGTTTATCCTTCCCATTGTGTACTGAGTCACTGCACCTCCCCAATTTGGTCATGATTTGCCGCCATGTTGAAGTCAAGCTGCCTTCTTGCTCTCAGAGCTTGGAGGTAGACTCTTTCGATTTCAGGATCGAAGTTGTGTCTGGGGGACCAGTTGAGCGTGTTCTTCGCATCCACTAGTGCTTATAATCAGCCCGAGAAAAGGAACAAAATGAGTGAGTTTTAAAGTAATGAAAATGGCACACAAAAATTAAAATCAAAATATATTACAAAACAAACATTATAAACAGTGTGTTGTGATAAGTAACAAATTAACCAAGGCTAGGGACTAGACAAAAGTCAAGTCCCCGGCAACGGCGCCATTTTGCAAACGATATTTGGTGTATTAAATACTAAGAAATTATCCTAGAATTCAATAGTTTAATATATCGTCAGGTTGCAAAAATCCCGGTCGAAATAGTATAGTAATTAAAGAAGCGACCGGGGTGTCAATCCACGGGACTCGATGAGTAAGTCTAGCCTTAGGTATTGGTTAACTCGAAAGGGGGTTTTTGTTTTGGTTTTGGGTTGCAAATAAATAACAGGAAAGTAAATAGCAGATAAAGTAAAGTGATAGTTTTGGGAGTGTGAACGGTACTCTAGGTTCAGGGAGTTGTTTCACTAGCTAGGTTCTGCATATTCTACTGCTTAAGTGGAGACTTGGATCGGCTTGTAATTCTCAATTATCTATTCTGTATTAAGTCATAATTCCAGATAGCTCATCTAGACAGGGCATGTAGTTCTAGTCTAGACCTAGCAAGTATATCTAGATGGTTTAATGCCAGAATTACTAGTCTGGTTGGTTCAATCCGGACTAAAGCTCCTAGTGACTAAAGTAATCTATCCGATTGCAATTATCACAGGTAACAGGTTAATAGGACCGTCAATGCTAATCACCTTATCTGATCATAACATGATTCGAGGGCTTATAATAACTTAGCAACGTTTATTAAAAGCACTTAAAAGCATTAACCTGAACAATCCAAATTGTCTCAACAAGCAGCAAAATAATGCAGAGTTTAACTAATTACAACATCCCTTCCCCTAGAGTAAATCCTTTTAGCTAGACATAGCAGTTATAATCATAAATGAGAGAGAGTTAGAAGAAATCATCTGTTACGAAGATCTTCTTGCTCGCTCCGTCCTTTGTCCTTGCTCCGTGCTAGCTTGAAGGTTGATCTCGGTGATAATGGAGTGAATTGGGTGAAATGGGGCGAAAATGGAAAGTTTGGGCGAATTTGTGAGGTGTCCGGCTGTGTAGGGTCGGACAGAGCGGACGTGAGATGTCCGGATCTGTCTGGGTCGGACGATCCGGACGTGGGTGGAATGACCTGTCCGGATCCGGACAAGGGTCGGACAAGGCTAAATGCGCGAAATGAACGGATATGAGCGGAGGTTGACGAAGGTGTTTGTGAGATACAGATGAACGTGGTGATCGTGAATGGTTTATGCAGGTTTATGGAGGAGATAGAATGAATGGAGATGGAGCGTATGTGAGTGAGAGGATTAGAGAGGAGGAAGACTGTGAAGTCTGGTACGAATTGAAATGAAGGAGAAGGGTTTATATAGGGTTAGAAGGAAAACAAATTAGTGGAAGTTTGGTAAAGGGTTGATTGAGATTAATTGAGGATGGAGCGTAGTCTAATAATTCAGTGCGCCGCTCCCCTGTTTCCATGCCGACTGTCGTTGATAATTAGCCGAAAGGCTAATTATCGGTGCGTGCTTTTTATTTTTCAATTCTGTGTGACGTCCGGATCGTGTCCGGATTGTGTCCGGATCCGGACGTGACACAGAGTTTCAGATCTGGATCGCGACTCTCGGATCTGGAATTTTAGTCATGTCCGGATTGCGTCCGGCCCAATTAGATCCGGACAAGAGATGTCCGGCTTTGTGTCCGGCCAAACCATCCGGACAAGACCAATTTTTCTGTCTCTTCCTGATTTGTTCCCCGTTTGTTGTGTTGTAATCCTTATGATGTATAATCTTTATTTCCTGGGTTTTTCCTGCATTTAACATATATAACACATCAGTTCTTATCAAAGCATCAATCTTTAGGAAAAACACATAATAAGTGGGAAACATTGCCTGAATTGTTACAAATTATAAGGTATTTAAACCCTAAAAAGCCTATATGTTTCACACTTATCAACTTCCTCACACTTAAGCTTTTGCTTGTCCTCAAGCAAAATAGGAATAAGAATATCTCTAAAACCTTCAAATAATCTCAAATTTTAAACAAGTGCAGGGCGAAATCAAACCAAGTGATAAATGAAAGAATAATCTCGCTCTCTGAGGTAGGTTTTCACAAACAGTGAAGCAGGAACAATTTTTGTAAAAGCATAGAGAACTAGATTGTAGAAAACAAGTTAACTTAGCTTGGGACTTTCCACCATTTTCATTTCTCTAACCTTTGGATGACAAGAGGGTGTGAAGTAATGCCTTATTCCGCAATACACCTTTCAACACCACGTACTCATGATCAAAAACAAAAATTAAACTGCAATGAATTCTTTTCTTTCACATGCAAAAATATTCTTCTTCCAAGAATTATATACAAAACAAACGAAATATTGTGAATTGCAGAGTTTATTCCGTAACCCAGACTTTCTCTCTATCCATGTAACGGTGTTGGGCCAACTATCCCAGATCACGAGACCTTAGGTAGATAGGTGATAAGGCACCCTTAAGACTTAATAACCGGATAGACGAGGCCTGCTATTGTTAGGAAAAAAAATTTTGATCAGTGGAGTACCTTGCCTTACCCTTTTCATTCCAAACATTCACTTCATTTCCAAAATCCCAAGCTAAAATAATCTGGTTTCCACAATTAGCCAATCTACCAGATTTTTAGTGAAAGAGAGTATTTTTAAATAAAACTATTTTTATACAAACCTCATCAAACAAAAAGATTCCTACGGTTTTCACTTTGGTTTAACACACTCGTTGTGCACAGGCATTAGAGAAGCAAAAAGCAAGTGTGGCATTAAAGCACAATTAGCATGTTTTCAGGGAAAGGTCTCTCCTTCCTCACACTTAAGATGAGCAATGTCCTCATTGGTCAAAGATGAAAAACAGAGAAAAGAGCTTTCAAAACATGCTATACTCATAATAGATGCATATGCCATAATTAACCCTCAACGCAACAAATGTGGAACAAAATAGTGAAATGATGAACAGAGACTCCCCTGGTGTTATGGATTGAGGAAGATGTTCTTCCTCACACTTGAAGTTTGGCAGGGTCGAGAGATTCCGTATAGTCACAGACAGTATATGTTGTGTGCAGATTAAGAGTTGCTATATTTTCACTGGCAAGTACAACCACAGAATAAAGTGCATTAACTCGAACTACAGAGAAATTATTGAATGAATCATATTGTGAGAAAGAAAACTCCCCATATGTAAGTTTAGCAGACATTCGCAAGCAGTGTGGTTCCATTTCCTGTACTTATGCCATTTGTTTCGCAGCAGAGGTGATGTGTAAAGTAAACATTTTAGAACGCTGCACTGCTCAGAGAAACAATAAAATTTAGCAATTTTAGAATTTAAAACACTGCATAACATAATAATTACCACTTCTCCTGCATTCCCATGTTTTCGTTAGTTTGAACAATGAAAAGGAGAAAAAAATAAGTCAAATAAAAAAGAAAAGAAAAATACAAAAAAAACAACAAAAGAAAAGGAAACAGTAATATAAAATGGCCATCACTGAGGTGGCGGTGGTGGTGGTGTTTGTGAGTGAGGCGTTAATGGAGCAAGAGAGGTGTGGTGGCGGTTTGAAAACGGAGAAAAATGTGGGCGAGGTTGGGCTGTGCGGGGAGGCGGCGTCGCTGTGGAGTTCGGTGGTTGCGACGGTGGTCGGTGGGGTGCGGTAATGGTGGTGGCTCAAATGGAGGAGAATGTGGAGTTGGGTGTTTCTGGGTTCGAACGGGACTGAAGGTAGAGGAAGATGAAGCGGGAAGAAAGGAATCGAAGACCGAGAAAGAAAATTAAAACTGGGACGCGTTTTAGTCGTGTCCGGGTGCTGTCCGGATCCGGACAGCTAGGGTTTCTCATCGTGACCGGATCTGTGTCCGGCTAAGTTGAGCCGGACACGTTAAAACTTTCTTTTTTTTTTTTATATTAAATTAAATTAAAACCACACTTAAAAATGCCTCAATCAAGTAAATTAAAAATTAACACAAAGAATAAAATAAAAACAAATCACACGACATGCAGAAATTAAATAGCAAGAGTGTTTAGGGACTCCCTGATCCTGGTGAACTTGCCATGATCTTCCTCACACTTGAGTTCAGTTTAGCATTAGAGTGAATACCTGAAAGATTAAATCTGCAAAACCAGAAGAACTCAAGTGGAACCAGATAAAACCATTAGTTATAAAGTAAGAGCCATGGCTCTTTCGGTTTGCACAATAGTGATTAACACTCTGCTAAATAAGAACAAAAGAGGAAATTAACTAAACCAAGAAGAGATACAAACCGGTGGGTTGCCTCCCACCAAGCTGCCCGGAGTTAAGTCTCTGGCTAGACTTTTCAGATAGGTCAAGAAGGGCCGCCAGCAGCTAGCAATAGTTTTCTTCAGTTGAATACCATTGCTGGCGCGGCTTTTTGGATGCTTTGGGAGGGTGCTGCAATACAGATAGAAGAGATAGAATTTATGGAATTGGAGCTTTCAATCAAGTTTATACCTGGTGCAGGAGGCTGAGAATAGGTATCGCCTAGGTACTTCTTTAATCGAGCACCATTTACTTTGAATACTTCCCTGTATTCTCCAGCTCATAAGCACCATAAGTAGTGACCCCTACAACTTTGAATGGACCTGCCCAATGTGATTTCAACTTACCAGGAAAGAGGCGCAGCCTGGAATTATAGAGCAACACTAGATCCCCTACTTTGAATTCTCTCTTATGAATCATCTGATCATGGATTCTCTTTGTTCGCTCCTTATAAATTCTGGAACTGTCATAGGCTTGCTCTCTGAGTTCCTCAAGTTCAGATAGTTGAAATTTTCTTTTCTCTCCAGCAGTATGCATATCAAAATTCAGGGCTTTCAATGCCCAGTAAGCTTTGTGCTCTAATTCGACTGGAAGATGGCAAGCTTTTCCATACACAAGTTTAAAAGGAGACATACCTATAGGGGTCTTGAAAGCAGTCCGGTATGCCCACAAAGCATCATCTAATTTAATTGACCAATCTTTCCTTGATGCACTTACCGTCTTTGTAGGATCCATTTCAGCTCACGATTAGTCACTCTGCAAGACCATTAGTTTGGGGGTGGTAAGGTAGTCCACCTTGTGAGTCACCCCATATTTAGTCATTAAGGAGTCGAATGCTCGGTTGCAGAAGTGGGAGCCACCATCACTGATAATTGCCCTAGGCACCCCGAATCTGGTGAATATGTGTTTCTTCAGGAATTTCACCACTGTCTTGGAGTCAGCATTGTGGCATGGAATAGCTTCTACCCACTTGGAGACATAATCCACAGCTACTAGGATGTATTGGTTTCCATGAGATGAAGGAAAAGGGCCTGTGAAATCAATGCCCCAAACATCAAAAAGTTCTACCTCAAGAATACCTTTCTGAGGCATCTCATGCTTTCTGGAGATGTTTCCCATCCTCTGACAAGGATCACAATGGGAGCAGAAATGGTGGACATCTTTATGAAGAGTAGGCCAGTAAAATCCACACTCCAATATCTTTGCAGCTGTTCTTGTATACCCATGATGGCCACCTGCCTCTTTAGCATGACAGAATTCGATGACACTCTGGATCTCCTTATCTGGAAGGCATCGCCTCATCAAGCCATCAGCACAGATCCTGAACAGATATGGATCCTCCCAGATATAGTGGCGGGTTTCTGATAAGAATTTCTTCCTCTGATTGTAGCTGTAGTCATGAGGAATTAAACCAGTAGCAAGATAATTAACTAAATCAGCATACCATGGTTCATCTACCTTTCCAATTTTGAATACCGTCTCATCAGGGAAGAATTCATTGATCGGGATTCCATCATCAGGGACATCAAGTCTAGATAGATGATCAGCAACTCCATTCAGCTTCCCCTTTTTATCCACAACTTCTAAATTGAATTCTTGGAGAAGTAGGATCCATCTCAGAAGTCTTGGTTTCGATTCATTCTTCTGAAAAAGGTACTTGAGGGCTGAATGATCTGTATGTACTATTACCTTGCTGCCAAGCAGATATGGTCGGAACTTGTCTAGAGCAAACACCACAGCTAGCAACTCCTTCTCTGTAGTAGTGTAATTTTTCTGTGCATCAATTAAGGTCTTGCTAGCATAAGTGATTACCCTCAACATCTTATCTTTCTTCTGACATAATGCGGCGCCAACAGCATAGTCACTCGCATCCGTCATGATCTCAAATGGTTCAGACCAATCCGGTGGGACCACAATAGGTGCTGAACAGAGCTTCTCTTTGATAGTCTGAAATGCTGTCAAGCACTCCTCTGTAAACTGGAATTTGATGTCCTTCTGAAGCAAGTCTGACAGGGGTTTAGCAATTTTTGAAAAGTCCTGTATAAACCTCCTGTAAAACCCTGCATGACCAAGAAAAGATCTTACATCTTTAACTGAATTTGGTGGGGGCAGTTTTTCTATTACCTCGATCTTGGCCTTGTCCACCTGGAGACCTTCTTTTGACACCTTATGCCCAAGCACAATTCCTTCTTGTACCATGAAGTGGCACTTCTCCCAATTTAGCACAAGGTTAGTGTCCTCACAACGAGCCAAAATCTGATCTAATTGCTCCAAACAAACATCAAAGCTTTGTCCATAGACAGAGAAGTCGTCCATGAACACTTCAATACTTTTCTCAATAAATTCATTAAAAATAGCCATCATACATCTCTGAAATGTGGCTGGAGCATTGCAGAGACCAAAGGGCATCCTCCTGTAAGCAAAGGTACCATAAGGACAGGTGAAGGTAGTCTTCTCCTGATCTTCTGGTGCAATGGGGATCTGGAAATAACCGCTGTACCCATCAAGGAAGCAGTAGAACTCTTTCCCTGCTAACCGCTCCAACATTTGATCAATAAATGGTAGTGGGAAATGGTCCTTCCTTGTGGCCTCATTCAAGCGCCGGTAATCGATACATCCTCCAACCTGTGGTTGCCTCTGGGGTACCAATTCACCTTTCTCATTTGGCACTGCAACTATCCCCCCTTTCTTTGGAACAACCTGGACTGGAGACACCCACTGGCTGTCAGAAATAGGGTAGATAATACCTGCATCAAGAAGCTTTAGTACCTCGGCCTTGACCACCTCCTTTAGATTTGGATTCAACCTTCTCTGAGGCTGTCTCACTGCCTTGTAATTTTCTCCATATGAATCCGTGTGTGCAGAAACCTGGATTAATCCCCTTGATGTCAGCAACTGTCCATCCCATGGCACTCTTGTGTTTCTTTAGCACCTCCAGAAGTCTAGATTCCTGCAAAATACAAAGATGCAGAGATAATAACAGGCAGGGTGTTACCCTCTGCCAAGAAAACATATTTGAGATGGGAGGGGAGAGATTTAAGTTCCAAGGTAGGAGGCTTCTCTATTGAAGGTATGGGTCTTTGAATGGATCGCTCTAACTTTTCCACAGGAGGAGAGGAGGAACGAAAGTATGATTTCCCGTGATTCAGCTGCTGGACGACCGAGGCCATCTCAAGACTGTCTTTGTCATCCTCAATGGATCGACTTATTACCTGTTCTAAAGTATCAGAAAACTTAAACAATGAATCAAAAGAATCAGTACTCCTATAGGTGTAGTCATCATCAAGATCATAAGAATTATCAAGTAAATCAGCAGAGAAAACAGCTTGAGAAGAAGTGTTTTTCCGCATAATCTTATTTATTCAAAGCTTAATTCTTCATCATGGAATTTCAAGGTATCTTCCCTTATCAACATCAATAACAGTTTTAGCAGTTCTGAGGAAAGGTCTACCTAGAATCAGAGGTACCTCAACATCTTCATCCATGTCAAGGATCACAAAATCAGCGGGGAAGAAAAACTTACCCACACTAACAACTACATTTTCAACCATACCTCTGGGTGTGATAGATGATCTATCAGCCAACTGGAGTCTGAAATGAATGGGAACGAGCTCACCCGCATGAAGCTTTTTAAACATGGTGTATGGCATCAGGTTGATGCTCGCTCCTAGATCGCAGAGACCGTATCCGCAATCCATGTCTCCAATTGAACAGGGGATGATGGGCTGACCA
The DNA here is from genome assembly GCA_023374045.1 of Limonium bicolor. Classification (NCBI taxonomy): domain Eukaryota; kingdom Viridiplantae; phylum Streptophyta; class Magnoliopsida; order Caryophyllales; family Plumbaginaceae; genus Limonium; species Limonium bicolor. The sequence goes on along the minus strand of CM041781.1, from coordinate 29,978,178 downwards.
GGATCACCACGCTTTGGAGGCAGCATCTGTCGGAGAGCTGCTGAACAAGTTTCGGTCAGCTGGATGGTGTCCTTCTCTTTGTATTTCCTCTTATTCGAAATCAGATCCTTTACAAATTTAGCATAATTCGGCATCTGCTTAATCGCATCAATAAGAGGGATATTAAGTCAGCTTTCTAAAAACATCTAAAAATCTTCCAAATTGTTCATCGAGCTCTCGCTCTTTGAGTCGGTTTGGAAATGGAAGTTCCTTAGCAGATATTTTCCCCTTTTTATTTTTAACAGCAGTAGAAAGAGAGAAGAAGGAATAGGAGCCTGGGTCTCCTCAGAAACTACCTCAGGAGGGGCGGGATGCCCTGATGGTGCACCGGCGGTGTTAGAAAGAGGCTCGGTCTCTTCATCAGTACGGCTTCCTGCCACTTGGTCTTTTAATTCCTCCCACTTCTCAGGGTAACTGCTGCTGCTTCAGAATCCTCGCAGTCTTCGTCTGAGACCGACACTGCCTTCAACTGCTCTTTTGGATTGGTTTCTGGTTGGGAAGGCAATGATCCAGAAGGTCTCTGCTGCATGAGGAATTGAGTCAACTGACTCATTGTTCCTTGCATCTCCACCATGGCGTTCTCTAGTTTCTGGTTGATTACCGTTTGCTTTTCTTGAGAAGCCATCAGCTTATCCACCATCTCTTTAGATTTGCATTGTTTGAGCTCAAAGATGATTGCTGAGCTTGAGGTTGCTGTGGCCGGAATTGATTATATTGAGGCCTTGAAAAACCGGGTGGTCCCCCCTGATTCATCCTCTGAGGCTGCAATTGATGTGAATTAAGTGCATTGTTAGGATTTCCATACCTCAGATTTTGGTGCTGATTCTGCACCCAGGGTTGCCTGTTGTTGAACTGGCCTATTACATTGGCCTCTTCGGTTTGCCTCATCTCGGCTATTTGTGGGCAGTCCTCATAGTCGTGTGCATCCCCACATTGAGAGCAGCAAGCTTCACTTGTAGAGATTTTCTTGGCGGACTGCCTGGTGATTGGCCCCATGGTGAGCTGTTCGAGCATTTTCGCCATGCTTCCCATCGTGGTCCTCATCTGTGCTTGCTCAGTAGCTAGTTGTTCCATCATTGGGTCTGGAGCTCTGGAAGAACTCTGACCTATGGAAAATACTCGTCCTCCACTGCTGCTCCATTGGCGAAGCTCTTCACAGTAGGACTCCATAGCTGTCATGAACTCCTCCCCACTTTTGCTAGCAGGTTTCCTCCTATGGCGGATCTTATCTCGCCTCTGTGTCTTTTAACCCCTGGAAGAATCCCTGAGCTAGTGAAGTGATGTCCTGACCATGGTGAGGGCATTGTCGGAGTAGCTCTTGAATCGGTCCCACGCCTCACAGACTGTCTCACTGCCCTTCTGTTTGAATCCCATCAGGTCGGCAATCATTTGTCGTGTCCGGGAGATGGGAATGTACTTCTCGTAGAATTTGTCCATCATCTGCTCCCAAGTGGTGATGATGTCTGGCGGTAGTCTGTGGAACCATTTCGAGGCTTCTCCTGACAAGCTGTGCTGGAACAGGCTCAATCTGGCGTACTCCTCCAATCCTTGAGATAAACCGAGAGAGTCCAAGTGTACAAGAAAGCGATGTACATGGTCCAATGTATCTGATGGGTCGGCACCTGAAAAAGTACCTGCAGGGTGATTTCTAACCGCATTGGATTGGTGAGAAGGTTTTACCTTTTGCCAATCGGCTATGAGTTCTGCAGTTAGATTGGGTAGAACCACTGGCCCTCGTCTTGGTGTGGCTGGTGGTCTGTTTATCCTCCCCATTGTGTACTGAGTCACTGCACCTGCCCCAATTTGGTCATGATTCGCCGCCATGTTGAAGTCAAGCTGCCTTCTTGCTCTCAGAGCTTGGAGGTAGACTCTTTCGATTTCAGGGTCGAAGTTTGTGTCTGGGGGACCAGTAGAGCGTGTTCTTCGCATCCACTAGATGCTTGTAATCAGCCCGAGAAAAAGGAACAAAATGAGTGAGTTTAAAAGTAATGAAAAACAATAAAATGGCACACAAGTAAATTAAAAATCGAAATATATTACAAAAAAACAATAATAAACAGTGTGTTGCAATAAAGTTACGAATTAACCAAGGCTAGGGACTAGACAAAAGTCAAGTCCCCGGCAACGGCGCCATTTTGCAAACGATAATTATTTGGTGTATTAAATACTAAGAAATTATCCTAGAATTCAATAGTTTAATATATCGTCAGGTTGCAAAAATCCCGGTCGAAATAGTATAGTAATTAAAGAAGCGACCGGGGTGTCAATCCACGGGACTCGATGAGTAAGTCTAGCCTTAGGTATTGGTTAACTCGAACGGGGGTTTTTGTTTTGGTTTTGGGTTGCAAATAAATAACAGGAAAGTAAATAGCAGATAAAGTAAAGTGATAGTTTTGGGAGTGTGAACGGTACTCTAGGTTCAGGGAGTTGTTTCACTAGCTAGGTTCTGCATATTCTACTGCTTAAGTGGAGACTTGGATCGGCTTGTAATTCTCAATTATCTATTCTGTATTAAGTCATAATTCCAGATAGCTCATCTAGACAGGGCATGTAGTTCTAGTCTAGACCTAGCAAGTATATCTAGATGGTTTTATCGCTCATAATTACTAGTCTGATTGGTTCAATCCGGACTAAAGCTCCTAGTGACTAAAGTAATCTATCCGATTGCAATTATCACAGGTAACAGGTTAATAGGACCATCAATGTTAATCACCTTGTCTGATCATAACATGATTCGAGGGCTTATAATAACTTAGCAACGTTTATTAAAAGCACTTAAAAGCATTAACCTGAACAATCCAAATTGTCTCAACAAGCAGCAAAATAATGCAGAGTTTAACTAATTACAACATCCCTTCCCCTAGAGTAAATCCTTTTAGCTAGACATAGCAATTATAATCATAAATGAGAGAGAGTTAGAAGAAATCATCTGTTACGAAGATCTTCTTGCTCGCTCCGTCCTTTGTCCTTGCTCCGTGCTAGCTTGAAGGTTGATCTCGGTAATAATGGAGTGAATTGGGTGAAATGGGGCGAAAATGGAAAGTTTGGGTGAATTTGTGAGGTGTCCGGCTGTGTAGGGTCGGACACAGACTCGGACGTGAAATGTCCGGATCTGTCTGGGTCGGACTCGATCCGGACGTGGGTGGAATGACCTTGTCCGGATCCGGACAAGGGTCGGACAAGGTAAATGCGGTGAAATGGATACGGGATGGCAGCGGAGGTTTACGAAGGCGTTCTGTGAGTTACCAGATGAATTTGTGGATGAATCGTGAATGGTTTTATGCAGGTTTACGGAGGAGATGGAGGGATGAATGGAGATGGAGAGATGAGGTGAGTGAGAGGATTAGAGAGGAGGGAAGACTATGAAGTCTGGTACGAATTGGAATGAAGATGGAAGGGGGTTTATATAGGGTTAGGGATTGAAAACAGAAATCAGTGGAAGTTTGGTAAAGGATGTTTGATTGAGGAAAATTTGGAGTCTTCTCCATTAATGCGCCGCTCCCTGTTTACTCGCCGCCTGTCTGTTCGATAATTAGCCGAAAGGCTAATTATCGGTGCGTGCTTTTTATTTTTCAATTCTGTGTGACGTCCGGATCGTGTCCGGATTGTGTCCGGATCCGGACGTGACACAGAGTTTCAGATCTGGAACTCGACTCTCGGATCTGGAATTTTAGTCATGTCCGGATTGCGTCCGGCCTAATTACACCCGGACAAGAGATGTCCGGTTTGTGTCCGGCCAAACCAATCCGGACAAGACCAATTTTTCTGTCTCTTGTCCTGATTTGTTCCCCGTTTGTTGTGTTGTAATCCTTATGATGTATAATCTTTATTTCCTGGGTTTTCCTGCATTTAACATATATAACACATCAGTTCTTATCAAAGCATCAATCTTTAGGAAAAACACATAATAAGTGGGAAACATTGCCTGAATTGTTACAAATTATAAGGTATTTAAATCCTAAAAAGCCTATATGTTTCACACTTATCAGTATGTCCCACGCATACAACACTACCTTACCAGTGGATTAAATACCTACGCTTTATTATACTGAGAACTTGTACTCAAGTTTCTCACTAACTTCACTTTATAACAAACGTCGTTGTCCTAAACGTGACAACCGACAATACACATTGTGTTCATGATCATTGTCCTTGAGTGACATTTAACAATTCTATACTACGAGAACGAGGAGCCCAGTTGGAGCTGGCCATGCATGCTACCGGAGTTGTACCTGTCACAGGTCGTCTCCTATACAATTTACGTCGTGACGGAACAGTACAAGTGGGGAGGAAGACTTTATTCCTCTCGAGGGTTCGATTCCCAACAGTTCAAGTGGGGAGGAAGACTTCATCCTCTCGAGGGTTCAATTCCCAACAGTTCAAGTGGGGAGGAAGACTTTATTCCTCTCGAGGGTTCGATTCCCACCTTTCTATAGTGCAGGAGTTAACTACGTTATCTTCTGAGGGACTAATTACCCACCTAATGTACGAGAGTCCCATCTCGTCTAAGGGTTTATCATACCCGACTATCTTACTCCACGAAGGAGGTAACGAGGTCACAATACCTCCACTGCTGTGAAGTACTCTTATATACATGTTAGTCCCATTGTGAGGATCTGACTACTAATGATTAAATACAGGACATCTAACTTGACCTTCTGCAGTCTTGTTCTGTGTGACATTGTTATCCTTGTATGGATGCTTGTTATGATTATGTTATGATGTTTATTTACAGCTTTATAAAAATGACTTGCATGTATTCGACAAAATAGTTGGTGTGGCCCAGTAGCTTGTGGGCTGCACGATTTCATACCGGCAAATTATTTTGCTGAGCCGTTTCATGGCTAAACAATTCCAGGTACCTGAAGAATGAAGAGATTGCCCGACCGAGTGTAGGTGGGGTAGAATTAAGACAGGGGTTTATTACCACCGTGTCATCTTACAGTACTGTATGTTTATTATCGACTTTTGTTGTTTTAAGAGGTTTGTATTCAGCGCTCAGACCGCATCATTTGTAAGTTGTATTGGGGTTAGCCTTGTTAGTCACATGGGTGACTAGCGGCGTTGTAGCACCACCCGTTGTTATGTATATATTTTCGCTGCATTTCTAGTTATCTTTGGGAGCTATCATCGTTCAGGTTATTAGATTTCGGGTTGGGGTGTTACATTACTAATCTTATTAATTTATAACCTAAGATATCCCAACCTTATAATATGCATATGTATGTGTATATTTATGAGTAATCCCCTTAGACTATTCTGATTTAGTTATTCTCCCACATTTTTCTCATGATTACACCATAACCCCTCCCATTTTACAAACTTTTATTTAATTACATAAAGCCTTATATTATACACCTTAATTATTTAAACCCTCATTTTTAAATCCCAATTCCTCTCCCGAATTTCACACAGCCCCAAAAGTCTTAAAAATTCCATCTCGTACCCCCCATATTTCGGTAATCATATAATATACCCCTAAACTTTGTGATTGCTACAATTTAATACTTGTACCATATATTATACCCTTAATTTATTTATTCCTATAACTCACCCCAAAATTTTCTAAAATTCCCAACAAACCCAAGGGTTCTAATATTCACACTTAATCCCTATACTTTCGGTAATCACTCAAACACCCTTAATCTTTTTATAATTATTGTTTTTAACTTAATATTTCTTTAAATATCTAAAATAACTATTTTATCATTTTAACTTGGTCAATCCTCATAGTGGTCAAGATTGACCACGTAATTTATTCTTTGACCAGTTTGCTATTATTTACGGAAATACCCCCATAATTTCCTGATTTTACCATTAACCCCTAATTCCAAAAAAATCGTATGTTTATACTTATTAAAATCCGTAAAATCATCCCTTTCGGTTATTATTACCATTTATACCCTATATCTCACCTAATTACACTTTAACCCCATATATGACTTATTTATTTATACAAAATATTTTCACAAGGTTTTAAAAATTTATTTAAGCCATGTTAGAAGCTTATAAATATTTCATATCTTTCTAATATATTTCTAGGTAATTATGTCTAATATAATCGTAAATTTTTGCACCAGAATTTTCGTACAATATTTTTAATCAACTTAAAATTTATTAATGACTATTTAAAGCTCAAAATAGTTATAATGGCATGGCCTAAATATATGGCCTCCAAAATAACATAATAATTATTTTAAAATGGCATTAAAATATCTCTAGGATTATACTATAATCACGGTTTATACAGAATGCCCTTTTTAAACCATTTTTCTCAAGTTATTTCCTTATCATTTTCACACATATTTTGATTTAACTACATTATATATTTACGGTTTATTTTTCCTAACTTATATCTACTCCTTAGACATTACCAACTTCAAATAACACATAAATACACTTAACAATTTCGGTTCCCACTCTATACTCAAACTAACGACTTTTAAGGTATCAAAATGAGTAGAAATTATCATTGCCTTAGTTAATCACCAAGAGGATCCCACAACTTTCTCACCAGCCACAACTTTCTCAGCCCATACATGTGTACAGATGCCACGGTTATAGTTTTTTTTTTTGCACATAACTCTCGTTAATCATGCCTACCAGCTTCAAGAGTTTAGTTATGATTATTAACCTTCTTAGAATGTGTTATCCTTCCTTGTAACAGCTCTCACCATGCCAGCAACCTCTGTTTTCTGCAGAGGTTTCCAAGTGGTTTTCGGCAGCTACGCACATGGGGAACGGCTCAGTTTTTTTTGAGCAAGGAAAGCTAGAGGAAAACAATGCCTAAACAACCTAGATAGTTCCAGATTTTTACCTCACCCTTACACCCCTTCCATGGTGTGTTTTTGGTGTCAGTTTTCTACTCAAGAGGGGACTGGAATGATGCTTCAAACATGAGCGTAAAGAGCAGAAAAGAAAATTGTCAAGAAGCAGTTTTTGGGTACCAACTTGACAGGGATAAGTGTGTGTTTTAATGAGCCTTTCTTACCTTTAAAACTCAATGAGTCCCTTCCTAACTTGGTCCCCTTTCCGCTAGGTCTTTTGGAGTCTTCAACGGTGGACTTTTAAGCCTTGACAATCATGGAGAAATGGTGAGGAAAGGGACTGTTTCCCATGCCCATAAAACAGAGAACAGGAAGGTGCAGGAGGGTGTTTTACCATGGGTTTCTAGCTGCTCTTTGCTGCTGTTATAGTCCAGAACTGAGAGTACCTTATAGAGGAGAAGAAAGGCTGCATTATGTAGCAAGATGGAGGGGGAAAACTCAGGTGGATGAGGCTGGAAACGTGAGGAAAAGAGGAGAAGAGCATTACCGGTTTTTACTTTTCTGTTTCTGTTGCTCTCTGTACCGAGGGTGTGCAGGGGAAAGGAGTAGCTTGCTGTTCTCCTTACTTGCTGTTATGAACTGGGAGTGTGGAGCTCAGCAAGGAGTGCCTCTGCTGTTACTGCAACAGAAGAGTAGAAGATGGGATGGGCAGAGAGCAGAACCGTGAAGAACTAAAGGGGAAATGGAGCTGACATTACTGTTTCCTCTTCTAGTTTTGTTTTTTGTTGCTGCTTCTACCATGATTAAGCTGGAGGTTTATTGTTGTATACAGCAACAGAAAGAAGGGGAAGGCAGGGTATGCAGTAGGAACATGGGAGGAGGAGTGCTGGAAGGAGGAATGAGAACGTGATAAGGAAGGAAGTCTTACCTTTCTGGTTTCAGTCGAGAGAAATGAAAAGAGAGGGATAGACAGGTCTGTACCATAGACAAGGGAAGGAGAAAGGCTGAGATGAGGTAGGTGTTGTCGTGGTTACAGGAGAAGGAAAAGAAGGAATGATGGGCTGGTTCAGCCGGACAGCTATCAAGAAAAGCAATGCAGGTAAGGTTTGTAATTGCATTACGTATTTGAATTGTTGTTTTATTATTATTGTAATATAATGATGTCACTAATCCTCTTTTGCTTATGTAGGTACCCGGCTGGGAACAATTGGAGGGAACTTTGAATTTTTCCCTCTTATAATATTATAGTGTTAGTTGTACATATATATATAAATATGTGACCATATTTATATGTCACATTGTTTCTTATAACATTTTTGGTTTAGAAGTATGTGTCTATAATTGTTTAGGGTATATACGATATTTATATACTTTATTATGGTATACTAGTAATATTTAATTTATGTACTAATGTGTACATGTGATATTAATTCTAGAAGTTTAACCTTATGTCCATTTTGGACTATATATTTCATACCATAATATTTTAACCCTTGTTAATTAAGGTAGTGATTATTCGGGGTATTTCACTTTATCCATTCATCCTTCTTTTGGTACTAGCTTGGAAAAGCTCACCTAACCTTTCATTCTATATTCAATCAACTCTCTTAAATTCTTTAATTATCTTTCTAGGTGTCAGCTTGGCAGAAAAGCTCACCTCATCTATACTCTCATTTCTACTCCCTTCTTATCCTTTCTTTGTGGCCTTAAAAAATGAAACTCTCTACAAATTTTTTGAAAAAAAGCAATCCCGATAATTGGAGATTGAGCTTTCCTCGGGCACCATCCAAGTCGTGGTCATTGCCACTTCTAAGGGGTGTAACCGTGCAAACCCAACAAAGAATCTCTGGTATGACCAGATAAGTCCTATCCTGAGGAGGCAAGTCTCGAGTTCAATTAATGGTTCTTAGAACCCATCCTTTCCTTTCCTAGTTAATTTAGGTCAAACTAGGTAGCGATTCTAGTCAATTTTTACCCCTAGGGTATAAGTCCGTGTGGAGCCCATTGAGAGCGGGTGTAGTGCTCACTGGCACTCCTATAAAGCTTGCTGGGAAAGACATACCGTAAAGTAGCTAGGAATTTGAGGAATGTCAGGATAATGGGTTTTCACCCTCCATAGAATGAGAATTTCTAGGATCTGGGCTTTTTAGTCAAAACCATTTATTTATACCCCTCCCCCCCATGCCAAAAATATCACCTGCACAGGCCTGATGGGATGAATGGTACATTTCTTACCACTTATTGGGATATCATAGGGGATGATTTTGTTTCCACTGCTCTCTCATTTTTAATTACTAATATATGCCTGTTAATCTTAATCATACTACCTTGTTTTAATCCCCAACACAAAGGTGCTAACAGTATTACTGATTATCGACCCATCTCTCTATGCAATACTGTGTACTAAGTGATTGCTAAGGTGTTGGTTAATAGAATCAAGTCTAATATGCCCTTTTTAAATTCTAATGACCAGGGTGTGTTTGTTTCGAGTAGATTGATAACTGATAATATCATAGTTATGCATGAACTTTTACATGTTATGCAAATGTCTAAGGCACTGACTAAGGGTGCTTTTTTGCACATAAAGTTGGCATGTCCAAAGAATTTGATAGGCCTGGGTGGCCTTTTGTTCTTAAGTTTATTTGAAGTATGGGGTTTCATCCTCACTGTCTAGTGTTGATTGAGAAGTGCATTACCACGGTTTCGATGACAATTCTTATTATTGGATCCTCAAGACCAACATTATATCCAAGGCATGGGATTAGACAAGAGGATCCTCTCTCTCTGTTTCTATGTGTTTTTTTTCATGGAAGTGTTATTCTCTAGCTTGAAACTTGTTGCGGATGTGGGTGTTTCGTAGATTGGGGGTTAGGGGATGGAAGAGGGTATAACAAGCTTTTTTTTCAAATGATTGAGTCCTGTTTGGTCTGGCCAGTGAACAGAATGCACTAACTCTTCAAGAGGTGTTTCAAGAATTTATAGAAGCATCACGTCAATGTACGCACCCACAGAAGTCAAGCATTATGTTTTCAAGGGGTGTCACATCACGTTTGTATGGGTATTGTCTCATGTTTTGGCACTCGTAGGTCCATGATTTGGGTCTGTATTTAGGATTTCCAAGACATTTAGGAAGATGTAAAAGAAGGGTATTTGATTATATTTGGGATCGGGGGGTGCATAAAATTTAAGGGTGGGGTAGATTGGTTTCATAGGCTGAGAGGGGTATCCTCATTAAGAATGTCTTACAATCTATCCTTGTTTATGTAATTAGTGTTATTAAGTTGCATGTCTCCCTCATCAACGCTTTGTACAAGGCTTTTGTAAGGTCTGGTGGTCAGGTAGTTTACAGAAGAAGGGAATTCATTAGAAGAAGTGGTTCTTTATTTGTCAAGAATTAAAATTAGGGGGGGTTTAGGGATTTTGTTGCTTTTAATGATGCGTTGTTGGCAAGGCAAGTATGGAAAATTCTTTGTTAATCCTCTTCCCTTCTATCAAGGCTTCTTAAGGCTCGATTTTTTTAGGATGCGGATGTTTTGGGTGCTCAGCTGGGTAGTCAACCAAGCCCTGTTTGGCAGGCTTTATTTTTCAAGTTTCTATCTTATCAATGAAGGGGCGATGCGGGTGATTGGTTTTGGGGAGGCTACAACTATTTTAGATAAGTGGATTTGGCCCAAACTGGGGGTAGGCCCTCTGGTTGGAAACTTCCAAGTATTGCCAAAACAGAAGGTAAGGTGTCGTGGTTAATCAATCCTGTAGACCGGAGCTGGTGGTGGGCTTTGATAGAGCAGTGGTATGAGGTAGAGGATGTGCTGAGAATTGTGAATATTCCCTTGGTACAGCAGGCTACACCAGATATATGGACTTGGAGTGCACCTAAGTCTGGTGTTTTTACAACACGTTTTACTTACTATTTAGCTTTAGCTCTTAAGCATTGTGGCATATGTTCAGGTTTGGAGGTAGGTAAAGTAGGCAGGGCTATGGGAACGGTGTGGAAGCGAAATTCGCCAAGTCGAGTTAAGGTGTTTGTTTGGTGAGTTTTGCATGGGTTAATCTCATGTAAAGCTTTGATTTCATATCGTTGTCGTAGCTGGTATGATTCACTTTGCATATGTGGTGCTTATGAGAGCTTGCGCCATGCTTTCATAGAGTGCCTCACGGTGGCTAACTCTTTGGGAGCGTGTTGATTTGGCAAAGCCTCGCCAGCTGAGAACGGATGGTGGTTTTGTTGATTGATTTGGTGTCTGATCTTGATTGTCGTTTACTGGATCACTTTGTTATTTTTATGTGGAAACTTTGGTTTACTAGATGTCAAGTGTTCCATGATAGAACCAAAGCCTTGGAATGGGGTTGGCAGCAGGCTTAAGCTTTTTGGTGATTGCAGTGGTGGCGAGAAAGACTCCATTCTTGTGAAATGTAGAGTTGCAAGTTGTGATCCAGATACGGTCGATGTTCAAGTTGATGGGTGCGTTGCGGGAGAAGGTAATTTTGGGGTTGGAATGGTTGGTTCACAAGCTGGGATCATTGTAACGGCTGGTGTTAGAGGTATGTAAGGGGATGTATCACCGGAAATGATAGAGGCTCGAGTTTTGGACCTCGGATGTTAAGTTCATTTTGGATGATGCTCTTAGGGTTGCAAATTGTTTTGAGAAAGTTTTGTGAGAATTTGTACCTAGGGGACAATGCGGGAACACAACTGTTAGCAAACTTGGGGTGTAAGAATAAGGATGAAGGGTTTTGGACTAACAATATTCCAGATGTGTTTTGAATTTTTGCTCAAGTTAATGATAAGTATGTGTTTCGAAAGAAAACAAGTAATCATCTACTACTCTTGTAATCTTCATTATTGTGTAGCAAAAAGCTTGGCAGACATCCCCACACTATGGACTCGACCTGAACTTCTATTGCATTCTTATTTCTTTCTATTTCTATTAACTCTTTTTTTTAAATCAATTTGACTTCTTAGGTGACAATCAACAAGTATTAAATACTAGTTAGACTTGTCAAAATCTAAAAATATTTTTTATTGTTGAAAGTCCAAATTTTAAACCCATCACTAACCATTGATGGTAATATTATTCCGATCTACTAGGCTCTCTGATATTTCGTGCTAAAAATACTTTTATTTTGAATAAATTGAGTGTATTCCTTGTTATTACTTTTGTTATCCAGTCTATTACTATGATGTACTCCAATTTTAACAGCTAATTATAAGAGTATGATTATCAATGGTTCTTTGTATTCTTAAGTAAACAAAATAAAAATATATGAAGTGAAAGAGATAGTAACGAGAACTCTAATTTTGGGTTGTTCGAGAAGAACTTTTAAGAACCCATAAAATGGGACCCACCATTTTTTCTTATAATTATATTATATGTCAAATATGAATAGTTAAACCTTATTTTAAATCTAAATATTTTAAACTTAATAATGATATAATAAACTAAATATATCAAAATTCTTAAAATCTTATTCTCTACAAAATAAGATCCATATTGACTATGTTTTTCATATTTGAATATTTTTTTTAAGTAAATTAGTATTATTACTTGTATTCATGTTTTTCATTTATTGTAGTTTATCTTGTATTATATTCATATTGCATCCTTTGATACTATAAAGTAATTACATATATTGCACATTTAGTACAATAATTAGAAAATTGAGTGACAAATAACAAAAAATTACATTAATAATATCTATGAATAAATTTATTTTATTTTTGTTACAAAAATATAATAAAATTAAATCATAAATAAAATATTAAATTAGATTATTTGTGTATTATTGAAAATAGTAGTAATAATAAGTAAAGATAAATGTTTTTATTTTTATAATAATAATTAATAAGTAAAAAGTAAATGACATGAGAAATAGATGGAGTTAAAAACCAAAGCACGAGTTTTTTGATGTTTGAAAAAATTAGACATGGTTCTAAAATTGACGTGGAAGTGGAAGTAAGAAATATGAAAAAGAATGCCAAGGGCTATTTTTGTTGTGTCTGTTTGTAAGCACACGATCGTCGGGTGGAGTTTAGAGCTGTCAAAATTTGACCCAACCCGAAAACCCGTCAGTTTTATCCGATCCTGAAACTTGACCGAAACCCGAAAACATTTAAATAATAAACCGAAACTCGATTGGGTAAAACCCAAAATGAGCCGAACCCAAAATGACCCGAAAAACTTATAACCCGAAACCCACCCAAACCCGAAATGACCCGAAATAATTGTAATTGAATATTAGCCAAACTTCAATAACATGAAATAATAGTGACCATAAATGGCCAAACCTAAATGACACAAATAAATATGACAAAAACTTGATTCAAATAAACTTAGTGTATCCGAATGAAATTCAGAATAGGTATTGTATTGAATTTTTATAATTTTATGTAGTATATTCTTATAGAAATTAGATATATATTTATTTAATAAATTTTCAAAAAAATATAACCATGACCCGAAATAAGCGTAACCCGATTCTATCTGACACTATTACAACCGAACCCGAGTTGACCTGAACCGCATGACCCGAACCTGAATGACCAAAAAATGTAGTGACCCGAATAGATATTGACCCGAAAAGATATGACCCAAAACCCGAACGGATAACCCGTTTACCAGTTCTAGGAGTTCCATGGAAAGAAGTTGAAGGGAAACGACGTCGCTTGCTTGGGAACTTTATGGTCGGTTTTTTTTTTTGGTTACTTTATGATCTTTAGCGACATGCCTTTATGGTTTACCACGTATTTTATAAGTATTTGATTTCCACTGGCCCACAACTGTAGCCGGCCCCCCACTCGTCACTGTCGTTGGCTCAGTTGCAGTTACGAGCTTTAGCAACCGAGGGGAGAGAGAGAGAGAGAGAGAGAGAGAGAGAGAGAGAGAGAACGCGATTTACAGGGAAGAAAAAGGAAAGCGACCAAACCCAACCAACGAACAGAAAGAATTCCATAATACCAACCGAACCGTCGGAACCGATGAAGACTGAAGAAGACCCTAACGACACCACACCCAGCAGCAGCAGCGTGTCTTCCGCTCTGCCGCGGTCACTATTTTTTACCGCCACCTCCATCAGCATCCCAACACCCGAAGAAGTGGACGCCGCTGCTGCATCCTTCGCTACTGTTAATGGGGGCAGCGTAATCCAGCCTGGGAAGGTGAAAGGACCCTGGTCACCGGATGAGGACGCGATTCTAAGTCAGCTAGTGGCAAAGTTCGGCCCAAGGAACTGGAGCCTCATCGCCCGTGGGATTCCTGGTCGCTCTGGAAAGTCTTGCCGACTCCGGTGGTGTAATCAGCTCGATCCCGCTGTTAAGCGAAATCCTTTTACTGGTAAGGATTTAACCGAATTAGAATTATTTTGACTCTCTCTGCTGGAAAACAAATTTAAGCAGTTGAGCGGAATGCTTAAATCGATTGCACGATTTCGTCGATTTCTTCAATGTTCGAGTTTATAGTAGTCGATGATGATAATTTCGGTCGACCCGTTCGCTTAGGAGTTTCTACAGCATTGCAATGTGTTTCATCCGTCCTGATGCAGTTGCCATTAATTCTCAATGGTCGAGTGCACTACGGTACAAAAAATGTCGTTTCAGCAGAGGGTTATTTTCTGTTATGCTTTTCTGAGTTTGCGATGACAGGGAAGGAGGGTTGATGTTGCGAATCAATGACTCTTCGCGCCCACGGCTAACTGAATAGATGACACATCTACTTAGGGCATAAAATAAGGAGTTAGTAGTCGTCGCAACTTGCGATGCTTATTTTCATGTGTAAATATTCTGTGGGACTGTGATCTCTGATTTCACGAGGGTTTGCCTTACTTTTCTGAATGTGTTGAGGAATGATTGCTGGGTTTTGCTCACTACATTTTTGAAATTATTGTGATCTCTGATTTACGAGGGTTGTGAAAATTCTTTTGTGTATCTGCTGAAAAACTGGGTTTGTGCTAACTACATTTTTTGTAATTGTTGTTGGGTGAATTTGGGTTCGCCCTGTGGAATCATTGTTATGTTCTAAATTTGAATTAGACCAAAGGCTTGAATATATGATTGGACAAAGATGGTTCTGTGGTTTTATTGGTTTCCTGGATGAACGATCAAATGGGTTTTAAAATGATGACTTGGAGATTGTGGGAGATCAAGATATAGCTTGCACCTGGATAGTACTAACTTCTCACAGATTCAATCTTAGGTATACAAAACTAGTCAGGAACCCCTTTTAACTTCCTCCTGGCAAATTGTTTTCCGTCTTCAAGCCACTTTCTCCGTATCCACAACTCTTTTGCTTTCTGTGCTTTGTCCTATTACTGTGTTCATGATTAATCTTTTGAAGGGTGTGATATCAGTGATGGTGTGTAACTCTGTTATATCCGTTTCCCTTTCTGGTTAAATCAGTTGGAAAAGGTTTTTAAGCACTTACCGATCTTGAAACTCTCATTGAACTAACTTTCTTAACCGTTGTCAGTACTCGGTATGAGAGAGTACAGCGTTCTGCTCAGGTGGCAGAATAAACCTAGTTACTGCGTTCGGCACGTCATTTTGTGGTTGTTTTGGTCTGGCTGTTTTGTGGTTGTTTATATGTGGCAGTATATTATTGGAGTAGAATGTAGGATCCATGTGGGACCCACGTGGGACCACTCCCAAAACAGCCACGTTTATGACTCCTCCGAACGCAGCCACGTATTTATGTGAATATTGTGTTGGTTTTAGTCGATGTATGTGAAGAAAACCAAACCTTCTTCACATTGTTCCTTTACACCACATGTTGAAACTAATAATTCTTCATTCTCCTTCAGAACTCAACTCTTATAAAAATCATGAAATACTATTTTGCAGATGAAGAAGATAGATTTATAATCTCAGCGCATGCTGTCCGGAACAAATGGGCAGTGATTGCTAAGCTCCTTCCCGGAAGAACAGATAACGCCATCAAGAATCACTGGAACTCAACCTAAGAAAAAGATCTGACTTTGCCAAGCTAGTTGAAGAGGCTACTAATGGTGCTAGTCGAGCTAATGATGATAATAATAATCAGAAGGCGGCATCTTCTGAAGAAACTCTTTCAGGGGAGATGAACTCATCGAAGCCGCCTGTGGAAGAAAAGACCCCATCATCAGTTAACCAACAAATTGAATCTCAGCACCATAATCAGCCTGAGTGTGAGACACCAGTAGATAGTCATTTTCACCCTTTCTCCATATTCCACCCTCCTCCTCACCCTGTTTTTTAATCATAGTCACTCTTCCTCGATATACCCCCCTCATCATCCTGTGTTCATTAGCCATGTTGAAGTGCCGCCCAATTGTTCAGCTGCCATTCCACGCCCAGTTGCACGGATAGGTGCGTTTAGTGTTATCAATCCTCCTGGCGGTCCTGTCAACCAGTCTACTTCACTCAAAGAACCTGTTCTTGTTGAGGAGGGGCCTCTGGTCCAGTCTTTTCAGCCAGATTTTGGGATCTCCAGATTTATAGAAGGGTGTCATAGTGATCCTATTATCCCCTCACACTGTGGTCATGGCTGTTGTTCTCATCAAGGTGGTGAAGGTCAAAGCCATGCCTCTCTTCAGCCAGAAGGGACCTCACTGCTGGGGCCTGAGTTCGTAGACTATGAGGAACCACCGTCATTCTCTAGCTATGAATTAGTGGCAATAGCTACGGACTTGAACAAGCTCGCCTGGATCAGGAGTGGGCTTGATAACAGTACTTTTGCCACAACTATGAATGATTCTTCTGCTACTGATGGTGGTGGTTTTGGTATGAGTGCGTTTCCAGGAGCACCTGGTATTACGGCTCGATCGTCATCTGATATTCCTATCCATAATGCTATTGCTCGGTTTGAGGAGGGAAAAGCAAGCTAATGGGGATGGTGACAGAAGCGCTCTCAACACAGATTCCGGGTCAGAGGACTGCATTACCGGCTGAAGTTGAGAGCTTCAGTTGATTTTTTGGTTTTGGCGCTTATTGTGAGGATGTCAAATGGCTGGTGGATGGGATATGAAAATTCCATGTCATGGCTGGTCAATGACTTTTTGGGGCCTTGTGATGGGAAATTAGTGTATATATTCGTACATGTTGACGGGGGATGAACTTGGGGGACGGATTGAGTTGTTACCTCAATGGACAGCAAGGATATGTTCAGATCAAAGGTGTAAACGTTACCGAGTTTTAACTGTCAGCTTGATGGCCGATGGTATGAGTACTGTTGTTTTCCCCAAATTGGCTCAGGATTGCCTGAAACAAAATTTGACCAATCAATTTATATCAACATCCACCATCAAATCACAAGACAAAGCTGCTCTAAAACAATTATCTTAAAGATGTTCCTTTGGTGCCAGATAAATGTTCAATTTGGACGTTTAAGTTAGCTATGATCTACAAATATGCCATGTGTAAGTTGGTTTATTTTGGTGGGACCCAATGCATGGTTGGACAAATAAAATAACATGACAAGTGGCTATAAAGTGGGACATATTTTTTTTTACTACAAATGAGAGATTGACACATATGAGTTTAATAGTGATTTTTTTTTTTTTATAAAGGCCCGATAAGGCTACAAATGAAGGGCACACAAAGAACTAAAATGCAATACTCATGGAGGGGTTCGCTCTACTCTTCTCATCCTAGAAACTAAAGTAGTATCAGTGGAGTTGGATTCCAGTTTCGCTTCGCCAATGGACAGGACAAAAGAAACTAAAATTTGAAAAATCTAACAAAGTGTTGGAGTCACTTCCGTTGTATTATGCGAGCTGTTCACCATTCCGGTCAAAGTCAGGAAGACACTAATCTCCCTTCAGAGAAAGTTTTTTTGGGCAAAAAACTCCAATAAATTTCTTACCCCGGTGGCTTGGAAAAAACTGACGAGGCCTAAAGAGGAGGGAGGTCTCGGCTTTACTGATTTACAGACAAAAAATTTGGCTTTTCTTGCCAAGTGGAGATACAATTTTGCAACAGGTAACAGCTCTCTGTGGAAGAGAGTGGTTACATCGGTTTATCAGATGAGACGTGGTATGCACACTGGTGAAATCACGGGTGGAAGGATGAGAGGGATCTGGCATGGTATTTTTAAATCGACAAATGAATTCCCCTTGCTCCAGCAAATAATCGATGAGAAGGTAAAAATAGCGGTGCACAATGGAGAAAGCGTTCTCTTCTGGCACGACTTCTGGGTGCAGACTGGTGCACTGAAAGCTAGCTTCCCCAGGTTATTTATGCTGAGTACGCAACAGGACTGTTTTGTTGCTCAAATGGGTTTATGGGAAGAAGGTTCGTGGAGTTGGAACTTGCAATGGAGACGGGAATTATTTCAGTATGAAGAAGAGCTGGTGGCTCAATTGCGGGCCGCATTGACCTGCTCACCAACTTCGCAGACGGTGCCTGATGAAGCGGTGTTATGGGAATACGGAGGTAAAGGGTCTATCACCAAAGATGTTATAAAATCTCTGAATAGTTCTAATGCTGATGGGCAGGAAGCAGAAAGTGGTGCGGACTTGAGGCTGCTCTAGAGGGGTCTATGTGAACCCAGAGTCTCGTTAACACTTTGGTTGCAGTTGTTAAAAACTGGTGACTAGGGAGATGCTGTTTGAGAAGGATATTATCCCTCTAGGCCATAGTCTCTGTCCATGGTGCAGGAGGTCGATGGAAACTGCTAAGCATGTTTTGTTCCATTACGGTGTTGTCGTGAAGGTGTGGGACGCGATATTGAAATGGTGGAATATTACATTCTCGTTCAAAGCAAATGTTAGAGAATCTATGACGAGTGGTTCGCCTTCTCACTGAGTTCAAAAGCAAAGAGAGTGTGGAGATCTACCTTCTGTTATGGTGTTTACTATATATGGCTGCAATGGAATAATATAATCTTTCGTGAAGAAAAATGGGATGTGGAGAGACTTGTGATTCAGATAAAACTAGGAGTTTGGAAGTGGACCAAGGTATGGTGGAAGGACTTCCCACTCTCATGTAATTCGTTTATTGGTATACATGCTGTGCAAGAATATTTGTAAACGTGGAGGTGATAAGGATGTGGCATCAGATCTCTGTCGGATGCGCTAAGTATAGGGAGGGTTGATGTTACAGTTGCTAGTTGTTTGCTCATTTTCAGATTGTTAGTTTTTGATTGTAGGCTTGTACTTTGGGGTATGGGGGGGTACTCTTTTCCTTTTAAGCTTTTATCCCACTGGGTTTTGCTTAGGGAGGTTTAATGAGGCCCACCCAGCACCATACCCACCTGGTTCTCCAGGAGTTTATCTTTAATAAAATGGCTCTACGCCTAATTATCAAAAAAAAAAACTATATGATTTCTTGAGAATCAATGTTAATGCAGTGGTCTGTTAGTTAAGTAATTAGTCTGTTAGTTAACATTTTGTTAGCTTTGTTATTTTTGTAAGTGTGACTCTGCATTGCACATAGAGTGTTAGTATAAAACAGATTAATCTTCACTGTTATTACATAACACACAGACGTAGAAACAATGTCTCTTCTGTAAAAAAAAGGCTCTCAAGATTCTAATACAAATTCTGATTCTGTTTTTCTTCATGGTATCAAAGCAAGGTCAAGAAAAACATCTTCTCGTCAATTGATTTCTCCATCGTAGAGAAGCTACTGCCATGGAAGAAAAGCAAAAAAAAGTCGCAACAAATTCGGGAGCAAAACCAAAGAAGGGGAGAATTATAATGATCCCTTATACCTCCACCCTAGAGATCAGCTTGGCGCGGTAATTGCACTGGTGTTTTGCGGCGAAGGGTTTGATGGTTGGAAACAAAACGTAATCGTAGCCCTAAAAGCCAAACTCTAATTTGGCCTCCTAGATAGGACGATTACAGCACTAGACCCAATAGATGCAAGATTCAACAATGGGAGAGTTGCGATCACATGGTAATATCGTGGCTCGCCAAAAGTATTGACAAGGAAATTGCATAATCCATTGTGTACTACTCTACGGCTGCTGATGTGTAGGAGAATTTACGCCATATATAAGCATACGAACGTGGCTCAGATCTACGCTCTGCGAAGAGATCTTGTCAAATTAGAGCAAAACAATGATTTGTGTCCACATAATTCACAAGAATGAGAAGGATGTGGGATGAGTTAGAAGTAATGGAAAAGAAGCCGACCTATACGTGTAACACTAGGAAAGAATACAAGAAGAAGCTTCAATCGAAGAAGATGATGCAATTCTTGATGACCTTAAACGAAAGCTATTCATGAGAGAATTCACAAAGTCATAGTGGAAGGATTGCTTTCATTCATCGAATACTGGAAGAAGATACACACAGAAGAGAGAGACAGACTTGACTCTCACCAGAATAGAACACACTTCACCAATTCACTGTGCTAACCCTAAATAATCTGCTACCTCAAGTCTGTAACGGAAAGCACAGACCTAACTACTAAACTCAGCGTTTCACACAACTCTTACTTAAAAAAAATGCAGCACTCTGTAAACAAACAGACATAAACATAAATATGCATTAATAAGGTTCTTAACACCCCCCCCCCCCCCTCAAACTTGAGAAGGGACGACTTAACAAGTTTGCAACAACAACAGATCTTCAGCCTAAGCTTAATCCCATCTTCCTAATGTGTAGCGGATAGGCATGCCCAGGAAGCAGCTTAGTCAAAACATCCACAACCTCATCCTTGGAGCTAACGAACTCAACCACCATCATCCCTTCCTGTAGCTTCTGCCTTACAAAATGCACATCAAGCTCTATGTCCTTTGTCCTCTCGTGCAACACTGGGTTCCTGGCAATGTAGATCGCAGCTTGACTATCACTCTTGACCGGAACAGGAAGGATGCTATCCAGTCCCAACTCATAGAGCTGCCTTGTGATCCAACTGAGCTCTGCTATCACATTTCTCATGGCACGATACTCAGCTTCAGCAGTGAAATACCCCGTAATTAAAAATAGTGATTAATTAGGCTAATAAATAATTTAGAAGCTTAATTAAGCCTAAATAAATATTAGGGAACAAATCCTGAAGAAAACGGATCCTTAAAATGGATTAAAAACACTAATGAACATTAAAGCGCGTTTTTCGAGGTAACCGGGAAAATATGACTTTAAGCGGGTCAAATAGACTCGTAACAATTTTAGTCAACTAAATAGCCATTATAAATATTAGTGAAGGTCTAGAACCAATAAAACAAATAAAACGAGAAAATAGTAAAAACTGTCAAAAACGGGAAGTTGTGGGGTGAGAGTGTAATTAAAATAAGTTAGTGTGTCCACTTTTGAAAATAAAAAAATGTAAGTGAGTGTGTGGGTGTTGTAGCAGCCGGCTCCCTTCCCTCTCTCACACACCCTCTAATTCCCTTATTTGCAAAAGACAAAACCCTTAAAAGTAAAAAAAAAGTAAAATCTCTCTCTCACTCACTCACAACCCACGTACTGCATCTTCCCCCTTCCTCTCTATTTTCTTCTCTGGCCACTGTAATGGCGATTTGAGAAACTCCACATACAGAGCCTCTTCTTCCTCACTTTTGAAACCTCAAACCTTCACCAAATGCTACAAAAACCATACCGTTGAATTCGTATCGTCAAGGAGATCATTCTCCACCTTTCAAAAATCTAAAACCACCAACTTGAATTTTGAGGGTATTATCGGTTGAGAGCTTCAAGAACACCATTTCAAGATCTATCATCTTCTCCATGTTCTAAGGTAAGAAGTAGACCAAAACTTCACTCTTTTCCATGTTTCCTTGCAAAAAAAAAACTCACGTAACACACTATTCTATTGCTAGCCGTTTTGGTGTTCCATCTTGAGGGTTGGAGTCTTGTCATTTTCCACTCAAAAAACTCCATTAGAAACTCAAGGTAAGATCTCCTAAGTGTTTAAATAAGTTCTCATAAGTTAGGGTTTGAAACCTACGTAGAAAATATATTAGTTTGGTGTGGTGTAAGTGTATACCTTGCTACGTGGTGTAGTTTGGTTGAAATAAAACAAGAAAACAAAGAAGGGAAGGAGGAGCAAGAAAGGAGAAAGAGGAAAAAAGGAAAAGGAACAAAGAAACCAAGGTAATGTGAAGCCTCTGTATAACTTTAATGTTTGTGTATGTGTAGGGATATTGTTTTAGCAAGGAACTAAATTATTGTGACCGTGGGAAAAGAATGGGTACATTAATGTGAATGATAGTTGTAGTTTGAAGTTTTTGAAAACAAGAAAATAATATGCTAAGTGTAAATGTTGAGTGTGCAAGAGGCATTAGAAATATATGTGAGAATAATGTATATGTTGAACAGGTTGTGAATATATTGAGTGTGCAAAATTATGTGGTGAGAACACTTAGAAATGTAGGGAACCTATGTCAAAATTTGTTTAGGAATGTAGAGTCTTGGTTGATGTTAGAAAAGAAAGAAACAGAAGAGAATTACAGAGAAGGAAAAATGAGATGGTTCACTTTGTTTTGTAACAGGGAGAAAGAGTGTAGTTGAGTGGAGTTGTAAATGGTGTATTGAGAGTTGTCAAACTAAGTTAGGCTAGTGTAAGAGTCATTGAGTTAGTGGGAAGAAGAATAGGAAGGTCTGTAGCATTATTTGAAGAAGTGGAAATGTAACAGAGGAAGAAAAAAATTACAGTAAGAGTGTTAATGTAACAGATTTTTGTAGTGTTGTTTTAGGCTAGTTTAAAATGCTTAAACAAGGTTAAAACATACTAGATTATATGTAGAAATATTGGGGAAGAGATTGGGTAGAAGTTTGGAATTGAAACAAGTTGAAAAACTTATATAAATCACAATACTGTAACTAGTCCGGGTTTGCAAACCAGAACACAAAACCGGACTAGCCTTAAAATCCGACAGAAAGTTTTACAATGGGATGGTCCGGGTTTACAAACCAAGATGCTAACCCGGACCACCCCAAAAATACACCCGTAAGTTACTAAAACGAATTGTCCGGGTTTGCAAAGTAGCACACAAACCCAGACGGTTGTAAAAAAACATACCCGTAGCAATTTCAGACATATGGTCCAGGTTTGTAAATAGGGATGTAAACCCGGACCATCTCAAATCTTACCCGAGAGTTCTAAAACCTTGTGGTCCGGTTTGTAAAGTAGGACACAAACCCGGACCAGTCCCAAATCTTACCCGAGAGTTTTTCCAAGTGGGGGTCCGGGTTTTTGTAAACTCGGAAGTAACTGGACCACCCCAAAATGTTACAGAAGAAACTATTTTAAAGCTTAGGTAAGGATGGGTATGAGGGGTAATGATATATAAGATGATAAGACATAATTAATGATGTTTAAAGGTCATTAAGGCATAACAGTTTTTAGAAATAATTTAGTAAGTAATGATAAGTGCCAAATGAGCATGTTTTATAGGTGTATTTCATATATTATTAGCACTTTTCTTGCTCATTTCTCCACTTCGGTTAGTTTTCCTCTAGTTTATATTTTATTGTTTATCTCACAAAATTATTGGTTTAACATGAGGAAAACCAAGCTGGGAGTAAAGTAGACGAAGAGACGAACGCATAGACGCAAACGGCTCAGAAACGGAGTCGAAACGAAGAATCTAGAGCCGGTCAAAGTTTGTAGAAAAAAATGAGTACCACATGTGTGTCCGCGTGGGATTAAGGCGGACAACACACGCCGGTACAAACTTGTGTCCGCATGGGAAATAGGCGGGCAGATGCGGAGGCGGAAGAGGAGTGACCGCCTGGAAATGGGCGGACAAAAAGCGAGGGCGGACGGCCAGAGGTCGACACAGAGATGTCCGCATGCTTCAGGGGCGGACGCCTAGGAGGACAACAAGCGGTCGTGAATAAAAATCAATCGCGCGACCAGTTTTCTTCTTCCCCGTCGTCGTCTCCAACTTGCTTGCCTTATCTATCTACTCCGAGCACCGCCTACCTTTTCCCTCACGCGTCTCCAGCTCTGTCCCCTGCAATAAATGAAGCAATCAATGAAGCAATCAACTGCAAATCCTCTACGCAAGCCTCTTCCCTTCTTCTATAAATACCATTCACTGCAACCTTGTACGAGTGCACGGAGAAAACCAGAAAATCACTCACACTCACCTCATCTCATTCTCTTTCAGTAAAACACTCCCGTACATCTCAACACTCCATTCATTCCCCAGTTCTCTAATTCTCTAATTCACCCATTCCACATACAAATAACTACGTACATGTACCACTCTTCTTTCTCTTCATTTCTCCATTCACTATTCACGTCTCCGTGCTATTATTACGTCCAACCTCTGTCTGATTTATTACCAGTTAATATGTCAGGCTAAGGAGGATTTGCTCCGGGCAAGGTTTTAATTATGGTTTGTTTAATTATGTAATCAATATTTCTACCGGTTAAAATAAATACAGTTTGTTACGCTTAAAGGTTTCTCTCACCATTTAATAAATTACATGAATTTATTAAAATGCTTTCCTAAGTCTATTTTGATCAGACCAGGTGATAAATAGACAGGTTATTTAAGCCGTAAATCTGGAGAAAGCTTATTATGATTTAATAGGTTAGTATTTTAGATGCAATTATAATTCCTCGAATTTAACGTCCGTTTACATAGTATTGCTCGAACCTTGATTAGACCGAGCATTTTCTGGTAAACGAGTTCTTAAGGGTCTATGACTTAGTCCTTAGGATAATAACAGGAATTTTGCCAAACTAATATATTAAACCGGTAGAGATAGCATAATTAATCAGATTATATAAAACCTGAACCCGGAGTTCCATTTAAATCATCTGCACTCAGTAATTTTTTAATCTGCTTAATATTTTCTCTAAAACAAGTCAATTAACTTCCCCCTTTTGTGACAAGCTTAGGACTATTTTATCTCGCTATAAGTCCCACGGTTTGACCCCGGCCGCTTCTGTCTTCTATACTACTGCGACCGGGTTTTAATTTGCAGCCCGACGGATATTTTGAGTATTAATTTCTTTCTTTTATCAATTTCACCTGTGCTAATAACTCACGATAAATCCACTCTGCAAAATGGCGCCGTTGCCGGGGACTTGATTTAATCTAGTCCCTAAGCCCCGGTTAATTCACCTGTTATATTATAATAATCTGTCAAATTAACTTATAATAATCTAATTTCGGACATCGGACTCCTGATCTGACTTGGACATCTAACTTTGGACTTCGGACTCCTGACATCTTAATTTTATTGTCATTTCTTTCCATTGTCATTTCATTCCATTGTCTTTAATATTCCATTGTCTCTAACTACTAACTTAAATTTCCGTCATTTCGTTCCATTGTCATTTCGTTCCATTGTCATTTCAATTTCTGTCATTTCTTTCCATTGTCCCTAACTACTAACTTTAATTTCTGTCTTAATTCCTAACATTTTTATTTATTCTAACGTATAACCAGTTCTTTTCTCTGTTTTGAGTGGTGAATGCCTTTTACCAGGTCAAACAGTCTCCCAGAAAATATTAATAATCACACGGTTGGTTATAATCCAGAGATCGAGAGAACCTTTCTGCGTACCCTAAGGCAGAGACGAACTCAACGAAATACCACCACAGTGATAGATTCTGACCCGGAAGCTAACATGGCAGCTACACCAGCAACGGTTCGAAATATCAACAGGCCGTCTAACCAAGGACAACAGCCTGCTATCATCCTTCCTCACCTCAGCCCATCCGAATACGATGAGTGGCAGAAGCTGAAGCCATATCATCAGATTCGATGTGTGAAGGAGTTGGGCATGTTTGATGGCACCAGTCCGGACGAAGCCCTGTTACATGTTACAAAATTCTTGCAACATGCCAACAGTCTTACTGCAACCGATGCAGTACTTCAATATGCAAGATTGTCGTTATTCCACACAGCCTGACGGGAAACGCGAGCAAGTGGTATCATAGCCTAACACCGAGTACCATTGGTACCTGGACGACATGGCCACCAAGTTCTACGACAAATTCCTACCTCCGAGCCGAACTTTGGAGATGATTGCTGAAATTTATAATTTCAAGCAACCAGGGTCGGAGAATATTTGTGAAACTTGGGACCGTTTCAAAGGTCTACTACTCACTTGTCCTCACCACGGTCTGACGAAGGAACAAGTATCACAATTGTTTTACAAGGGCTTGATCGGTCCGTGCAGAACAATGGTGTTATCTTCGTTAGGGGCTGACGTTCTGAAAAAGCCGGGAGCACAATTTCTGAACAGCATGGAGTCTCTCTGTGAGGAAATCAGAGACTGGGCCTCCGGTGGATCAAGGAGCGGTACTCCAGGATTATATCATGTTGGGGAAAGTGATAACAAGTTCGACCAATTGATGAAAAGCCATGAGCAACTCATGGAAAGCAATGCTCAGCAGGCAACAAAAGTCAGTACTCTACAAAAAGTGGTTGAGCAGATGGCTATGAATTCCTTCCCTCAGCAAGCTAAGTCGATGATTTCCCGACCACCTACTACCCCTCCAGGCTATGCTCCTCATCCCAACCATCTCCAACTAATTCTTGTACGCAATGTTGCGGGCCTCATGATTACGATCAATGCCCCCAACTACAAAATGAAAGCAGCGGAGGAAGCAAACTACATCACCAACAATTCAGGATACAGACAACCATGGCAACGTAACATGCAATCCAATCTTAGCTACTCAAACACCGAAAATATCCAGAAACCCACATACCCTACAAACATCCCAAAACTACAGACCTCAGTCCAATTTCCAAGGAGGCCAAAGGCAATATCAACAACAGCCTTATGGCAATGAAGCTTCATCGAGCCGACCAGCTCCACCTCCTTCGAATCCTGAGTCTGATATGTCTCAAATGCAGGAGATGTTTAAGGCGATGATGGGTAAATCCCGAGATACGCAAGAAGAGGTCGCAGCTCTGCGCAAAGACCAAAAAGCCTTGCAATCTCAGATCCAACAGTTACTTACTCAACAAAGACCACCTGGTCAATTCCCTTCACAGACTAATCCCAATCCAAAGGAACAAGCAAATTCAGTCCTTATAGACGATGGCACATTACAATCAACAAACTTGTGTGCAGTCTCTTTAAGGAGTGGAAGGGAACTTGCCACCAGCAAAGGAAAAGAAAAAGAAAATCTTGAAGATTCCTATATCAATGTTGATGAGAAACACCAAACCAACTTCACCTCCCTCAGAAATCCAAGTTCCTACTCCTGTTACTCCACCTCCATCTCGAATTACCATCGACATCCCAACTTCCACTCATAAAAACAGTGAACTCCCATTCCCAAACAGAATGAAAAAGAAACACCTTGATGAGCAGTTCTCCAAATTCTTGAGCATTTTCAAGAAACTGACCTCGACATACCTTTATTGATGCTTTGCAAGAGATGCCTAACTACGCCAAATTTCTAAGGATCTTGACAAAGAAGAAAAAGAAACCTGGGAAAGAAACAGTGCACCTCACGGAGGAATGCTCTGCAGCCCTTCTTCGAGCACTTCCTCCCAAACAAACAGATCCGGGAAATCCCGTGATCCCGTGTTTTATAGGTGGAATGGACTGTGGAAGTGGTCTATGCGACCTAGGAGCCAGTATTAATATCATGCCATACGCCACCTTCTTGAAAGTTAAAGGAGGAGAAATGCAACCGGTTCCTTTCAAACTCCAACTAGCAGACAGATCAGAGATCAAGCCCATGGGCATAGTCCGGGATCTGGTAGTTGGAGTGTCTCGCTTCATCTTTCCAGCTGATTTCGTCATTCTAGAAATGGATGACGATGTTGAGGTTCCCCTGATTCTAGGTCGACCGTTTCTGAGTACCGCCAAAGCCATCATTGACGTCCATGATGGAAAATCACTCTTCGGTACGAGGATGAAACGATTGAATTCGACATGCAAAAAATGATGAAGAAAAGCTCAAACTTTTCTCCTCATGCTAAGACAGTGGGATTCACAGATGATGAGGAGGAGGAAGGCGATTTTGCTACAGATGAGGACATGTATTCTCCATCTTCCATCCAGGAAGCTGAAACTGAACCGCTAGAGCGAGTATTATTTACTTCTCTAGAAGAAAAAAGGTGGAGGATCCAGAAGTTAACGCCATGCTGGCGTACGTAGAGAAAGGAAGGGCTGGTTATCAAGCGTACCGGCCACCAATCGAAGAACTCGACAGAAAACCTCAAAAATCAATTCCATCAGTGGAACAACCACCTGAACTCGAGCTTAAAGAAATACCCTCTAACCTCAAGTATGCTTCCTAGCTGAAAATGACCATTTGCCTGTCATTATTTCCTCTTCTCTGAATTCCGGGGAGGAAACGAGGTTACTCGAGGGTACTAAAGAAGCACAAGACAGCAATCGGGTGGACTATCGCTGATATCAAAGGAATTGATCCCTCCTATTGCACGCACCATATTTATATGGAGGAAAACTTCAAACCTATCAGGCAACCTCAACGCCGGCTAAACCCTAACCTCAAGGAGGTAGTTCGGAAGGAGGTTCTGAAACTCCTTGACGCGACATCATTTATCCAATTTCTGACAGTCCATGGGTCAGTCCTGTTCAAGTTGTCCCTAAGAAGGGGGCATCGAAGCTGTTATTAATGAAAAGGGAGAGACTATCCCTCAAAGAAAGATCACAGGATGGCGCATGTGTATTGACTATCGGCGTTTGAACTTGGCAACCAGGAAGGATCATTTCCTCTCCCCTTTATCGACCAGATGTTGGAACGACTAGCAGGGCAAGAGTACTACTGTTTTCTAGATGGGTTCTCGGGGTATTTTCAAATACCAATCGCACCTGAGGACCAGGACAAGACAACCTTCACTTGTCCTTACGGTACCTTTGCATACCGACGAATGCCTTTCGGTCTATGCAACGCCCCTGCTACCTTCCAGAGATGTATGCAAGCAATATTTGCTGACTTCATCGAGCAGAGCATAGAAGTCTTTATGGACGACTTCTCAGTCTATGGCTCTAGTTTCGACAAATGCTTGGCACAACTTGATTTAATCCTAAGACGGTGTGAGGATACGAATCTCGTTTTAAACTGGGAGAAGTGTCATTTTATGGTCAAGGACGGGATCGTCCTTGGACATAAAATATCAGCAAAAGGAATAGAGGTGGATAAAGCCAAGGTAGAGGTTATCGAGAAGTTACCAGCACCAACTACTGTTAAAGACATACGAGCGTTTCTAGGGCATGCAGGATTTTATCGGCGGTTTATACAAGACTTCTCCAAAATCAGCAAACCATTGACCGACCTGCTACAGAAAGATGCCCCGTTTCATTTTGATGAAAGGTGTTCAGCTGCTTTCCAAACTATACACAAAAATTGGTGTCAGCACCTGTGTCATACCACCTGATTGGTCTCTTCCTTTTGAGATCATGTGTGACGCAAGTGACTACGCCGTGGGGGCAGCTCTATGCCAGAAAAAAGAGAAAATCTTGAGAGTGATCGCTTATGCTAGCAGAACACTAAACGACGCCCAGAAAAACTATACGACCACCGAAAAAGAACTTCTGGCTATAGTTTTCTCCCTCGATAAGTTCAGATCGTACTTATGGGGAAGCAAAGTCATCGTGCACACAGACCACTCCGCTCTCAAATACTTATTTACAAAACAAGAAGCCAAGCCTCGCTTATTGCGCTGGATTCTTCTACTTCAAGAGTTTGACATCGAAGTCAAAGATAAGAGCGGGAAATTGAATGTCGTCGCTGACCATCTCTCTAGGTGGTGACTCCTACGGATAGTGTGCCTATCAACGAATTCTTCCCCGATGAGACTGTCTTCTCCATCACCAAAGTACAGGAGCCATGGTACGCGGACCTGGCCAATTATTTAGTCTCTGGAACAGTACCCTATGATTTCCTACTCCAGAAGAAGAAATTTCTTTCTGACTCAAGGCATTATTTCTGGGAGGACCCGTACTTGTTCCGAGTTAGTGCTGATGGGTTGATTCGACGATGTCTCCCGGAAGAAGAGGTTTCAAGCGTCATACATTTTGTCACTCACGGGAAGCCGAGGTCACCATGGACCCACAAGGACCGCTGCTAAGATCCGGCCTCAGGTTTTTATTGGCCGACCCTTCATAAAGATGTGTACCAATTCTGCAAACAATGTGATAATTGCCAGAAAATGGGTAACACGTCCAGGAGACATGAGATGCCACAACAGGGGATACTAGAAGTGGAGCTCTTTGATTGTTGGGGCATTGATTTTATGGGACCGTTCCCTTCCTCGCAGGGCCACCAATATGTTCTAGTGGCAGTTGATTACGTGTCGAAGTGGGTAGAAGCTATACCCTGTCATCATGCCGATGCAAAGACAGTAACCAGGTTCCTCAAAAAGCACATCTTTACCCGTTTTGGCGTGCCAAGAATTATTATCAGTGACGGAGGATCTCACTTCTGCAACCGTTTATTCAAAGCGCTTATGGTTAAGTACGGGGTACGTCACAAGGTAGCCCCTTATCACCCCCAGACAAACGGCCAAGCAGAAGTTTCCAACCGTGAGTTAAAATGGATCCTCCAGAAGACGGTTAACTCATCAGAAAGGATTGGGCACTTAAACTGGATGATGCGCTTTGGGCTTACCGCACTGCATTCAAGACTCCCATCGGGATGTCTCCTTTTAAGCTGGTCTATGGGAAAGCATGCCACCTTCCTGTAGAATGGAGCATAAGGCATATTGGGCAATCAAGGCCCTAAACTTTGACATGACTTCTGCAGGAGAGAAAAGGAAATTCCAACTTTCCGAATTAGAAGAGCTGCGAGATCAGGCTTACCAGAATGCTAAGATCTATAAAGAGCGCACCAAGAAGTTCCACGACAGAATGATCCTCAAGAGGGACTTCGAAATTGGTGATTGGGTTCTCTTGTATAACTCTAGATTAAGGATCTTCCCTGGGAAACTCAAGTCTCATTGGGCCGGCCCTTTCCAGATTGTTAGTGTGACTCCGTACGGTGCCTTTGAACTCCAGAACAAACAAGGCGAAACTTTCAAGGTCAACGGGGCACGTCTTAAAAGGTATAATTCTCATTCAATATTTCAACTGACCTATCTGCTACTTATTTTGTCCAAGAACAGCAGGACAACTCGCCCTCAAACTCTTCTCCAAACTAAAGCTTGGTCAAATACGTCTAGCTAGAGACGTTAAACCCGGGCAGCTTGGTGGGAGGCAACCCACTATTATCTTTTGTCTTTCCTTTAATTTAATGTTGTTTTCTTTTTTGTACTATATTTCCCTTTTATTTGTTATAATAAAATGCAGGTTTCACTTGAGTTCTTCTCGCTGTGTAGAATATTCTTTACAGGTTCAATTCATGACATTCCACAGCTGCACTCAAGTGTGGGGGAGCTCTACACACTCTACGAAATCTGGGGAGTACACTCTTTCCTTTATTAATTGCATGCCCTATTAATTTTATTCTATCTACGCAATGAGGGCATTGCTTGAACTTAAGTGTGGGGGAAGAGCCTTTTCAGGGCATTTTGTGCTTAAATTGTTAAATCTCTCTGCTTATCTTGCAATTGTTCAAAAATTGAAATTATGTACCTTGCTAATGTAGGTTGTTCTCTTTAAGAAAATACTGTTATGAATTGTGGGATAAATGGTACAAAATTTTAAAATTTTGATTACTTTTGAGGAGCATTTATATGCGGTGTGACCAAATAATCTGCAAATGGTTGGATTTTATTGCTCAGGGTTCTTTCTGTCTTCTCTCTTAGGGATTGCTAAGGGGTGCTCTTCACTGTAAAAAAAATAAGGACTTCGAGACACCATTGGTAACCAACAAAAGAGTTGAGTGTTCTTGAATACAAAGGCGTGATACCTATATTTTCTCATCTCTTATGCAAAAGTGAAACAAATGCATAAATCTATTTTTCCTTTTGTTTTCTTCTCAATGCCCATTCTTGAGAGAGAAGGGCCATGGTAAAAGTTCTCAGAAGTAACACAAAAGAAACATTGGAGTACCTTAGATCATACCCCGAAACTCTATATTTTATTTTTACCCTGAGCACACCTATGCCACCAGCAGTTGATTTTTCACACTCCTCGAAAAGTTTAAAGATCATGTTTATCCTACCCTTCATAATAATATTTGTTAGTATTGAGCATTTCCTACTTGCTTAGGTACATGGTTTTGCTTGAGGACAAGCAAAAAGATAAGTGTGGGGGTGTGATAAGTGTCCAAATGAGCATGTTTTATAGGTGTATTTCATGTATAATATTAGCACTTTTCTTGCTCATTTCTCCACTTCGGTTAGTTTTCCTCTAGTTTATATTTTATTGTTTATCTCACAAAATTATTGGTTTAACATGAGGAAAACCAAGCTGGGAGTAAAGTAGACAGAAGAGACGAACGTATAGACGCAAACGGCTCAGGAAAACGGAGTCGAAACGAAGAATCTAGAGCCGGTCAAAGTTTGTAGAAAATGAGTACCACATGTGTGTCCGCGTGGGATTAAGGCGGACAACAACACGCGGTACCAACTTGTGTCCGCGGGGAAATAGGCGTAGCAGATGCGGAGGCGGAAGAGCGGAAGGGAGTGACCTGGGAATGGGCGGAAGCGAGGGCGAACGGCCAGAGGTCGACACAGAGATGTCCGCATGCTTCATGGGCGGACGCCTAGGAGGACAACAAGCGGTCGTGAATAAAAATCAATCCGCGACCAGTTTTCTTCTTCGCCCGTTGTCGTCTCCAACTTGCTTCGCCTTATCTATCTACTCCGAGCACCGCCTACCTTATTTCCCTCACGCGTCTCCAGCTCCTGTCCCCTGCAATAAATGAAGCAATCAATGAAGCAATCAACTGCAAATCCTCTACGCAAGCCTCTTCCCTTCTTCTATAAATAACCATTCACTGCAACCTTGTACGAGTGCACGGAGAAAACCAGAAAATCACTCACTCACCTCATCTCATTCTCATTCAGTAAAAACACTCCCGTACATCTCAACACTCCATTCATTCCCCAGTTCTCTAATTCTCTAATTCACCCATTCCACATACAAATAACCTACGTACATGTACCACTCTTCTTTCTCTTCATTTCTCCATTCACTATTCACGTCTCCGTGCTATTATTACGTCCAACCTCTGTCTGATTTATTACCAGTTAATATGTCAGGCTAAGGAGGATTTGCTCCGGGCAAGGTTTTAATTATGGTTTGTTTAATTATGTAATCAATATTTCTACCGGTTAAAATAAATACAGTTTGTTACGCTTAAAGGTTTTCTCTCACCATTTTAATAAATTACATGAATTTATTAAAATGCTTTCCTAAGTCTATTTTGATCAGACCAGGTGATAAATAGACAGGTTATTTAAGCCGTAAATCTGGAGAAAGCTTATTATATGATTTAATAGGTTAGTATTTTCAGATGCAATTATAATTCCTCGAATTTAACGTCCGTTTACATAGTATTGCTCGAACCTTGATTAGACCGAGCATTTTCTGGTAAACGAGTTCTTAAGGGTCTATGACTTAGTCCTTAGGATAATAACAGGAATTTTGCCAAACTAATATATTAAACCGGTAGAGATAGCATAATTAATCAGATTATATAAAACCTGAACCCGGAGTTCCATTTAAATCATCTGCACTCAGTAATTTAATCTGCTTAATATTTTTCTCTAAAACAAGTCAATTAACTTCCCCCTTTTGTGACAAGCTTAGGAACTATTTTATCTCGCTATAAGTCCCACGGTTTGACCCCGGCCGCTTCTGTCTTCTATACTACTGCGTCGGGTTTTAATTTGCAGCCCGACGGATATTTTGAGTATTAATTTCTTTCTTTTATCAATTTCACCTGTGCTAATAACTCACGATAAATCCACTCTGCAGTAACATAAGTACATGTATTTGAACAATAATGAAATAGTAAGTATAAACCAAGAAATGTTAGTAAATAGTTAGTAAGGTTAAGTAAGGGTAATTAACCACCAATTGTATGTATATGTTAGGACTTGGATTGTGACACCGGAAGGACGTTGGAAACACGTACGACGGTGAACGGTATGGATTCCTCATGCCCCGTATGCTGTCTTGGTTACTCTGATTTGTGTTGTGGCTAATTGATCACCAAATAAGATAAATGCACGAATCGGAGTTAATATGCATACTTGTGAAAATGTAGTGTTGTATGTTGTGAATATTCTTTTAAATCTTAGTTTGTATAATTCATGAAATGTATGGATGATAATGAATGTGTGTATGTATGTTGTATTGTACTATGACCGCTATTTATTGTGTTTGGACTTCTAACTTATTCCTAACAAGCTAAACATTCTAAACTTAAATTGGTAATTAAATTGGAATGAGGAAGTCCGATATAGTTTCGGCCACGCGTGAGGATGCGGAGTCACGAGAGGTTGGCTCCAATTCCTGACTCTTAAACTGGTCCGCGGCCCAAATCCCTTAAGTGGGTAGCATCCCGGATTGGTGAGTCAAGTAAATCCGGAGGTGGGACGGCGTAGTCCCCAGGGCCGGAGGTCCCGACGACTTAACTTGAGTATAAGTAAGTAAGTAAGAATGAGTAAGTAAAGTAAATGAAAGTAAGTAATTGTAAGTAAGAAAAAGTAAGTAATGAGTAAAAGAGTAAAAGCATTCCGATTAACCCGGATGCATAATTTGGCTAACCTTGTGAAGGTAAGTAAGATGTGTGCTTTTGTATTGTTGCCTTGAATTGTGTAACGAATTGTATAAGAATGTATGTTGTATGTAGAGCATGTATGTATGAAAATAACGAACAGCATGTTTAGTGGACGTCAAATAGTCGGCGTGCCCTAGCTAGCACGCGGTATATGCGGAGTTTATACGCAGCGTTTGCTGAGCCCCTTGGGGCACCATTTTTACTACACACAGGTACCGCAGGCGAGGGATGAGATGTGAAGACTTGGCTCTATTTCTTTATCTTCTTTTTGGATTGTAAATGATGAATTGTGATGGGTGTACTAAGTAGTACATGGCTGTAACTTTTGAATAGCTGGTGTACCATGGGGCACACCTTCCCCTTTTGGATTTTGATAGAATGGGAATTGGTATAGATGAGTAGCCTTAGAAACTCATTCTTTTGGAACTTAGAAATGATGTAATCGAATATACTTTAATACTCGGTGATCCAATGATGTAAGTATTGGTATATGGTATTTTGGAAGTATTTAGTAGCTCGTATATTATGTTCATCAGACCGTGACTGTAAGTAGGTAAGCCTAGCTAGCCGTATGGGCAGTTAGCGGCGTTGTACCACCCGCCGTAGTAAGTAGTAATATTTCCGCTGCGATCTCGTAGATTAACAGGACGGTTAGACGTAAGCATAGATTAGCGGTTGGGTGTTAAAAAAAGTGGTATCAGAGCATAGTTACGCTCTGATGTCCTTGTTACCGAGCATAGGGGATTACCGAGTTAGGATTTCAAACCGTCTTAAGACGGACACTTAGGAAACCTAACTAGAACTACCGTTGTTAACAACGGATACCCTTGACGTTCTTAGGAACGATATCTTGCTTAAATTCCAAGACCTTGAGTCATATCTTGCAAGCCTAACGAACTGTTAAATATTCAGATGTCAGGGAGAGGTCCAGGTCCCCTAGAGGAGGGGGCAATGACGGACCGGGCACGCAGACGATAGCTGAGATCGTCGCTGCCACGGTAGCGCAGATGCTACCCCAAGTAATCCAAGCTATGCAACAAACCCAGCAAAACCAACAAACTCAAGCGGGCCAATCCCTCCCCCGCCACCCAGAGAAGCGAACTGGGTAAAAACTGTAGTAGAACTCCGCCCTCCTTGCTTTAGGGGCGAGAGTGATCCGGCTAAGCTCGAGGCCTACATCTCCGAGATGGAGACGGCTTTCGAAACCCTCGAAGCTCCTGCTGGAGTTCGAGTCAGAGTTGCTGCTTACTACCTAAGGATGCTGCTATGGATTGGTGGAAGCTGGTCAAGCACGAGCACGTTAGTGACCCCACATTCGATTGGGATTCTTTTGCATCACTCCTCCATTCCAAGTACTATCCAGAGCACGTAAAGACCAAGAAAAAGCTAGAATTAGATGCCTTGAAGATGACAGACAAGATGTCTGTGGATGAGTACTACCGCACCTTCACTTCTATCCTCCGTCTCCTCCCTGATCTAGGATACACCGGCCAGGTGTTGGTCGATCGCTTCTATGGCGGTCTGAGCCATCGCCTCGGTACGGTATGGGCTACACGAGATTACCTCCCTTCAGGTAAATATCAGTTAACCCTTAGTATCAATTCAATTCCTTGATTCCTTAACTCCTTGAATTCTTTGAATCTTTTCCTATCCTTCTTAAATGAGAATCCCGGCTAATACCTGAGATTTCAGGAGTGTTATCACGCGGCTCTCGCGTTGAAATCACTTGCCAGTTAAGGGATGAAGAGACCGCGCTGAAGCGCAAAGCCAACAACAAAACACCAGTACTGAGGAGCAGAACCAGGGGAAGAGCTGGAAAAAGAAGAAAGGGAATTTCTTTCAGCAATCCCAAAAGAAATCCCAGGGTGAGAGCAGTGCCCATGCTGAGCAGGGCAAACCAGTTGAGCTTCTTCAGCTTGGTTATTCTGCACCGGTGGCAGCAAAGCCACTGAGATCACACCCACCAAAGGGTAAATTCTAATCCAATTGTATTCGTATAAGTAATGTATCTAGTATATCCACGCACACATGTGCTAACCCTCTAACCTCAGGTTCTAGCTCCGGTGCCGCCAAAACCTTCCGATGGCCGCACCTATGTGTGCAGAAAGTGCAACCTAGACCATCCCGGCAAGGACTGCTATGGGAGGAAATCAAGTGCTATAAGCTGCCAAAAACCGGACACACCGCTAACAAGTGCCCAGAGAATGGGAAGCCAAAGGGGAACTACCAAAGCTACAGGCAGAGGGAAGGCAAGGAGGTTGCATCTGGCGATGCACCGACCCAGCAGGCACCACAGGACAGGGATCCCGGGGACCTCAGGGGGTGCACCTCAGAGGCAGCCTGTCCTTCATGTGATAGACCGTGACGGGTCCGGTTCTAAATCCGGCCCAGGTAATAATCTAAACCTTTAATCCTTGAAGTAGCATGTCTAAGTATTGGAGTAACTGTATGAGTGAATGCATGAGTAAATAAATGAAGTGTGTATTAAGCATGAAATGAAGTAGTTGAAACTAGTACTCACCGTAGATGAAATTTGTAACCATAGGAAGCTTTAGTATCTGTTACCCGATACCGGTAAACCTGAATCAAGAAGAGATCGACATCACCAACCACTACTACACCAACGAACAGTGTCAGGTCATCCGACCAGGTATGATCTTAAAGGGATACCTGACACCCGAAGCGCAAATCTCAATCATCCGACGATGCAACGAGCTAGGAACGGGTCAAGGTGGATTTTACACACCCGAATTCCCCGGTGGAGCGAAGATGAAGCTAAAAATGATGTGCTTGGGAAAGGACTGGAATCCTTATACCAAGACATACCAGGAGACACGAACACAAGATGGAGCGACGCCACCGACAATACCACAGAGTTTCAGACACTTGTCACACAAGCAGTAGAACTTGCACACAATGCGAACATGAACCGATCCCCGCACTTGAAGCGGACCTCTGTATCGTCAACTTCTATGAGAAAGAAGGACGACTTGGGTTACACCAAGACAAGGACGAGACAGCGGAATCTCTTGAACAAGGAGTGCCCGTAGTGTCTTGGTCCATTGGTGATGACGCCGTATTCCTGTATAGCGAGCAGAAGCGTGTGGACCTCGCACAGAAACTGGTATTGAGATCAGGAGATGTCCTAATCATGGGTGGAAACTCTAGGATGCTGTATCACGGATCAACAAGATCAAGTTGAATACGGCACCGGCAATAATCAATGCCACACACATGAAACCAGGACGCCTGAACCTTACCTTTAGAAAGTATTAAATTCATAGTATCATGTAATGTTTAGTAACGTGTATTAGAGACACGGTATGTATGATGGTTGGTTTATCAATAAAGAGCAGTGTTGATTTAATTCCACTTGTGTCCACCATCAATACTTATCCAATTGTGAATCCAATAGGTTGTGGACTCGGTACCGAAGGTAACCTGAGCATCCTCACCGAAGCACAAGCCGGCAAGAGCGGCACCATCTTAACGGGAACCTTCCCAGTAAATGGCATTGATGCCAATGTATTATTCGACTCCGGCGCCTCTCACACTTTCGTATCACCATCCTTTGTGAAGAGGTTGAAGCTAGATGCGGATGAGCTACCGAACTTCATGGTTACTCTCCCATCGAAGGAGCGAGTAAAGTGCACCAAGTATTATCAATCAGCCACCATCAAATCAAAGGCGAATCGTTTCCCATTTCCTTCATCGAATTCAATATTGGGATTCGACTTAATCATTGGATGAATTGGTTGGAGCGGCACAAGGGTAGAATCCTCTGCGCCGAGCATCGTTTGCTGCTCAAGAGTCCTTCTGGGGTTACTGTATCTTACCGCCAGAGACCGAGAGAGCCTTCGACCACACTCATATCTGCCATGGCTATGTACCGGGAGCTCAGAAAGGGCCAAGAGGTGTACTATGTTATGTACAAGACCTGGAGCGAGATCCAGAGTTCAGTGATGATGTACCCATTGTATCCGAATTTCCCGATGTATTCCCTAAGGAGCTACCCGGCATGCCACCTCCGAGAGCAGTGGAATTTGAAATTGATCTATTGCCAGGTACGGTCCCATTGCTAGGGCACCGTACCGCATGGCACCTGCAGAAATGACAGAACTGAAAGAGCAGTTACGAGACCTTCTTGACAAAGGGTTTATACGCCCGAGCGTATCACCCTGGGGAGCACCGGTCCTCTTGTGAAGAAGAAGGACGGTAGCCTCCGACTTTGTATTGACTACCGCGAGCTGAATGCGGTCACAGTCAAGAATAAATACCCATTGCCACGCATCGACGACCTATTCGACCAGCTGAAAGGAGCCTCAGTCTTCTCCAAGATCGACCTCCGTTCTGGGTATCATCAGATTGCAATCAAAGAACAAGACATTGAGAAAACGGCATTCCGTACCAGATATGGCCACTACGAATTCACAGTGATGCCATTCGGTTTGTCAAATGCACCAGCTAAATTCATGGACCTCATGAATCGATTATTCAGTGAGCAGTTGGACACTTCAGTTGTTGTCTTCATCGACGACATACTTGTATACTCCAAATCAGCAGAGGAACATGAAACTCACTTGAGGAAAGTGCTTGAGACACTGCGCGAGAACCAGCTGTATGCGAAGTTCTCCAAATGCGAGTTTTGGCTTGATCAGGTATCATTCCTTGGACATGTCATCTCGAGCGCAGGTATCTCGGTTGACCCTTCTAAGATAGAAGCTGTACGATCATGGCCTAGACCCAAGACTGTTACCGACATTAGGAGCTTTCTTGGTCTAGCCGGTTACTACCGGAGATTTGTAAGGACTTCTCGAAAGTCGCTAAGCCCATGACTACACTGATGAAGAAAGATGCACCGTTTGTATGGACACACGAGTGCGAGTTATCATTTCAGAAACTAAAGGACTCATTGACCTCAGCGCCCGTCTTACTCTTCCAGAGGGCACAGAGGGATTTGAGGTGTACTGTGATGCATCAGGCAAAGGAATGGGATGCGTACTCATGCAGCATGGCAAGGTTGTTGCTTATGCCTCCCGCCAGCTGAAAAAGCATGAGGAGAATTACCCGACTCACGACTTAGAGTTAGGAGCCATTGTCTTCGCCTTGAAGATATGGCGACACTATCTCTATGGGGTAAGCATCACCATCTACTCCGACCATAAGAGCTTACAGTATGTATTCACACAGAAAGAACTGAATTGAGACAGAGAAGATGGATGGAATTTCTTTCAGATTATGACATCAACTTGCAGTATAAGGAAGGGAAGGCAAACATTGTAGCCGACGCCCTGAGCCGTCGAGCACACTCGCTCCATTCGCTACTCGCTTCTTCTAGCTTGGTTGACGAGGTGCGAGACGCTCAGTTGAGCGACCCTATATGACCGAAATCAGACAGAAGATCACAGATGGTACATTTGAGAAGAAGAAATATGATTTTCAGTTGCATGAAGATGGTCTGATTCGGCTGAATGGCAGGTATGCGTTCCCCGAAGCAATGCTGAGCTAAGGGATCGCATCCTGCGAGAGTCACACTGTTCCACATTGTCAGTCCATCCGGGAGCCTCCAAGATGTACAAAGACATGAAGAGGTACTTCTGGTGGTCTGGAATGAAATCAGATGTGACAGAATTTGTATTGAGATGCTTAACATGCCAAAAGGTGAAATTTGAACATCGTAGACCGGGCGGAATGGTACAATCTATGCCAGTTCCGGAGTGGAAATTTCATGATATCTCCATGGATTTTGTTGTAGGACTCCCACCTGCCAGGGGAGGACTCAACATGATCTGGGTTGTAGTCGATCGCCTTACCAAGGTTGCCAGATTCATACCGATGAAGGACACCTGGAAGGTAGTGAAGCTAGCTGAGCTATTCGACAGGGAGATTATCAGACACCACGGAGTCCCTAAGACTATAGTATCTGACCGCGACACCAGATTTCTTTCGAGATACTGGAGAGCTACAGGGAAGCGTTGGGTACAGAATTGAAGTTGAGTACCGCCTTCCATCCTCAGACCGACGGTCAGACAGAAAGGACCATCCAGACACTGGAGGACATGCTTCGGCATGTGCCTTAGACTTTCAGGGGAGTTGGTTATAAGCTTCATCTTATCGAGTTTCTTACAATAATAGCTATCATGCTTCGATTAAGATGTCGCCTTTCCAAGCTCTATACGGTAGACCTTGCCGTACACCCTTGTGTTGGGATGAGTCAAGCGAAGCGGTCATAATAGGACCGGAGTATCTTGAGCAAGTACAAGCTGAAGTTCAGCAGATTCGAGCTAATATGAAGGCAGCCCAAGATAGACAGAAATCCTATGCGGATGTGAGACGACGCGACCTTGAGTTCGCCGTGGGCGACCAAGTGTTCTTGCGCGTTTCACCTATGAAGGGTGTCTTCCGTTTTGGTCAGAAGGGCAAATTGAGCCCAAAGTTTGTAGGGCCGTATGCTATCACCGAGAGAGTTGGAGCTGTAGCCTACAGGTTAGCATTACCTGAGGACTTGGGACGTGTCCATGATGTATTTCATGTGTCACAACTCAAGAAGTACATTGCTGATCCTTCTCATGTCTTAGAGCCCGAGAGACTATCCATTGAGCCGACCATGAGATATGTTGAAACCCCAGTGAGAATCCTGGATAGGAAGACCAGAGACACTCGCCATAAGTCTATACGAATGGTGAAGGTCCTATGGTCAAACCATGATGTCGAAGAAGCGACATGGGAGTTGGAAGATGCCATGAAGGCTAAGTACCACAGTTATTCATAGACTAGATAGTCTAGTGTTAGTACGGGTACGGGGCGTACCCCTTTTAAGGGGGGTAGAGCCTTTTTGCTTTTGCATTGCTTCGGGTTAGCATTGCATAGTGTGTAGGTACTGTAGTATGTTTTGATGGCACATGTAGTGCGGAGTGTATGTGGTGTGTATGTGTAATGTGTAATGTATGATGTGTATGTACGATGTGTGGTGTATTCGTGTAATGTGTATTGTAATGTATTGTGAATGTGATGGGTATTGTGTGATGATATGTATGAAAATGATGGATTGTGTATGTGAATTGTGTATGATGCTTGGAGTGTGTATGCTTGCAATGTGGAAGGAAGTAAACACCTCATAGGTGTAGTAAGACACATTATGGCAATTGGTTTGCCTAATGAGTAGAATTACTAAACTATAACCTTGAGCAACTTTGAGGGCAAAGTTTCTTAAGGGGGGTAGATTGAAATACCCCGTAATTAAAAATAGTGATTAATTAGGCTAATAAATAATTTAGAAGCTTAATTAAGCTAAATAAATATTAGGGAACAAATCCCGAAGAAAACGGATCCTTAAAATGGATTAAAAACACTAATGAACATTAAAGCGCGTTTT
The DNA here is from genome assembly GCA_023374045.1 of Limonium bicolor. Lineage (NCBI taxonomy): Eukaryota > Viridiplantae > Streptophyta > Magnoliopsida > Caryophyllales > Plumbaginaceae > Limonium > Limonium bicolor. Next base: position 29,936,453 of record CM041781.1, on the reverse strand, counting down.
TCGAGGTAACGGGAAAACGTGACTTTAAGCGGGTCAAATAGACTCGTAACAATTTTAGTCAACTAAATAGTCATTAATAATATTAGTGAAGGTCTAGAACCAATAAAACAATAAAACGAGAAAATAGTAAAAACTGTCAAAAACGGGAAGTTGTGGGTGAGAGTGTAATTAAAATAAGTTAGTGTGTCCACTTTTGAAATAAAAAAATGTAAGTGAGTGTGTGGGTGCTGTAGCAGCCGTCCCTTCCCTCTCTCACACACCCTCTTAATTCCCTTATTTGCAAAAGACAAAACCCTTAAAAGTCAAAAAAAAGTAAAATCTCTCTCTTCACTCACTCACAACCCACGTACTGCATCTTCCCCCTTCCTCTCTATTTTCTTCTCTGGCCACTGTAATGGCGATTTGAGAAACTCCACATACAGAGCCTCTTCTTCCTCACTTTTGAAACCTCAAACCTCACCAAATGCTACAAAAACCATACCGTTGAATTCGTATCGTCAAGGAGATCATTCTCCACCTTTCAAAAATCTAAAACCACCAACTTGAATTTTGAGGGTATTATCGGTTGAGAGCGCTTCAAGAACACCATTTCAAGATCTATCATCTTCTCCATGTTCTAAGGTAAGAAGTAGACCAAAACTTCACTCTTTTCCATGTTTCCTTGCAAAAAAAAAAAAACTCACGTAACACACTATTCTATTGCTAGCCGTTTTGGTGTTCCATCTTGAGGTTGGAGTCTTGTCATTTTCCACTCCAAAAACTCCATTAGAAACTCAAGGTAAGATCTCCTAAGTGTTTTAAATAAGTTCTCATAAGTTAGGGTTTGAAACCTACGTAGAAAAATATATAGTTTGGTGTGTAAGTGTATACCTTGCTACGTGGTGTAGTTTGGTTGAAATAAAACAAGAAAACAAAGAAGGGAAGGAGGAGCAAGAAAGGAGAAAGAGGAAAAAAGGAAAAGGAACAAAGAAACCAAGGTAATGTGAAGCCTCTGTATAACTTTAATGTTTGTGTATGTGTAGGGATATTGTTTTAGCAAGGAACTAAATTATTGTGACCGTGGGAAAAGAATGGGTACATTAATGTGAATGATAGTTGTAGTTTGAAGTTTTGAAAACAAGAAAATAATATGCTAAGTGTAAATGTTGAGTGTGCAAGAGGCATTAGAAATATATGTGAGAATAATGTATATGTTTGAACAGGTTGTGAATATATTGAGTGTGCAAAATTATGTGGTGAGAAACACTTAGAAATGTAGGGAACCTCTGTCAAATTTGTTTAGGAATGTAGAGTCTTGGTTGATGTTAGAAAAGAAAGAAACAGAAGAGAATTACAGAGAAGGAAAAATGAGATGGTTCACTTGTTTTGTAACAGGGAGAAAGAGTGTAGTTGAGTGGAGTTGTAAATGGTGTATTGAGAGTTGTCAAACTAAGTTAGGCTAGTGTAAGAGTCATTGAGTTAGTGGGAAGAAGAATAGGAAGGTCTGTAGCATTATTTGAAGAAGTGGAAATGTAACAGAGGAAGAAAAAAATTACAGTAAGAGTGTTAATGTACAGATTTTTGTAGTGTTGTTTTAGGCTAGTTTAAAATGCTTAAACAAGGTTAAAACATACTAGATTATATGTAGAAATATTGGGGAGAGATTGGTAGAAGTTTGGAATTGAAACAAGTTGAAAAACTTATATAAATCACAATACTGTAACTAGCGGGTTTGCCAACCAGAACACAAACCCGGACTAGCCTTAAAATCCGACAGAAAGTTTTACAATGGGATGGTCCGGGTTTACAAACCAAGATTGAAATACCCCGAATCTAATTAAAAACTTGTTTTATTTTAAATAATGAAGAATTGATCTAGAAACAGATCATTTTAGTTACGCATGCTAATCTATACGCAAACGTTTCATGAATTAATTATTACACGTGCGCATGCAAACTCACGCATGCAAACGTCACGAGAAAAACAGTCGTTTTACCATAAACGCTTAACTGGCGTAATGTTACTAAAAGTATTAACGTACTTGTACGAACGTTCATGTACGATTATTAACAAGGATTAAACTCGGCAAACCAGCTCGATAGAAAGAGCGTCAACAAGAAAAGAACAATACCAACGTGTATACAAACGAGAAACGTAAATATTTTACAATTGCCTAAGCAGTTATAAATGCTAAAATAAATTGATATACACATTTAAGCAATGTAACAACTTATGTTACATAGTCTTGAAATTAAAATATATCACAAATACATATGAAATGTTATAACCTCAATTATAACACAAAGTTTACAAATTAAATCTACCAACAATATGTGCCGGTTTTACATGCCAATGTTGGGCATGTTTTTATACACTTTGACTTAGTAAAATAATTAACCATCTAATATACATACTTAATACATAGGTACACATTATTAACATAAGAATAATCCGACCTAATACCACCTACACAAAACGGTTATGTTCCATGTGAAACAAAAGCAAAAGGAAACTGCAGTGGGTGTTTTAGGCTTTACGCAAAAGATTATATATGCATTTAAACATCTTGATCACGTAATCAGCTCAAATGTGGAGCATGTTACCGACAAGTACATACCACGTTTGGTAAGGCTCCCTCCTCTCTCCTCTAGCTTCATCTTCTTCCTTTGAAGCTCTTAAGTCCATTAATGGAGTTTTAACTTCTATCTTCATCTTTAAGGTAAATTCCTAGCATTTCTGGCAAGTCTTGAAGCAAAACTCTTCCTAGCATATCAAGGTGGTTCGGCCACATTTAGTTCTCCAAGGAGATTGTCCAAACCAACATTAAACCAAGGAGCATCTCAAGGTAGTTTTAAAGCTTGGAAATCCTAAAAACACATTTTTGTGTGTAACCAAGTTCTACCTCTTCTAAGTCTCTTTTCTTCTTCATTTTGATGAAGGAAAACTTGTTCTTCATCTACCTAGGAGTGGCGCGAATTTTATTTATAAGGAGCAAAGTCTAAGGTAAAGTCTTATAAAACTACTTCCAAATCTACTTAAGATCTTTATTCAAGATCTAACTCCTAACACCTTCACCTCTTGCATAAAACCGAAGAGGAGCATCAAGTTTACCTAGGAGAAAGCTTGGAGATTCAAGAAGAAGTTCAAGCACTTAACCACCTTTGTTAAAGAAGTAAGTTTACTAAGTAAATCCTTATATTATAAGCTTTGTTAAGCTTCTAAAAATTGTACAAAATTATGTACACCTCTTAGGTATATTAATACCGAAACTATATGGTTTTATATGCAAAAATATAAACTATAACATATATAGAAAATATTTACCTTAAGACACATTTTTGTGTCACAAATTCATTTATGTTACAAATTAATTAAGGCCGAAATTCTTGGGCAAAAATGCTTATTTTTGAGCTAAGAATAAATATAAGACATTACAATAATTTATACATGAGTTATATGACTCATATGAATTTATGTACATTTATTATGACATATAAATCCACTTTTATATACTATATGGTCACTAAATAAAATATGGCCGAATTACCTAAGTGTTAAATAGGTATTAATGACCTACTTAGGTATATAAACTTATATCATAAAGTTTTGTGAGTTAAAAATATTTTATTAGAGCTTCTTAAATGGCTAATTAATTAAGTTATGTGGCTTTAGTATAATTTTTACCAAGTTTAGTGGGTTAGTATAAAAAAAACGAGAGCTAAAGGGGTACTTAGTGTAATTATGAAATAATATAAGGTTAGGAATCTTAGTTTATGAATTTAGATAATTTCAACATGTGTTTAAGTAACACTTTATAAAAGTTTGGGCTATTAGTAATTTATATAAAAGTTGCTATGAAAGTTAGAATATATTAGTGGGCGAATTCATATTAAGAGAATATTAGATTAACTTTTGAAATTTTAAGGAAGGAATGAAATATTTAGACTATAGTTTATAAGTTAATAAGAACCTATTATAAAGTTTTGGGATGAAAATGTAATTAATGGAAGTTCAAGAACAAAGCCGAATTCTTTGGGTTAGTTTGGTAATTTAAGAATTTATATATAATGTTCGGCATTTATGGAGAATTAAAATAAAACTATAGTTTACATGACATTATGTAAAGGTTATAAGATTTTTGGTGGTAATTGTAATTATAAGGAATAAATATTATTGGCCGAAATTTAAGGGGCTAAGTTTGTAATTTTTGAGAGTTATAATATTTAAAAGCTATACACCGACATATTAGGGGTGGTTTTGTAATTTAGCTAAATAAGAAATTAAAACTCTATAATATAATGAGATTAGAATTTAAATATAAAGTTTATGAATTAATGTGGTTGATTTATAAATAACCAAAATATAAGGGTGATAATTTAGATTTAAATAAATATAGGTCTATATGGATATTTTGAGGAATTAGAAGAAAGAATTTTAATTAAAGGAATTATGGAATTAGAACTATGGCTTAGCGTATAAGAAGTTAAAAAGAAACAATAAGTATTGTTTATGACTAAAAGGAGAATAAGGAGATTATAAGAATATTATGTCATTGTAGACATTTAAAATAGTTTTAGAAAATTATAAGTTGTTATGTCACTTAGACAATTAAATAAACAACAAATATAGTACATGAATATATGAATACATATATGTACATTAAAGGATTTATAAATAAATCAAAAAGGGAATAACAAATAAGTTATACATAAAATCATGAGGTAATTAAAAGAAATAAAACCTCACATGAAATAACAAATACGAGATTTGTTAAAAGATTCAATAGAATCATTATATAAGGGTAACATAAATAACCCTTTCAGTTAATCCTATTCTAGGAACTTTGTTTGACCAGACGTTGACCGGGAATTAAACGAGTACAGTCTACGGTGAACGGTATGGGATTCTTGCAACCTGTTTTCTAACGGATTACACTGGCTTGTGTGCTATCTGTTGTTTTGAAATAACGACCAAGATAATTAATGTAAACTGTTGTTTACTCTTGCACACTGTGGTATTATTTTATGTGCGTGATTGTTTGCTGACTACAACGTGTATGTCCCACGCATACAAACACTACTATACCAGTGGATTAATACCTGTGTTTCAGTATAACCGAGGACTTGTACTCAAGTCTCTCACTAACTTCACTTTATAACATACGTCATTATCCTAACGTGATAATTGACAATACACATTGTGTTCTTGTTTAACGTCTTTATATGACACTTACAATTATATACTTCGAGATTGAGGAGCCCAGTTGGATCTGGCCATGCATGCTACAGGAGCTGTTACCTGACTCAGGTCGTCTCCTATCTACGTCGCGACGAAACTTCAGTGGGAGGAAGACTTTATTCCTCCCGGGATTCAAATGCCCTTCAGTTCGAGGAAGACTTTATTCCTCTAGTGGTTCTTATTTCCCACGCCCCTCAGTTCAGGTTTAACTACGTTATCTCCTGGGGTTTTATACCCAACCTTTCTTTATAACGAGGTCACTATACCTCCACTATTTCAGATATTCAGTTATTAACGGTCAGGCCCATTGTGTGGACCGACTATCAGTAAAGAATTTCAGTTCAGCTAACTCGACCTTCTGTGTCTTGTTTTATGTGACATTATTGTCCTTGTATGGATACTTGTTATTATCATGCTATGCTTATTTACAGCTTTATGAATGAACTGCATGTATTCGACAATTAGTTGGTGTGGCCCAGTAGCTTGTGGGCTGCACGATTTCATACCGGCAAATTATTTTGCTGAGCCGTTTCATGGCTTTAAAAATTCCAGGTACCTGAAGAATGAAGAGATTGCCCGACCAGAGTGTAGGTGGGGTAGAATTAAGACATGGGTTATTACCACCGGTGTCATCTTACAGATCGTACTTTTGTTATTATCTTTGTTGTTTTAAGAGGTTTGTATTCAGTACTCAGACCGCATCATTTGTAAATTAAGTTGGAGTAGCCTTGTTAGTCACATGGGTGATTAGCGGCGTTGTAGCACCACCCGTTGTTATGTATATATTTTCCGCTGCATTTCTAGTTATTTTTGGGAGCTATCATCGTTCAGGTTATTGGATTTCGGGTTGGGGTGTTACAAAAAGTGGTATCAGAGCGTAGTTGCGCTCTGAGAACTGAGTACAGCCAAAACTAGCCTTGGGATACGGGTGTGTGATAGAACAGTGAGGAGTAGAAAGTTAGTTTTTACTTGGTCCGCCGAAGGCGTGAAAAACTGTTCAAACTTACAGTAACTACAAACTATGACCTGCCTAAATAACGAGCAGATGTCATGAGAAGGAATACATTGATTAAAACAAATACTTAAGATTACCTGAACTGGCGGAAGGGTTTGTTGAAGACCGTACGACGCCAACTGTCATTTACACGGGAGCTGACGACGCATAACAGTGCGCTATACCGATGACACCAGAAGGCTGACAGTACCGCCAGTATACAGTGATGATGGAATAAGAATATATCTCAATGGACATACACTGCATGATGATCCAACCTGCATGGCGCACTTGCTACAACAAGTGCTGCTCCAGTAAATCAAACAAAGGAGAACGAAGAACTACATAGAAAGAGAAAACACTGAATTTTATGGGATACCCAGGCACTGAGTGCTGCCCAGTGCGGGACAGAAAATCTTACAATACCTTTTGAACATCGCAATGAGAACGTGTGAAAACCTCGAAATATGACTATCAGTATAGTCCTACAAAGATAACCGATGATAATATCAGGAAAATCATAACAAAATCTCACTATACAACTAAACATCCAACGTAAATAAACACGGGATGAAAAGGGGTCTCAGCTAGTATCATTACAGTGACAATGCTGGACTCCTAATAAACAGTGAGAAAAGAACAACTTTTTGAATCCATATATTATGAAGTCAGGAGAACTACCAAAATAGCAATACTAAGTGCTATATATAAATACATATAATTGGGAGGTTATAAACCTAAAACTTTTGAGGAATATTGATATATTTCAGAGGGATAAGTATCATAAATATACCTACCCTATCTTAAGGCACATGTCCTACACCATCACTTATGGATTTATACATGAGCTTATGTCTTTTATGACAGCTCGATTTTTGGTTACCAGTAAAGAGCTCAGGAAATAAAGGAAGCTAACACCAATGTAATATAAATTTTTATATGATCATAGTAACAAATAATTCTCTATGGAGGCAGTGTAAGCTATACTAATAGTTCGAACTGGATATACAACAAAGGTGAGTGGAAGTGGAAACTTTTAAGGGGGGAGAACATACCCCTGACTTGTAACAAACGTTTTACACGTGAAACTTTCCTAACGATATGTACCATCTCTATGATTATAAATCCTCTATTTTATACACCTAAGCGACCTATTTTTGGGAGCCATTGAGTTGTGGATTAACCAAATTTCTGAGAGATAAAAAAATAAATCATAAGTTTTTGATTGTCTTGTCACCAAACTGTAAGATTCAAACTGGGAATCCTAAGTACAGGATAAGTTATAGGAAACTTCTCTTAGAGTCATATTCCAAATTTAGTAATAACTATAACTGCCTTTTGTTCCAAGTAATGATAACTAGGTGTAGACAATGATCAAACCCTGATAAGTTAAATACTAGATAAAGCCTTTTTAAGAGAAGAGTATATTTCAAGGTATCAAGTCCATAAATGAATTTATGGCTTGCATGATGGTTAAGAGTCAATGACTGATGAAACAAATATTAGGCAGAAGTGTCTAGTGTTTAATAAGAAATTTATCTTTTATGCCAATGAGAAAGATTAGATTCCACGCTAAAGGATTGATCAAAGGAACTTAGTTCCAGAATTAAGGAGTACCCTAGTTCAATTCTAGGTTATAACAGTTATTAGATTAGTTGTATAACAGTTAAGAAAGAAGGCTGTAATCGCCTCGTCACGAGTCTTGATAAGATAAAATTTGGAAACTTGCAATTGTTTGGTTTGTTTGATATTTGACGTGGGAGGTCGAACTTGATCCTGGTCAGATCAAAGGAAAACCAATCACAAAATGGAGTGGAGGGATAGTTCGACACTGACGCTGACCCCGTCAGGGTTGGATAATTCCTGAGACTCCCTACAAGTGGTCACCAAATCTCTGTGATAAGTAAATATTTGTTTTAAGTCTAATCTAAAATCTGTCTAATAAAGTATATAGATGTTGAGGATGTAAGTTGAAAGTTAAACTAACCAAGCTATCATGAAGAGATTTAATAGCTAAGACACTCCGCACATGTCGGAAAAATACTCAACTGTGAAGGAATACTAACAACTATTATACCACGAACCATGTTAATAAATAAATATGGGATCAAGAACAATTACCTATAATAGGAGTATTTCTCAAACTACCTTCTAAATAATGGCCATATCCACCATATGAAGGGAAAGATAGACTTTCATGTCCTTCTTTATGAATTCAACCCAGTATATTAAACGGAACCTACTGTAAGTGAGGTAGAATATAAAGAGTAGAAACATTATACTAATACTCCATGAGTGATTTATAAGCCACAAGAACATGTGTGGAATTGTGAGAGAACTGTACCTTGTTAGAAACCTTAAACCCTACTGTGGTATACTTAATGAACAGACAATAAGAGGTCGGGAATGTACTACCGACAATTGGTGAATCGGTAATAACAGGAAACCTTTTATACTATAAACAAGATGCACGGCTCGACCGTAGCTCATACTCTATATTGAGAATGGAAACCGAATATGGTGACAGTAAACTAAAATACCAAGAAATCACATGATGATGACCTTGAAGACCAAGGAGAGGAACTTTAATATGCCCCAGTACGATACAACAACTGAACCACTGAATGCATCAGCAACACCGACGAAGATGGTGAACCCCACTATCAGGACGCCACCACTGTCAATGGAGAATCTATATAATAAACCAAACGGATAAGGACCCATGGAAGGAAGAATGCTTCAACTAAACGTGCGAGAGCTTATGGACTTGACAAGGAACAATCCTAAATTGGACAGTAATACTGACGAGAAGAATCTTAGTGGAATCACCGTCATGAGCGCTATCACAAATAAGCATACAGGCACAAACAATCAAGTGAAACTTGCGAAGAACTCAACGGAAAGGATAAGGGAAGATACATGACATGTGCTTGAGCATCACAGGATGGCAAACCTTACAATATTATTGGAAGCCGACGTACAGTAACAAGTTATACAATGAAGAATACCAAAGTATGCTGCAACTAAGCTACTAAGAGACAAAGATAATCAGTAGCGGTGACATACCGAGGAACCAGATCACAATCATCGATCCGACAGTCTAAACAAGACATGGAATAATTTGGCAACAACAAGGTGGAAGATCACCTTCACCCATACATACGGAATTCAATTATACAGGCATAATAATGCAAAAAGAACATGTCAGAGAATACACAGATTTTTTTTTAGGGGCAAGACCCCGTAAAAGGACAGAAGTCCAGACAAGATCAACATACAATCAAACAAAAATAATGATGAACACAACTCATCGACCCTACATGTGAACATAAAGAAACTTAAATATACCACCCATGAAGCGCATTTAAGACTATTCCAAAGTGATTTAACATTACTTAATCAGAGTCGCGTAGTGGAAGTGTGGTGGTCCCATCAGTCAGAATTAGCTACTGAGTTCAAAGGGAATGCACAACAATTTCACTTATCTTAAGCAAAAATATAAGTCTTAAACCGAGAGGCTACCTTTTTAAACTAAACCTTAAGTTCAAAATAAGAGTGAAGATTCCTTCACTATGTACCCGACTAGCCACTAGTTTTAGGGTACGTGGGCGTACCCCTCTTTTAAGGGGGAGAGCCTACTGTGTTCTAGCATTTTTTAGCATCGAAGTACACTTACATTGTACTGTTGCACTGTGATTGTATGTTTACATGTGTGACTTTGTGATTCTATGAAATTCACTTACTAATGTGTACTATGTTACACTAGCATGAATGAATTATGTGTACTACGTTACACTGTATTAAAGCTACTTTGGTACTACGAGATTATGTGTACTATGATATCTATATTGGTATTACTCTGTGATTGCGTGCACTTGTCAATATGTACTGTGCTACAATGCTATGAATGAATTACGGCACTACGTTGCACTACACTAAGCTACTTTTGGTGATGACATTTCATGCTTCATTATACTGTATGTTATAACTGAATATATATACTACGAACTGAGAGAAGTAGTGGAACTTGGGACTTGATCCCTAAAATAGAATTGAGTTGTGGATGCTTACGGAACTTGATTCCCACAACCATTGAACTTAGATATGAGACTTCGGGGCGAAGTCCTTTTTTAAGGGGGGTAGATTGAAATACCCCGAATCTAATTAATACTTGTTTATTATTAAATAATGAAGAATTGATCTAGAAACAGATCATTTTAGTTACGCATGCTAATCTATACATGCAAACGTTTCATGAATTAACATTATTACACGTGCGCATGCAAACTCACGCATGCAAACTCACGAAAACAGTCGTTTTACCATAACGCTAACTGTCGTAATGTTACTAAAAGTATTAACGTACTTGTACGAACGTTCATGTACGATTATTAACAAGGATTAAACTTCTTGCATAACCAGCTCGATAGAAAGAGCGTCAACAAGAAAAGAACAATACAACGTGTATACAAACGAGCAACGTAAAATTTTACAATTGCCTAAGCAGTTATAAATGCTAAAATAAATTGATATACACATTAAGCAATGTACAACTTATGTTACATAGTCTTGAAATTAAAATATATCACAAATACATATGAAATGTATAACCTCAATTATAACACAAAGTTTACAAATTAAAATCTACACAATATGTGCCGGTTTTACATGCCAATGTTGGGCATGTTTTTATACACTTTGACTTAGTAAAATATTAACCATCTAATATACATACTTAATACATAGGTACAACATTATTAACATAAGAATAATCCGACCTAATACCACCTACACAAACCGGTTTATGTTCCATGTGAAACAAAAGCAAAAGGAACTGCAGTGGGTGTTAGGCTTTACGGCAAAAGATTATATATGCATTAAACATCTTGATCCCACGTAATCAGCTCAAATGTGGAGCATGTTACCGACAAGTACATACCACGGTTTGGTAAGGTCTCCTCCTCTCTCCTCTAGCTTCATCTTCTTCCTTTGAAGCTCTTAAGGTCCATTAATGGAGTTTTAACTTCTATCTTCATCTTTAAGGTAAATTCCTAGCATTTCTTGGCAAGTCTTGAAGCAAAACTCTTCCTAGCATATCAAGGTGGGTTCGGCCACATTAGTTCTCCAAGGAGATTGTCCAAACCAACATTAAACCAAGGAGCATCTCAAGGTAGGTTTTAAAGCTTGGAAATCCTTAAAACACATTTTTGTGTTGTAACCAAGTTCTACCTCTTCTAAGTCTCTTTTCTTCTTCATTTTGATGAAGGAAAACTTGTTCTTCATCTACCTTAGGAGTGGCGAATTTATAAGGAGCAAAGTCTAAGGTAAAGTCTTATAAACTACTTCAAAATCTACTTAAGATCTTTATTCAAGATCTAACTCCTAAACACCTTCACCTCTTGCATAAAACCGAAGAGGAGCATCAAGTTTTACCTAGGAGAAGCTTGGAGATTCAAGAAGAGTTCAAGCACTTAACCACCTTTGTAAAGAAGTAAGTTTACTAAGTAAATCCTTATATTATAAGCTTTGTTAAGCTTCTAAAAATGTACAAAATTATGTGTACACCTCTTAGGTATATTAATACCGAAACTATATTGTTTTTATATGCCAAAAATATAAACTATAACATATATAGAAAATATTTACCTTAAGACACATTTTTGTGTCACAAAATCATTTATGTTACAAATTAATTAAGGCCGAAATGTCTTGGGCAAAAATGCTTATTTTTGAGCTAAGAATAAATATAAGACATTACAATAATTTATACATGAGTTATATGACTCATATGAATTTATGTACATTTATTATGACATATAAATCCACTTTTATATACTATATGGTCACTAAATAAATATGGCCGAATTACCTAAGTGTTAAATAGGTATTAATGACCTACTTAGGTATATAAACTTATATCATAAAGTTTTGTGAGTTAAAAATATTTTATTAGAGCTTAAATGGCTAATTAATTAAGTTATGTGGCTTAAGTATAATTTACAAAGTTTAGTGGGTTTAGTATAAAAACCGAGAGCTAAAGGGGTACTTAGTGTAATTATGAAATAATATAAGGTTAGGAATTAAGTTTATGAATTTTAGATAATTTAAACATGTGTTTAAGTAACACTTTATAAAGTTTTGGGCTATTATGTAATTTATAAAAGTTGCTATGAAAGTTTAGAATATATTAGTGGGCGAATTCATAATTAAGAGAATTATTAGATTCACTTTGAAATTTTAGGAATTAAATATTAGACTATAGTTTATAAGTTAATAAGAACCTATTATAAAGTTTTGGGATGAAAATGTAATTAATGGAAAGTTCAAGACCAAAGCCGAATTCTTTTGGGTTAGTTTGGTAATTTAAGAATTTAATATATATGTTCGGCATTTATGGAGAATTAAAATTAAAACTATAGTTTACATGACATTATGTAAAGGTTATAAGATTTTTGGTGGTTAGATTGTAATTATAAGGAATAAATATATATTGGCGAAATTTAAGGGGCTAAGTTGTAATTTTTGAGAGTTATAATTTAAAAAGCTATACACCGAAATATTAGGGTGGTTTTGTAATTTAGCTAAATAAGAAATTAAAACTCTATAATATAATGAGATTAGAATTTAAATATAAAGTTTATGAATTAATGTGGTTGATTTATAAATAACCAAAATATAAGGGTGATAATTTAGATTTAAATAAATATAGGTCCTATATGGATATTTTGAGGAATTAGAAGAAAGAATTTTAATTAAAGGAATTATGGAATTAGAAACTATGGCTTATGCAGTTATAAGGAAGTAAAAAGAAACAATAAGTATTGTTTATGACTAAAAGGAGAATAAGGAGATTATAAGAATATTATGTCATTGTAAGACATTTAAATATAGTTAAGAAAATTTAAGTTGTTATGTCACTTAGACAATTAAAATAAACAACAAATATAGTACATGAATATGAATACATATATGTACATTAAAGGATTTATAAATAAATCAAAAAGGAATAACAAATAAGTTATACATAAAATCATGAGGTAATTAAAAGAAATAAAACCCACATGAATAACAAATACGAGATTTGTTAAAAGATTCATAGAATCATTATATAAGGGTAACATAAATTAACCCTTTCAGTTAATCCTATTCTAGGACTTTGTTTGACCAGACGTTGACCGGGAATTAAACGAGTACAGTCTACGGTGAACGGTATGGGATTCTTGCAACTGTTTTCTAACGGATTACACTGGCTTGTGTGCTATCTGTTGTTTGAAATAAACGACCAAGATAATTAATGTAAACTGTTGTTTTACTCTTGCACACTGTGGTATTATTTTATGTGCGTGATTGTTGCTGACTACAACGTGTATGTCCCACGCATACAAACACTACTATACCAGTGGATTAAAAACCTGTGTTTCAGTATACCGAGGACTTGTACTCAAGTCTCTCACTAACTTCACTTTATAACATACGTCATTATCCTAAACGTGATAATTGACAATACACATTGTGTTCTTGTTTAACGTCTTTATATGACACTTAACAATTATACTTCGAGATTGAGGAGCCCAGTTGGATCTGGCCATGCATGCTACAGGAGCTGTACCTGACTCAGGTCGTCTTCCTATCTACGTCGCGACGGAACTTCAGTTGGGAGGAAGACTTTATTCCTCCCGGGATTCAAATGCCCTTCAGTTCGAGGAAGACTTTATTCCTCTAGTGGGTTCTTATATTCCCACGCCCCTCAGTTCAGGGTTTAACTACGTTATCTCCTGGGGTTTTTATACCCAACCTTTCTTTATAACGAGGTCACTATACCTCCACTATTTTCAGATATTCAGTTATAACGGTCAGTCCCATTGTGTGGACCGACTATCAGTAAAGAATTTCAGTTCAGCTAACTCGACCTTCTGTGTCTTGTTTTATGTGACATTATTGTCCTTGTATGGATACTTGTTATTATCATGCTATGCTTATTTACAGCTTTATGAATGAACTGCATGTATTCGACAATTAGTTGGTGTGGCCCAGTAGCTTGTGGGCTGCACGATTTCATACCGGCAAATTATTTTGCTGAGCCGTTTCATGGCTAAATAATTCCAGGTACCTGAAGAATGAAGAGATTGCCCGACCGAGTGTAGGTGGGGTAGAATTAACGACAGGGTTATTACAACCGGTGTCATTTACAGTATCGTACTTTTGTTATTATCTTCTGTTGTTTTAAGAGGGTTGTATTCAGTACTCAGACCGCATCATTGTTAAATTAAGTTGGAGTAGCCTTGTTTAGTCACATGGGTGATTAGCGGCGTTGTAGTTGTAGCACCAACCCGTTGTTATGTATATATTTTTCCGCTGCATTTCTAGTTATTTTTGAGGAGCTTCATCGTTCAGGTTATTGGATTTCGGGTTGGGGTGTTACAAAGATGCTAACCCGGACCACCCCAAAAATACACCCGTAAGTTACTAAAACGAATTGTCCGGGTTTGCAAAGTAGCACACAAACCCGGACGGTGTCAAAAACATACTCGTAGCAATTTCAGACATATGGTCCGGGTTTGTAAATAGGGATGTAACCCGGACCATGCTCAAATCTTACCCGAGAGTTCTAAAACCTTGTGGTCCGGGTTGTAAAGTAGGACACAAACCCGGACCAGTCCCAAATCTTACCCGAGAGTTTTTCCAAGTGGGGGTCCGGGTTGTAAACTCGGACAGTAACCCGGACCACCCCAAAAATTTGTACAGAAACTATTTTAAAGCTTAGGTAAGGATGGGTAATGATGGGTAATGATATTATAAGATGATTAAGACATAATTAATGATGTTTAAAGGTCATTAAGGCCATAAACAAGTTTAGAAAATAATTTTAAGTAAGTAACATAAGTACATGTATTTGAACAATAATGAAATAGTAAGTATAAACCAAGAAATGTTAGTAAAGTAGTTAGTAAGGTTAAGTAAGGGTAATTAACCACCCAATTGTATGTATATGTTAGGACTGGATTGTGACACCGGAAGGACGTTGGAAACACGTACGACGGTGAACGGTATGGATTCCTCATGCCCCGTATGCTATCTTGGTTACTCTGATTTGTGTGTTGTGTGCTAATTGATCACCAAATAAGATAAATGCACGAATCGGAGTTAATATGCATACTTGTGAAAATGTAGTGTTGTATGTTGTGAATATTCTTTTAAATCTTAGTTTGTATAAATCATGAAATGTATGGATGATAATGAATGTGTGTATGTATGTTGTATTGTACTGTGACCGCTATTTATTGTGTTTGGACTTCTAACTTTTTCCTAACAAGCTAACCATTCTAACTTAAATTGGTAATTAAATTGGAATGAGTAGAAGTCCGATATAGTTTCGGCCACGCGTGAGGATGCGGAGTCACGAGAGGTTGGCTCCAATTCCTAACTCTTAAACTGGTCCGCGGCCCAAATCCCTTAAGTGGGTAGCATCCCGGATTGGTGAGTCAAGTAAATCCCGGAGGTGGGACGGCGTAGTCCCCAGGGCCGGAGGTCCCGACGACTTAACTTGAGTATAAGTAAGTAAGTAAGAATGAGTAAGTAAAGTAAATGAAAGTAAGTAATTGTAAGTAAGAAAAAGTAAGTAATGAGTAAAAGAGTAAAAGCATTCCGATTAACCCGGATGCATAATTTGGCTAACCTTGTGAAGGTAAGTAAGATGTGTGCTTTTGTATTGTTGCCTTGAATTGTGTAACGAATTGTATAAGCATGTATGTTGTATGTAGAGCATGTATGTATGAAAATAACGAACATCATGTTTAGTGGACATCAAATAGTCGGCGTGCCCTAGCTAGCACACGGTATATGCGGAGTTTATACGCAGCGTTTGCTGAGCCCTTGGGGCACCATTTTTACTACACGCAGGTACCCGCGAGGGATGAAGATGTGAAGACTTGGCTCTATTTCTTTATCTTCTTTTTGGATTGTAAATGATGAATTGTGATGGGTGTACTAAGTAGTACATGGCTGTAACTTTTGAATAGCTGGTGTACCATGGGGTACACCTTTTTGGATTTTGATAGAATGGGAATTGGTATAGATGAGTAGCCTTAGAAACTCATTCTTTTGGAACTTAGAAATGATGTAATCGAATATACTTTAATACTCGGTGATCCAATGATGTAAGTATTTGGTATATGGTATTTTGGCAAGTAATTTAGTAGCTCGGTATATTATGTTCATCAGACCGTGACTGTAAGTAAGGTAAGCCTAGCTAGCCGTATGGGCGGTTAGCGGCGTTGTACCACCCGCCGTAGTAAGTAGTAAATTTCCGCTGCGATCTCGTAGGATTAACAGGACGGTTAGACGGTAAGCATAGGATTAGCGGTTGGGGTGTTACATGCAGACAAAAGCGCCACTGTTGTTTGCTTCTTGGACTTCCAAGACAGCGGGTAACCTCCTAATTGGATGAAGTATCCACTAATGGATCTCCTAGTATTGGGACACCCTGCCCAATCCGAATCACAAAAAGCTATCAGAGAGAAACCATTCCTTGAATTAAAAACAAACCGTAATTCTGAGTGCCCTTGATATAACCCAAAACATGAAATGCAGCTCTAAGATGTAAATCTGTAGGAGAATTGAGAAACTGGCTTAAGACCTGAACTGTAAAACTAAGATCAGGCCTACTATGTGTTAAATAGCTAATCTTGCCTACCAATCTCATATACAGCAAAAGATTATCCAAAGGTTTCCCTTCATCTCTTATCAATTAAATTCCAGTGTCCAAAGGGCCAGCAGCAGATTTCATATTATCAGAACTAAACTCAGCTAATAAATCCTTACAGTACCTTTTATGGAGAGTATGACACCAACTGTTGTATGCAAAAACTGCATACCTAAGAAAAAGTTTAACCTTCCTAAATCCTTAATCTTAAACTTCCTATTCAAACCCCCTTTAACAAATTAATCTGATCAGAATCACTCCCTGTAATAAGGATATCATCCATATAGACTACCAAATAACAGACCTTATTCTTCCTATAACAAGTAAACAAAGAGTAACCATTAAGAGACTGAATAAAACCATAAGATTTGAGAAAGACACTCAATTTATAATGCCACTACCTGTAGGCTTGCTTAAGCCTATAAAGAGATTTATTCAATTTACAAATTTTTCTTGACCCTTCTTCCTCATGACCTTGAGGAATTTGCATGTAAACATCTTCCTCTAAGTCAACATGCAAGAAGGTGTTATTAATATCCAGTTGGCCAATCAACCAGTTCCTCTTGGTTGCTATATGATAACTAAAGCTTTTATGGTAGTAAATTTAACCACAGGAGAAAAAGTCTCTCAGTAATCTATTCCAAACCTCTATGTGAAGCCCTTAGCCACTAGCCTAGCCTTAAACCTTTCTATGCTACCATCAGCCTTAGTCTTAACCTTATAAACCCATTTACACTTAACAGGTTTAACACCTCGAGGTGGTTCAACCAGATCCCATGTACTGTTTCTATCGAGGGCAGAAAATTGATCTTCCATAGCCTTTCTCCATCTTATGTCCTTAATGGCCTCTTCAAAACAATCAGGTTCAGTCACCTTAAGCATGGCAGTTTGGAAGCAGTTATATTCACTATTTTTTCCAAGAACTGTTGGAACAGTTTGTGCTAACTTAGAACTTTCAATGATGCTAGTGCTATCATGAAAATTATAACTCACTAAATCATCACTAGCAATACAATAATTAACAACAGAATTAGCAGCACATACTCTATCGACCAGAATTGAGAAACATAATCAAAGTTAAGAACAGTGGACTTATCTTTTTTTTACACTTGAAGATCCAACCATATAGTCTTTAGATGCTTGGGCATGTTCCTTGATCTCTCTGATCTCCCGAGATCATGACCTTCAACTTCTGTGGACTCTGGTAGAGAATGAGCTGGTCTTCAGTCTGCAGTTGCTCCTGCTCTAGTTGTGTGCCGATCTCAGAAAGGTCAACCTCTGTGATCTCATTCCCACTTCCTTATATGCCTTCAATTTCACTGCTTTCTTCTCTCTCAAACAGAATGTCCTACCCCCTTTCCCTCTCACTCATTTTATCTTGGTTAGTATTAACAACAGAAAAATGATCATCTTCAAACAAATGTTCTTGTGTCTCTTGGTACCCTACAGTGGGTATGATTTCTATCCTATCAATTTGATTCCCTTTGAAAGGATAAATTTTCTCATGGAAAACAACATCCCTGTTGTAAATAACTTGACTTTTATCCGTATCATAGAGTTTATATCCTTTCTTGTTATACCCATAGCCAAGGAACACACACTTTGCAGATCGAATCCTAACCCCCTCGACAAACCATGTCTA
This sequence comes from Limonium bicolor, assembly GCA_023374045.1. Taxonomy (NCBI): domain Eukaryota; kingdom Viridiplantae; phylum Streptophyta; class Magnoliopsida; order Caryophyllales; family Plumbaginaceae; genus Limonium; species Limonium bicolor. Next base: position 29,917,897 of record CM041781.1, on the reverse strand, counting down.
ACGCCGTCAACCACCACCTAAACATCCACCACCATCTAAGCATCCACCAGTACCACCACAAAATCAGCCTAAGCACACCTCCAAACATCCAATCCCCCTCTACTTTCTTATCCCCCTGATAACCCTCAAAAACCAATCTACCCTCGACCTCAATCAACCACCAGAACCCAATCACCAAAAGCGTCTCCTTCTAATCTTAAATGAAGCGACATACTCAGACCAACTTGTTGAGAGGGAGGGACCGCAGATGCTTCAAACAAGGGAGCGTTAGAAAGACACGAAGAAAATCAAGATGGAAGGAGAGACACGCCATGAGAAGATATGAGGAAGACAACAGGTCCTACAAGTCACACAATACAGATACAGTAAGTAAGCAGAGGTGGAAGGATAAACAGGCATTTACGGCGAGCTACCATGAAGGACAATTCTCTAAGGCGTGGCGAAAAAAGAGTTTAGCGTCCCAAAAGCATCCAACCACAGTCTTCATAGATAATGTCGACAGAGATGTTTCTGAGTTTCAGTTGGGCAAGATAATAAGAAAGTTCGTCAACTTGACGAGACTTTATATTAGCAGGAAAGCTAGAAGGGCCAACCGAAACGCTTGTGCTTTTGTGGATGTTGCTTATGTTCATGATGCAAGAAGACTGATCGAAGGTATTCGGGGATGGAACATCAATGGGAGCCAACTATGGGCTAGGATGGAGTTTCAGGGTAACAAAGAGGATAGAGCAACAAGACAAAAGGATAATACACATCACCATCAAAGCAAAGGAGCGGAGCCTATCAAGCGCCCCAATAAGGTAGAGCAAGGGACCGGGAAGCACGCCCATGCTACAACTAGATTATCCCTTATGGTCAAATCGGACAAAGTGATGAAAACCGGTTTGAAAAGGTGTGCAATTATCACTTTACCAGAAGAGAAGTCCCCAACAGAAGCCATGGTCTTGTTGCATGAGCGATGGCCAAACATGGGAGGACTGCTTGCCCTCTCACGGAGGAAGTTCCTTATGGTTTTCAATACAACTAAGGAGGTAGAAACCATGCTTGACCAAGCAGAAAAAAAGGGTAAGGAACAAGAAGGGATAACAATTCGACGTTGGAACACATTGGATCAGGTAGAAACGAGGCGCACTTGGGTAGTCATTCGCGGGATTCCATTACACGCGTGGAACAAGAGAAATGTTCGTAAGATAGCCCAAACTGTAGGTGAGGTCATCAAAGTTGAGGAAAAAGAAAGTCAATTTGTGGAGAATGCTGAGATCCGTGTTCAAATCGAAACCTCAACACTCCAATTAATCAATCGGAAAATTACCGTTAAAGTTGACAACCAGAACTTCCCTGTGAGTATTGTCGAAGCCAATGATCAACTGTTTCAGTCCAAAAGTTTGGACCGGTCAGAGAGTATCATCCAAATGGTAGAAGATGGCAAAATTCAAAATACTTGGGATGGTGAGGGCCACGTGAGCGGACGGGAGCACTCCCAGAAAATAGCCGCGATTCCAGAAGGAGAATCGGCGACCACATCCCAATGTGACTCTTCTGGTTACGAGACAGGGAAAATAAAGTCTAGAGAGGCTATTCGGGAACAAGGGGGATCGATATCCCAGGTGCAACAACTGAATGATGTCAGAAATATTGAATAAGGAGGGAGAGAATTATTGGGTGCGCGACCCGAGGGCGAACAGATGGAAGAGTCTCAACAAGAGACGCATGATGCTAATCAGGATATGTCGGTTGAATGTGTTAACTATGCTGAGGTGGACATGGGGGATAAGATCAATCCCACGCGGTCAGATTTGTGCCCCAACAAAATAGTTAGTGCGGAGCAGTTGGTGAGAGAAACAGAAGGTGACAAATCTAATAATGAAGATGACTTTACCTCTGTACCGGTGCGGCATACGCAGGAAGAGAAAGAAGAGGAGTTTGTCATTATACCTGACACATTTTTCCAAAATTCTCCCATGCAGCCGCTGATCAGTCTTAGGTCTGGGAAAAGCCCTGCAAAAAAGGAAAATATTACAGATAATGTGGGGAGTCACGGGGTGACTTTTCGACAGGCGCAGGAGAGTATTGAGTATGAAGCTGGCGCACAGATACCAAACATACGAGGAGAAAGGGGAGCACCGCGGAAAAAGAACAATCAGATGGGGACACGAGTCCCAAAGCAGTTCAGGGCCCATTGGTAGTGGGATTGTCGTAGGAGGCGTCAGAAGACTATGGTGACTTAATTGCCACCGGGTTAAATGAAGAATCAGGGAATAACCCAGAGATTCGTCAGTCACTAAGCAAATCAATACTGGGTATAATACACAAGTAACGGATAATATATCTGAGACGATCCCAGCAAGAGAAGAAGATACAAGTCGAGTCGTAGAACTCGACCACAACTCCCCACCTTCGTCGATATCAAAGGAAAGACAAAGACCACCAGCAAGGAATGAGCAGGGTAAAATCATAAATGTAGAATCAGAAGCTGAGGAGTGCTTCGAGTTACTTCTACAATTGGGGTGTCAAGTTCCAAATCCAAGCCTCACCAAAATGAATATCATGGAGCAAATCAAATCTCAGATGAGCAATTGAGGAGCACATAGTTTTGGGAATGCATCATAATTCTCCCATGCTTTTGGGGGATAAGGAAATTTAGTCACTTATGATGGAGGAAACAAATAAAAGAAAAGTCGTTGGGTGGAGGGCTCAGATGTCACAGCAAGGATGGCGTGGAAGGTTTCTTGCTCTAAGAGGTGGGGGTTTTTGTTTGGTTAGTTCTGTAAAAGGGCTGGTCTAATAACCTATATGCATGTAGGTTGATGCAGGAGGGTCTTAAGTGTAATGCCTAGAATCTGGATACTGGATTGGTATCTTTGAAAGCCAATCAATGTAATTGTGGGTAGCTTTGAAAGCCAATCGATGTAATTATGGGGGTGGGGGGGGTACTCTTTTTTCTCCTTAGGCTTTTTCCCACTGGGTTTTGCCTAAGGAGGTTTTAATGAGGCCCGTTTTTAGCTCACTCGACTGACTTTGTCAGGTTATGTTTTATATTAATATAAGCTAATGGCAAATTGCCCAAATTATCAAAAAAACTTTGTTGATCGAGAAGAAAATTTATCAAGTTGTTTCTTATTTATATTAGCAAAACAGAGACACCCAAACTCTTTAAACTTGAATAATCAGGTTTCTTGTCATATATTATTTCAAAAGGGGTTTTATTTTCAACAGAAGGAAGAGGCATTCTATTGACTAAATAGGTTGAATTAAGGACACTTTCTCCCCAAAACCTTTTAGGAAAAGAAGAGTGGAACATAAGAGCTCTTGCGGTTTCCAAAATATGTCTATGTTTTCTCTCAGCCACACCATTTTGTTGTGATGTGTGAGAACAGTGGAACATAAGACTTTGATGTTTAATTATCTTCTTTATTTAATTATCAGACCGTACACATTTTATCTTCTTATCAAATTGTTTTTATACCATATTAATGAAGTTGACAATGAGATCAAAAGAATCTGATTTGCGTTTGCATAATGTGCCCAAGTGGCACGGACTCCTATCATCAACTATGGTCAGAAAGTAAAAAAAAAAACATCATGAGTCTTCAAGTTGTATGAGCCCCAAAGGTCAACGTGTATTAGTTCAAACAAATCCTTGGACTTTATGGAAATCGAGGGAAAAGCCAACCTATGGCTTTTAGCCCTGCTACAGGGCTCACACAAGAAAGGTTTTCTATACAAAATTCCTTGACTAAACCCAACTTTAATATTTTCTCCTTTGGGAGATGACCTAACCTACAGTGCCATAGACCTACAGACTCTCTACATTCATTAACAGATTCATCAAAGTTCTTCCCATTTGCTTGCAAACTAAAACTATTCCTGAATTTCTATCACATTGTTTGTCAAGAACATACACCCCTTTATGTACTTGACCAATCACCACTTCTTCCTTGGTCTCACAATCTTTGTAAATGCAACATGTTGGATTAAAACTTATCTTAACATTCATTTGACCAGATAGTTTGCTAACTGAAATTAATCTAAATCTAAAGCTAGGAACATACAATACATTCTAAGGGTGATCATCTCATTAACCTTAATTTTCCAATTAACCTAACCATTTGAAGATGCCCATCTGACATACCTAAAGTGTGAACCCTATCCAAGAGAATGAGGTCATGAAATAAAGATAAATCACCACACATATGGTCTGATGCCCCACTGTCTATAATCCAGTAATTCACCTTATAATTAGCACAATCAGCAGCAGTTAAAATTCTACGCATGCTACAGGTTAAACCAATATGATTGTGATAGAAAGTCTTACCAACGAATCTGTAATAGGATTCAGAATTGTTCTATGACTCCTTTGCTCTAGCTTGCGACTTACTGTTGTAATTGAGCAGCTGGTTAATTTGCTCTGTGGTCAAGGTTCCTCCAAATGGATCCTTGCACTCCTCATTCTTCTGTTCAGTAGAGGCATTGGCCTGATGCTTCTTTTCCCATGAACCTCGCCACCCAGGTGGGAAACCGTTCTTCTGGAAACACCTTTCCTCTATATGTCCAGGCTTACTGCAGTAAGAGCATTGCAACGTTCTTCTACTTCTGAAATACCCCAAACTTAACTATGGTGATTAAATCATTCTAATATGTTATTTAAGGGCCTAATAGTGCCTAAAGAATATTGGTGAAGAAAATAAAACCAAAAGAAAAGAGAAAACGCTTAAAAAGCGTTAAATGTAAAAATGAGCGTTACACAACCATAGGAGGTATGTGACCTTGACTAGGATCCTAGGTGGGTTCCTAAGGCTTAATTATGCCTAAATAGTATGTAGAAACAATTCCAAAGAAAACGGATCCATAAATGGATTGGATTAAAACGTAAACGAACTGTAAACATTGCATTGTGATGCATGAGTAGGTATGAAACCGATGTAGAACCTAGAGGGAATTGAGTTCCATAAGTGATTGTTTTGAGGTGAATTGAGAATGATGGGTGGATTGAGCTCCATAAGTATTGTATTTCGTAGATAAACTATTTGAGATGATCGAGAATAATGGATGAAAAGAGTAATAGTTGAGGAAATGAGTCCCATAGTGTAACACCCCGTCCAAAGCCAATCGTGGTTATCGCAAAACTTAACACTTAATCGAATTCGTCGCAGCGGGAATAACAAACACCGGGACCTTGCCACGGTCTGATCGTTAGAATATACCGGCCTTATCAATTTACAACACTTAATCCAAAGTAAACAACCGACCAAAACATCACCATCCAAATACCACCAACCAACCGAGTTTAAGTATCTAAGACATAGCCACAAACTTACATCAGTTCAATATAAACAGACGGGAGCACAGGCGCATCCCGTATTCAAAATAAACAACCCATCCTAAGTCTAACCGCTCCTACTCTCGTGGAGTGACTTCATGGGCCTCTTACCTGCAAGTGTAAAAAACAGCCCCCAAAGGGGGTCAGCACGAATGCTGGTACTCCCTCTCATGGCCCCCAAGCTAACGGGGCTACGACGACTAATTGTCGATAGCATTGATATTGATTAAGTACACAAGCATGATATGAAGTGCTATAAACAACAATCCACAGATGAACATACATAGTTCACACACAATGAACGACACAAGCGTTCCCTTATCAAGCGGGTTAGTAACCCCCTCCTTAATCCTGATTCCCTTAATCTCAGTTCCTTATCTTACCTCAGTCTTAACCTTATCTTAATCTCAGTATACAAACCGTTCCTAGAATGGAAATGGTTGTAGCTTAATCTCAAACCTAGGATTTAGGTGATCCTACCGCACCATCTTAATGCCACCTACCTTGGACGGGAGTCCAGTGTAGCTGAGCCGGCAACCGACCCTAGGCAACAAGTCCGAAGACAAGTCCTTAAGCGGAGGGCGGATCTGATTCAGATACCGTCCCCTTTCCTTAGCATGCATGACCGGAGTCAGTCCGGGTTCCTCACTCAAGTTCCAGTTAGTAAAGATCTTACATAACATGTGCTAGTTAAACCTTAACGGGTATTAACCAACAGTCACCAATACTTAACTCTTATCCTTAACTCAGTAAGTACTAAACTTAGTTAGTAACAATCTCAAGTCTCGTGGGTTAGTGTAAAGAAAACACGTACATAACGAGAACAAATATATCCGGTTGCATGCTTTATCTTGTCTTAGTCATAGCAATTAAACAGATAGCACACAAGCCGAGGGACACCTCATTAGCAAGCAGGTCACAAGAAAGATTGTACCGTTCACCGTCGCCTGTCGTTTGTTTAACCTTCTCCGGGGTCCCAATTCAAAGACCTAAAACATTCATTCATTTTTAGGCCATTAGTTATTTGCACCTTACTTAACTCACTTAGTCCCTAAAGATTCCCATTTGATACCCTCTTAAGTCTTTTGCCACTATAACCTTTATAAACTTAACTTAACTTAACTTAATCCCTTAGGTTCTTAGGGTCCTAATCATTACTACCCTACCAATGACATACCTTGTTACCAATTAACATCCTTAGAATTAAAAATTTCTTTTTTTTTGTTTTGGCTCGACCGATCTTACCAACCGACCTTACCCAAGGTCGGTCCATTCCAGGACGTATTACCGTTTGAAAATTCTACCCCGACCGACCTTGCAAGTCCGGTCCCAAGGTCGGTCCATTCTCGAGAGTTTTCCCCGTTGGAAATTTAAGCCCGACCGAACTTGCCAAGTCCGGTCCCAAGTTCGGTCGATTCCAGAGACCAATTCCAGTACAAAATCCTAGGCATGACCGACCTTGTAAGTCCGGTCCCAAGGTCGGTCCATTCCAGAGACTTAATTCGTACACAAAATACAAGCCCGACCGAACTTGTAAGTCCGGTCCCCAAGTTCGGTCGGTTCCAGAAACTCTTTCCGGTAGTGTAAACTGAGCTCGACCGACCTTGCAGGTCCGGTCCCTAAGGTCGGTCGGCTCCAGAACCTTGTTTTCTAAATTCCCATTCAACTCCAAACTTCACCTCATATATCCTAGTATGTTCTAACCTCATTTGGGCACCTCAAAAACACCTTAAGCCTGCCACTAAACACATTAAATCACTCACCAACATCCACCTTAGTCATTATGCATTTTCCTTGTAATCTTGCTAACACTTGTAATGTTTTTCACTAGGTTTCTAGGTGGTGGTTCATACCTAATATAACCACTATGCCAATTCTTCCTCACCACTATATCATCATCTCCATCTCCCAATCTCTCATCATCTAAAACTCCTTTATGCAACTACTTAAAGTTCTTCACAAGCTTATGCCTCCATCCATCAAACCTTATTTTCTCCTACTTGTTTACCAATGCTTGCCTAAGTCCTAAATACACTAGTACATTCTTTGATTCCTAAATCCTCCATGGTGATTAAGTCATTATAACTCATTAAAACACCTTAAACTCACCCTTTTTCAAGACAACCTCTAAAACTTCCTAGTACTTCCTTAGTCATGAGATCTCCTTAGAACATCTTAAACACTTAGGTTCTTCACTAAATTTTGCCATGGGTTCTCTAGTATATTGTTACACCCAAACACTTGGTTTTTCACCGTCAAGCAACCAAGATCACTCAAATTCTCATCACAACATCTTAACACACAATTTACACCAAAACTACACCACATCATCATATGTGTATATATAAACTTAAATGCTTGGCACTTAGGCCCTTAAATGACAATAAACTTAACCACTGAATTTCCACATATATTGCCTTTAACCTGCAAATACACACAACAAGGCTCCCATTGAAATAAAATGCTTCTTGTAATTCATCTCAACATTGTTTGACTATCTCTTTTCTCATTGGCTCCTTAGTCACAAGTTCCCAAACATAGTCATTGTTTCTCCTAGGTTATATATAGCCCTTTTCTAATGTAAACTCTACACTAAACTCATCACATATCTAAATCCCATTCCCTTAAACAATAAAACACCTTAAGGTAAGTAATTTACCTTGTTCTTTTACAAGCTCACACACTTTCTTCCTTAAGTTTTTCCTTGCTCAATCTCGGTCACCAACCAAGTTCTCCTTGCCAATGTTCTAGCCAATATCCAATGACTCCAATGAGTACTAACAACACACTAACCTTAAGGAATAAAAACCTAGGTTAAATGTGTGTTTTAAGGTATTAAATTGATTGTTTTACCTTGGCTTCTCAAGACAAGCTTGGATATGAAGCAAGAAGGACCTCCTTTATCCTTTGGAGAGTAGAAAACAAGCTAGAACAAAGCATAAACATGGAGTCCCATGAGTACAAATTTTCGGACAAGGAAAGAAATGATGGAAACCTAGATTTTCTTACATATTCCTTACCTTAAGAGAATGGAGAAGCCAATGAACTCTCCAAACTTGGATTTCCTCCTCTAATGGCAATTTGCCTTGGCTCCAAAATGAGGCTCTTGAAGTTTTGAAAAGATAGAAAGAAGGGCTTGAGCTAACTAAGAAGAATATGTGTTTTGTTTTGGTTTTGGAGCTAAAATGAGCAAGATGTGGCCATGAGAAGGTGAAGCTAGCATGGAGGTTGCTTCTTACGTGAAAGAGAAGAAAGAGAGCAAGAGAAATCGGTGGAGAAGATGAGAATGAAGAAGAAAGGAGGAGAGAGGACTACTACTAAAGCTGAGATATTATGTTAAAAAGGTGAATAGTTAACTTACTTACTTTTGCTTCTCTTTTACTTAGCTAGATAAGTGTGGTGAGTCACACTTAAAAACCGGCCCCCTTGGTCAAATAGGTAGGTTGTGGTCTTTGTTGACCATTTAATTGACTTACTTTGACTAATGTCTTAAACTAGCATTATTTAGTTACTATTCACTAAACATGGCACATATTTGTGAAATTTTGATTTCCCATTGATTTAGACTTCCTAATGTGATACTAATTAGTACACATGTTAATTAAAGGGTAATGATGGACATTTAGCCACTCAAAACCCCTTTCCAAGACAATGTTCAAAAATGTGCTTTAAGAGTCCTTAAAGCACAATTTGTGTTTTAACTTGTTTTTGAGCTTGGTTTTCTTGGGTAATTGACTTAAAATGACCATTAAGATATTACTAAGGTCTTAGAACAATATTTGGGTGCTCACCCAAGCCTCTCCAAGCTTAGAGCACGTTTTTGCTTAACTGCTCTTTTGGTGTTTCCTTATGTTTTCTTTGATTAAGATGGTTCTTAATGTTTCTAAGGCGTTATTTAGCCTCCTTATAACTTAGTTTATCACTTAAACACCATATCTAAGTTTGGGGTATTTCAATCTACCCCCCTTAAAAGAACTTTGTCCTCAAAGTTCACATATATGCTTAACCATTCACGGTACTCAATTCTCTTAATCTTAATACCACATCTTATATTCACATTCACACATCTCAAGACTCAAAGGTCAATCACAAATACAATACATAAGTATTATACATAACTCAAACTTATCACCAAAGTGTTGCAACTTACACAAAATCACATCTTACACAACCAAACAAACGACAAACATGCTCGTTTCCTAACTCAAAAGCGAGGAAGCCCTACCCCGCTTAAAAAGGGGTACGCCCCGTACCCTATACAGATGATCTAGTCAGTAAACAAAGAAGGGTACTTTGCCCTCATCTTATCCTCTAATTCCCACGTGGCCTCTTCGACATCCTGGTTAGACCAGAGAACCTTCACCAGTCGCACTGACTTATGGCGAGTGTCCCTAGTCTTACTATCCAAGATTCTCTGAGGAAGCTCCACTGATCTCATATTCGGTTCTAATGTCAACCTCTCAGGTTCTAACACATGGGAGGGGGTGGTGCATGTATTTCTTTAGCTGTGAAATGTGAAAAACATCATGCACTTTTCCCAGTTCAGCAGGTAAATTCAACCTGTAAGCAACCGGGCCACCCGCTCCGTAATCTCATAAGGACCAACAAACTTCGGGCTTAATTTGCCCTTCTGCCCAAACCTGAATACACCTTCATTGGTGAAACTCGCAGAAATACCCGGTTGCCCACTGCGAACTCCAGGTCTCGTCGTCGAACATCAGCATACGACTTCTGCCTATCTTGAGCAGCTTTCATGTTCTCCCTGATTTGCTGAACTTCAGCCTAACTTGTTCTAAATATTCTGGTCCTATAATGACCGTCTCACTCGACTCATCCCAGCAGAGCGGTGTACGACATGGTCTACCGTACAACGCTTGAAAAGGTGCCATCTTGATCGAAACGTGATAGCTGTTGTTGTATGAAAACTCGATCAGATGCAATTTGTCAATCCAACTGCCCTGGAAGTCTAAGGCACATGCCCTCAGCATGTCCTCGAGTGTCTGAATCGTACGCTCAGTCTGACCATCTGTCTGAGGATGGAAAGTGGTACTCAACTTCAGTTCTGTACCCAACGCTTCTCTAGTAGCTCTCCAGTACCTCGAAAGGAATCTGGTATCTCTATCTGACACTATGGTCTTTGGTATCCCGTGATGTCTCATTATTTCTTTCTCAAACAACTCAGCTAATTTGGTCACCTTCCAAGTATCCTTCATCGGTATGAATCGGGCTACTTTGGTAAGGCGATCCACCACACCCATATCATGTTGAGACCTCCCCTAGCATGTGGGAGTCCAACTACAAAGTCCATGGAGATATCATGGAACTTCCACTCCGGAACTGGCATCGACTGTACCATTCCGCCCGGCCGTCGGTGCTCGAATTTCACTTTCTGGCATGTGAGACACCTCAAGACGAACTCGGTAACATTTGTCTTCATCCCCGACCACCAGAAGTATCTCTTCATGTCTTTATACATCTTAGAGGCTCCGGATGGATGGAAACGGAAGAACAGTGTGATTCCCTAAGTATACGGTCTTTCAGATCCGTGTTGCCCCGTGGTATGCATAACCGGCCTTAAGTCTGATCAGATCATCGTCGTGAAGTCTGAAGTCATATTTCTGACCCTCAAAAGTACCATCTGTCAGCTTCTGCCTGACCTCTCTCATATACTCATCTGTCCTCTGAGCCTCTCGCACCTCATCAACCAAGCTGGAGAAAGAAAACTAGCGAATGGAGTGAGTGTGCTCGACGACTCAGGGCGTCCGCTACAACATTGGCCTTTCCCTCTTTGTATTGGAGGTCAATGTCATAGTCTTTCAAGAATTCTAACCATCTCCTCTGTCTGAGATTCAACTCCTTCTGAGTGAATATATATTTCAAGCTCTTATGATCGGTGTAGATCGTCACACTAACCCCGTATAAGTAATGGCGCCATATCTTCAAAGCGAAGACTACAGCTCCCAGCTCTAAATCATGTGTGGGGTAGTTTTCCTCATGTTTCTTCAACTGGCGTGAGGCATATGCCACCACCTTGCCATGTTGCATGAGCACGCAACCCAGCCCTCTGCCGGATGCATCACAGTAAACCTCAAAGCCCTATGTACCGTCTGGAATGGTCAGAACCGGTGCAGTGGTCAGTGAGTCTTTTAAACTCTGAAATGATCTCTCACAGTCAGCCGTCCATAAGAATGGTGCATCTTTCTTCATCAGACTGGTCATCGGTTTCACGACCTTGCTGAAATCCTTAACAAACCTCCTGTAGTAACCTGCCAGACCGAGAAAGCTCTGGATGTCGGTAACAGTCTTCGGCCTTGGCCAAGTACGTACGACATCAATCTTCGCTGGATCCACTGAGATCCCAGCATCTGAGATGACATGACCTAGGAAAGAGACGTGGTCAAGCCAAAACTCACACTTGGAGAACTTAGCATATAGCTGGTTCTCCCTCAATAACTCCAATACTCTCCTCAAGTGTTCCTCATGTTCAACCTTAGATTTCGAATATATCAATATGTCGTCGATGATGAACACCACAACCGACTTGTCCAGCTGCTCCCGGAACAAGCGGTTCATCAGATCCATAAACATCGCCGGTGCGTTCGACAAACCGAACGGCATCACTGTAAACTCATAGTGGCCGTATCGTGTCCGGAATGCCGTCTTCTCAATGTCTCCCTCCTTAATGGCTATCTGATGATACCCCGATCTGAGATCAATCTTGGAAAACACAGATGCTCCCTTCAACTGATCGAACAGATCGTCAATGCGGGTAGTAGTGGATACTTATTCTTCACTGTCACTGCATTCAACTCTCTGTAGTCGATGCAGAGGCGGAAACTACCATCCTTCTTCTTCACGAAGAGAACTGGTGCTCCCCATGGTGATACACTTGGTCTAATAAATCCCTTATCCAACAAATCTTTCAACTGTTCCTTTAACTCATTCATCTCTGCCGGAGCCATGCGGTATGGTGCCTTGGCTATCGGTCCGGTGCCAGGTAGCTGCTCGATGGTGAACTCTACCTCCCGAGTGGGTGGCATGCCGCGGGTGAACTCTCATCTCTCCGGAGGGACCCGGTGGGCTTGGACGGGGCAGTTCCCGTGGAAATAAGTCGCGGGAACTCCGACACTACCAGTAAGTCGGGGTCAAACTCGGGGTCTCTCTCATGTCTTGTACATAGCAGAGGTACACTTCTTCCTTTCTCCTCAACTCATTTACATTGCCATGGCGGTGATGATCTTAGTCGAAGGCTCTCTGGGCCTCTGGCGGTATGATATTGTTACCCCAGACGGGCTCCTGAAGCAACCAATCTATGCTCGGCGCAGAGGATACGACCCTTGTTGCTTGCTCCAACCAGTTCATCACGAAGATAACATCAAATCCCAACTCCCTGACTCAATAAAACTGACTGGGAAGTCTTCCCCTTAATTCTGACATGTAATGGCTCCTCTGGTTAGAGGAGTGCAACGAAACCTTCTCCTTAGACGGGAGTGTAACCGTGAAAGTCGGGTAGTAGTCATCAGCGTCTAGCCCCAACTTCTCGCGAAAGATGCCGAGACAAAGGTATGCGAGGCCCCTGAGTCGAAGAGAACTGATGCCTCTATCCCATTAATCGGAAAGGTGCCGGTGTGAGGATAGTGCCGCTGGCGTCGGCCTGTGCCTCTGTAAGTATGCTTAGCACACCTTCCGTACCGAGTCATGACCTAATTGTGTTCACAAGCTTCATGAGTATTGATGGTAAATACAAGAGTCGCGTAACAATTTACATGAACAAACACTGTTATTTTATTCATAACCATCCTGTTTACAACATGTGCTTCAATCTTACATTCTCATTCTTATCCATACTAAAGCATTACATGACTAATATTGTCTAAAGGTTAGGTTTTTAATCTCCCTGGATTATTGCTGACGGTGCTGTGTAATTCAGCTTGATTCTCTTAATCCCATGGTATAACATCCTTGACTCCCTCCCATAACTAATACATCCCCTGACTTAAGTATTAACTTATTAGCATTGTCCGCACGCTTCTGCTCACCGTATAAAAAAATTCAGCGTCATCCCCTATGGACCAAGATACTACAGGTATCCCTCGTTCGAGAGACTCTGTTGTCTCGTGCTTATCCTGAGTAGTCCGAGTCGCCCATCTTTCTCGTAGAAGTTAGAAGTTTACAATGCAAATGTCCGCCTGTATGTCTGGAATCGGGATCAGCCTCCAACTGCTGAGCGCTCTCACTGACTGTGTAATAAACCGATGGAACTCTTCGGGTATCCCCGGTGGTGTGAGACTCCATCTTGTATCCTCGTGGTTTGGTAGGGTCTTTGTAAATAGGATTCCAATCCTTGCCTAAGCTCATCATCTTTTAATTTCATCCTTGCTCCCCCTGGGTACTCCAGTGTATAAAAAAACCTCCCGGTCCCATTCCTAGTTGATTGCATTTCCTGATGAGGCTATTTACGCTTCGGGGGTGTCAGGTATCCCCTTAATAAAGTCATACCTGGGCGGATAACCTGACATTGGTCGGTTGGAAAGTCTATGGTTTCGATGTCGGTGTACTCCGGGTTAGGTTGTAGAAGGCATTGGATAGCAGATGTTGAAGTTCCCTAAGGGTGGTAGTAGGGTATATCTTACTTAAGTTCTAATCTCATCTCATTCTCACTTAACTCAATTATTCACCAAGAATGCATGATAATGCGGTAAGCAGGTAATTTTTTATTACTAAATGGTTTATAGCGGTACCTGGCCTCGATGAGGGTTCAGGCTCATCGTTCCGGTCCACCATGTGTAGTGTGGGTCCCGACTTCTGGGTCACCCGTGGGTTCTTGTCTGCAGCTTGCTGCACCCTCCTCTGACTGTCAGATCCAGCTCCCTGATCAGTCTTGCCCATGCCCCTAGTCTGGGTCTATAGGCTCTGCTTGCGGGGTTTCCGGAAACACTCGTATGCTCGGTGTCCGTATACCCCACAATAATTGCACTCCACCTTATTCCCCTTGTAATCGAGCCCCGGGTGGTCCTTGTGACACCACCTACAGATGAGCGTGCTGGTAGCCACCACCGGCTCCCTTTCAGTCTCAGATCCTGATCATTCGCAATATTAGTACTCATATCTCAAACGGTTACTAGTGTCTCAACTCACTCAATATCAATCCCCCACCCTTTGGCGCCCTTGAGCGCAGGGGGTGTAGCTGCATACGCATATGTCAACTTCAGTGGCTCTTCTGGAGCCTTCTCCTTTTCCTCCTTCCCTTTTTGGTTCTGATTTTCTGGGCCTGAGGCTGGTACTTCTGTTTCTTGTACCCACCTTGCCCTTGGTTCTCCGTGCTCTTACCGGCACTCTTCCTCTTAGCATTCTCCTCGTCCCTCAGCTGGACGGTTATCTCAACCTTAGCAGCGGCCATGATAGCTCTCCTTCTTCCACAGTATTAGTCACTCTTATTTTCCATAATCTAAATCTTACTCATCTACTTACTCAAATCTCAACCATTCTTATTACCTGCAAGGTAGTGTAACTCGCCGGCCCCATGCCGTAGTGGAGTCGATGGCTAAGCCTGCCATAGAAGCGGTCCACCAGTATCTGGTCTGAATATCCAAGACCTGGCAGAAGACGGAGCAAGGCGGTGAACTCTGAGTAATACGTCCAACGTCATCTTGTCGGTCTGCTTAAGCGCATCCAACTGCAAGCGCTTCTCGTCTAGACATGGGCGGGGTAGTACTTTGCTTGTAGCAATGCGGTGTACTGCTCCCAGCCGAAATCAGGATTGGCCACATGCTCGGCCCTCACCAGCTTCCACCAATCGCCTGCTGCCCCTTCAGGTAGAGACGCGAGTTAGGCGCACCTTGATCCCAGCAGGGACGTCAAGGGTCCGAAGGCGGTATCCAGCTCGGAGATATACGCCTCAAGCTTGGCGGGATCGGTCTCCCCCTTGAAATGTGCGGGTCGAAGGTCTGCAAGACTCTTCACCCAATTCGGTTCCGGGGTTGTGGCGGTGGAGGGTAGTGCACCCACACCAGGCTGATAGCCCATGTGCCCTAATGCGGCAGCTACGATCTCTGCGATCGTCTGCCCCTCCGGTATCTCAGTCTTGTCACCTCGACCACGGCCTCGGCCTCTCTTCCTGACATCTGAACAATCACAGCTCACATTAGTTTCGTATCACCACTGTTTCGGTTAACGAATTTATAACGTCCGTAGACGGTAAAGACGATCCACACTTATTAGTGGTCATCTAACTCTACTCACACTAACAACTCACACCCTTAACCCATCACTTATTTCTTAACTCATATTCTAACTCGGTGGTTACTTATGTCTGGTATTTCTTGATCAGAGCGTAACTACGCTCTGATACAATTTTTGAACACCCCGTCCAAAGCCAATCGTGGTTTATCGAAAACTTAACACTTAATCGAATTCGTCGCAGCGGAAATAACAAAAACACCGGGACCTTGCCACGGTCTGATCGTTAGAATATACCGGCCTTATCAATTTACAACACTTAATCCAAAGTAAACAACCGACCAAAACATCACCATCCAAATACCACCATCAAACCGAGTTAAGTATCTGACATAGCCACAAACTTACATCAGTTCAATATAAACAGACGGGAGCACAGGCGCATCCCGTATTCAAAATAAACAACCCATCCTAAGTCTAACCGCTCCTACTCTCGTGGAGTGACTTCATGGGCCTCTTACCTCTGCAAGTGTAAAAAAACATCCCCCAAAGGGGTCAACACGAATGCTGGTACTCCCTCTCATGGCCCCCAAGCTAACGGGGCGACGACATTGATGCGATAGCATGGATATTGATTAAGTACACAAGCATGAGATGAAGTGCTATAACAACAATCCACAGATGAACATACATAGGTCACACACAATGAACGACACAAGCGTTCCCTTATCAAGAGGGTTAGTAACCCCCCTCCCTAATCCTGATTCCCTTAACCTCAGTTCTTATCTTACCTTAGTCTTAACCTTATCTTAATCTCAGTATACAAACCGTTCCTAGAATGGGAAATGGTTGTAGCTAATCTCAAACCTAGGATTTAGGTGATCCTACCGCACCATCTTAATGCCACCTACCTTGGACGGGAGTCCAGTGTAGCTGAGCCGGCAACCGCCCTAGGCAACAAGTCCGAAGACAAGTCCTTAGCGGAGGGGGATCTGATTCAGATACCGCCCCCCTTTCCTTAGCATGCATGACCGGAGTCAGTCCCGGGTTCCTCACTCAAGTTCCAGTTAGTAAAGATCTTACACAACTGTGCTAGTTAAACCTTAACGGGTATTAACCAACAGTCACCAATACTTAACTCTTATCCTTAATCCAGTAAGTACTAAACTTAGTTAGTAACAATCTCAAGTCTCGTGGGTTAGTGTAAAGAAAACACATACACAACGAGAACAAATAAACCGGTTGCAGCTTTATCTTGTCTTAGTCATAGCAATTAAACAGATAGCACACAAGCGAGGGGACACCTCGTTAGCAAGCAGGTCACAAGAAAGATTGTACCGTCTTGCACCGCCGCCTGCCGTTTGTGTTAAACCTTCTTCTCGGGGTCCCAATCAAAGACCTAAAACATTCATTCATTTTAGGCCATTAGTTATTTTGCACCTTACTTAACTCAACTTAGTCCCTAAAGATTCCCATTGATACCCTCTTAAGTCTTTGCCACTTAACCTTATAAACTTAACTTTAACATTAAGGTTTATACTAATTTAACTTAACCCTTAGGTTCTTAGGGTCCTAATCATTACTACCCTACCAATGACATACCTTGTTACCACATTAACATCCTAGAATTTAAAATTTCTTTTTTTTTTGTTTTGGCTCGACCGATCTTACCGATCGACCTTACTCAAGGTCGGTCCATTCCAGGACGTATTACCGTTTGAAATTCTACCCCGACCGACCTTGCAAGTCCGGTCCCCAAGGTCGGTCCATTCCCGAGAGTTTTCCCCCGTGGAAATTTAAGCCCGACCGAACTTGCCAAGTCCGGTCCCAAGTTCGGTCGATCCAGAGACCAATTCCAGTACAAAATCCTAGGCATGACCGACCTTGTAAGTCGGGGGTCCCAACGGTCGGTCCATTCCAGGACTTAATTCGTACACAAAATACAAGCCCGAACGAACTTGTAAGTCCGGTCCCCAAGTTTGGTCGGTTCCAGAAACTCTTTCCGGTAGTGTAAAACTGAGCTCGACAGACCTGCAGGTCCGATCCCTAAGGTCGGTCGGCTCCAGAACCTTGTTTCTAAATTCCCATTCAACTCCAAACTCACCTCATATATCTTAGTATGTTCTAACTCATTTGGGCACATCAAAAAACACCTAAGCCTGGCCACTAAAACACATATTAATCATCACTCAACCACATCCACCTTAGTCATATGCATTTTCCTTGTAATCATGCTAACACTTGTAATGTTTTTCACTAGGTTTCTAGGTGGGGGTGGTTCAACCTAATATAAACACTATGCCAAATGCTTCCTCACCATACTAAACATCATCTCCCAAGATCTTCCCCATCTAAAACTCCTTTATGCAACTGCTTAAAGTTTCTTCACAAGCTTATGCCTCCATCCATCAACACCTTATTTTCTCCTACTTGTTTACCAATGTTTGCCTAAGTCCTAAATACACTAGTATATTCTTTTGATTCCTAAATCCTCCATGTGATGCCTAAGTCATTATAACTCATTTAAAACACCTTAAACTCACCCTTTTTCATCAAGACAACCTCTAAAACTTCCTAGTACTTACTTCTTAGTCATGAGATCTCCTTAGAACATCTTAACACTTAGGTTCTTCACTAAAATTTTGCCATGGGTTCTCTAGTTTTGTTACACCCAAACACTTGTTTTTTCACCACAAGCAAAACCAAGATCACTCAAATTCTCATCACAACATCTTAACACACAATTTACACCCAAAACTACACCACATCATCTATAGTGTATAAACTTAAAATGCTTGGCACTTAGGCCCTTAAATGACAATAATCTTAACCACTGAATTTCCCACATATATTGCCTTTAACCTGCAAATACACACAACAAGGCTCCCATTGAAATAAAATGCTTCTTGTAATTCATCTCAACATTGTTTGACTATCTCTTTTCTCATGGCTCCTTAGTCACAAGTTCTCAAACATAGTCATTGTTTCTCCTAGGTTATATATAGCCCTTTTCTAATGTAAACTCTACACTAAACTCATCACATATCTAAATCTCATTCCCTTAAACAATAAAACACCTTAAGGTAAGTAATTTACTTGTTCTTTTACAAGCTCACACACTTTCTTCCTTAGGTTTTCCTGCTCAATCTCGGTCACCAACCAAGTTCACCTTGCCAATGTTCTAGCCAATATCCAATGACTCCAATGAGTACTAAACAACACACTAACCTTAAGGAATAAAAACCTATGTTTAAAATGTGTTTTAAGGTATTAAATTGATTGTTTTACCTTGGTTTCTCAAGACAAGCTTGGATATGAGGCAAGAAGGACCTCCTTTATCCTTTGGAGAGTAGAAAAAACAAGCTAGAACAAAGCATAAACATGGAGTCCCATGAGTACAAATTTTCGGACAAGGGAAGAAAAGAAAAGATGGAAACCTAGATTTTCTTACATATTCCTTACCTAGAGAATGGAGAAGCCAATGAACTCTCCAAACTTGGATTTCCTCCTCTAATGGCGATTTGCCTTGGCTCCAAAATGAGGCTCTTGAAGTTTTGAAAAGATAGAAAGAAGGGGCTTGAGCTAACTAAGAAGAATATGTGTTTTGTTTTGGTTTTGGAGCTAAAATGAGCAAGTGTGGCCAAGAGAAGGGGATCTAGCATGGAGGTTGCTTCTTACGTGAAAGATAAGAAAGAGAGCAAGAGAAATCGGTGGAGAAGATGAAGAATGAAGAAAGGAGGAGAGAGGACTACTAAAGGTGAGATATTATGTTAAAAAGGTGAATAGTTAACTTACTTACTTTTGCTTTCTCTTTACTTAGCTTGATAAGTGTGGTGAGTCACACTTAAAAACCGGCCCCCTTGGTCAAATAAGGTAGCTTGTGGTCTTGTTGACCATTTAATTGACTTACTTTGACTAATGTCTTAAACTAGCATTATTTAGTTACTATTCACTAAACAAGGCACATATTTGTGAAATTTTTGATTTCCCATTGATTCAGATTCCTAATGTGATACTAATTAGTACACATGTTAATTAAAGGGTAATGATGGACATTTAGCCACTCAAAACCCCTTCCAAGACAATTTTTCAAAAATGTGCTTTAAGAGTCCTTAAAGCACCATTTGTATTTTAACTTGTTTTTGAGCTTGGTTTTCTTGGGTAATTGACTTAAAAGACCATTAGGGTATTACTAAGGTCTTTGAACAATATTTGGGTGCTCACCCAAGCCTCTCCAAGCTTCGAGCACGTTTTTGCTTAAACTGCTCTTTTGGTGTTTCCTTATGTTTCTTTGATTAAGATGGTTTCTTAATGTTTCTAAGGCGTTATTTAGCCTTATAACTTAGTTTATCACTTAAACACCATATCTAAGTTTGGGGTATTTCACATAGGTAGTGAATTCCCAAGTAAATTATTTGGAAGTAAATTGAGGATGATTGATGGACAGAGTTCCATCCTTTGAAGATGAATTGATTTACGTTTGTGACTAGATTGATTAAAAGATAGAAAATGGGAAATATTTGAACAAGTTGCTGTGTGAAACTGAGGTGGGAAGTTGAACTTGATCCTGATCAGATCAGGGGAAACTGAACACAAATTAGGGTGGAAATATAGTTCAACACTGATGCTGATCACTCGAGGTCGAATAATTCTTGAAGCTCCTTTCAAGTGGTCACAAGTAAACACGCTTAGGATAGATACAATGAGCATAAATTGGATTCTGAGCTGATTGTGTTTTCAAAAAGGGTTTCTACCTAGTATTTACAAAAAGGATTTTTCCTTCAAACTGAGAATGAAAATTAGCTTTGAAACCACTGCACCAGACGAGCAACGATCCTGAGTTGACCGGTAGGACGGTGACAGTGTGTGTTGTGTATTTTTCAAAAGACAGCGGGATCGTACGAAAGAGTATTTTTGCATTGCTTTGGGATAGCTTTGCATTGTATGTATGCATATATCGTGTATTGTAAAACCAGATGGGTGGTTGTAATGCCGATTGTAGTGATTGTAATGCTTGCAATTGTATTGTGGAGTGCTTGCACGGGGTGTATTGTGCTTGTGTTGTATTGAATGTAAATACCTTGGTTAATGGATCTGAGAACCTGTAAGGATGTATGAATGTATGATTGTGACATTGAGATGTCAAATGAGTAAAGATAGTGATTCACCAACTTTGACCAATTTTGAGGGCAAAGTTCTTTAAGGGGGGTAAACTGAAAATACCCCGAACTTAACTATGATGATTTGAGCACTCTAATATGGTATTTAAGGGCCTATAAGTGCCTAAAGAATATTTGTGAAGAAAATAAAACCAAAAGAAAAGAGAAAACGCTTAAAAACGAAAAATCGTAAAATGTAAAAATGAGCATTACACAACCATAGAAGGTATGTGACCTCGAATAGGATCCTAGGTGGGTTGCTAAGGCTTAATTATGCCTAAATAGTATGTAGAAACAATTTTCGAAGAAAACGGATCCATAAAATGGATAAAAACAACAAATGAACCTTAAAGCACGTTTTTCGAGAAAACCGGGAAAATGTTACTTTAAGCGGGTTTAATAGACTTGTAAAAATTATAGTCAATCAAATGTCTTTAATTAAACATTAGTGAAGGCCTAGAGCCATTAAAATTAATTAAACGAGGAAATTCTGGAAAACGGGCTCCGGTTAGTGAATAGTGTAAAAAACGGGAACTTATGGGGTGTTAATTGCAATAAGACTAAAATACTCATCTTCACCTTGTAAATAAAGAAAGAAAAATCTGGCACATTTGAGTGAGCCCACATTATAACCCCTCTCTCACAATTGGTCTCTGTTAGTGACAAAAAGCAAAAAGGAGAGTAAAAGTACAAATTCTACCCTTAGTCTCTTTCCTCCCATTCTCTCATCTCTCACGTGTTCCCTCCCCCATTTCAGAACTCTCCTTCCTTCTTCAGCTCAACAATGGCGATTTCAAGAGCTTTCACTCAGCCCTCTCTTCTTCTTTCATCTCATGGCCTAAACAAGGTGGAAACTCTACAAAATTACATATTAATACTCCCCTCATCTTCGTGATTATTTCTCTCTTTTCAAAATCTGAAAAATCCAACCTTCATCTCCATGGAAGGACCTCCATTTGAAGAAAGAAGAAGCTCATGGTGAGCTAGAACCACTCCCTTACTTCTTAAGGTAAAAAGGAACTCAAAACCTCTCTTTTCTAGCCTTTATCTACAACCGAAATTCTCCAGATTTGAGCCCTCTTATACTTCATGTTCCAACGGTTTTAGTCCTCAAAAGGGTGCTGGAATCTTTGTGGGATATCTACCAAACACTCATCTAGAGATTTGAAGGTAATCTCTTATTTAAAGCTTTAAAACACTCTATAGTTCTAGGGTTTAATTCTAGTGCTTAAGTGCTTTCTTTAATGCTCATTATGTATCCATGGGCATGGTCTAGAGGTTGGCAATAGAATTCCACTTGACCCGTGGTAAACAAGAAACCAGAAGAGAAAAGAAGAAGAAAGAAAAGAAGAAGAAGAAGAAGAAGAAGAAGAGAAGAAGGAAGAGAAGAAGAAGAAAGAAGAAGAAGAAGAAGAGAAGAAGAAGAAAGAAGAAGAAGAAGAAGAAAGAAGAAGAAAAGAGAAAGAAGAAAAGGAAAAAGAACTAGAAACACTAAGGTAATGAATTTACCTTTGTACAGATTTTTAATGGTTGTGTATAAGGAAATTTACATTGCTTTAAGTATTGTTTATGCTACTGCAATGGTGTTTAAGAGATGGGATTATTTAGTGTGGTTATATTGAGGTTAAGGGCCTTAGAGCCAAGTTGCTTAAGTGCTGGAATAAGTGAATGTGCTAGAATAAATATGTGTGGTTAATGTAAATGAGCAGGGTTGTTGGATTGGTTTTGTATGAGCCAAATAATGCTTTGAGAAATGTTAGAAATGTAAGGAACCTCTGTCAAATTTTTGTAGGAAATTGGTGACTTAAGTATTTAAGGAGGAGAAGAAATAACCTAGAAGTAACTAGGTGTGTTTTGGAGTTTAATGTGAGTAGTTAACCACTTTGAAAACTAGAATTGAGAGAGTTGTGTATTGAGTAGACCCTTTGATGAAAATAATGCAAATGTAGCTATATGGCATTAGTTGAAGAGCCATTAAGTTAGTGAAAAGAAAGAAAGCAAAATCTGTAGCAAGAATTTCAAAGAAAATTAAAGAGTGGGAAAATGTGTAATTTAAACAAGAATTGAGTAATGAGTTTAGTAAATGATTAGAGAGAGTTTAGAGTGTCAAATTAGTGCTAAAAACATGTTAGAATATATGTGTGAAGATTGGAGAAGAAATGGCCAAAAGAATGGAGTTTAGAACAAGTTTTAAAATGTGAAAATCTGTCAAAATGTAGTAGGGTCCGGACTTAGGTCCAGGACCAAGTTCCGGACCAATATCAAAAATTAGCCGTGAGTTGTGCCAGGGTGGGTCCAGGACTTGAGTCCAGTACAAGGACCCGGACTATCCATTAAAGACGTCCGAAACTTCACCTAAGTATTGGTCCGGGACTTGGGACCCGGACAAGGTCCCAGACCAACCCTAAATTGCTTAAAAATGTGTGTAAATGGTAGTTTAAGGTGGGGATTTGAATGGATTGGTATATGAGATTGTTAAGACTTAATAAAGACATGTAATGGCCATTAGGGGTATAAAGAAGCTTGAGAAGTGATGAGAAGTAAGTAACTTATGTGAATGGAATTAAAATGTAAGGAGTTAGTAATTATAAATCGGGGGAAAACTAAAGATGAAGTGGGTTAGGTAAATTATAGATAATTAACCGCCCGATTCCATGTATGTTATAGGATTGGAATAGTTGGACTCCGAAGGAGAGTCGGCAACCCGAGAACTACAGTGAACGGTATGATTTTCTCATGCCCTGTGTGCTTCCGAGGTTACCTCGATTTTTGTGTTTGTGTGTTATCACCTTATCAAGATAAAATGCACGAGTCGGGTTTATTGCACTTCCTTATGCTTGTGCTATATTATTCCTTGTTTACTTATGCTTGGACTATAAAGTTGTGTATAATTCATGAAAGATATGATTGCGAGTGAAGTACTTGATTGATTGAATGTGCAAGGGTGTTAACCTTAACTTGTTGAATGTGGACTTCTCACTAACTCCCTAACTATATAACATTTCTAACTTTGAGAAATTGGTAATTTGGAGTATTTGAGAAGCCCGATATAGCTTCGGCCACGCGTGAGGATGAGGAGACACGAGAGAGTTGTTATCCGAGTCCTGGCCTATCCTTTCTCAACTGTCCAAACCCCTTAAATGGGTAGCAAACTGGGGAAGTAAGCCAACCTAAAGCCTGGTGGTGAGACGGTGTATGTAGTCTCTGCCCGAGGTCATACCAACTTGACTTGAGTATTATTGTAAAGGGAAGTAAGTGGTATTGTAAAGATCATGGCTAGTGTAAGTCATTGATCAAGACTAAAAGAGTAAGAACATCCGATTAACCTGGATGGGAAATTAACTAACAAAGTGATGAGGGGTGACAACTTGAGGTGTGTATCTCAAGACCTCAGTTGATCTGTGAATTGCCTTCCATTTGTATGCATTGTACCTTGTATATGAGTGTGCCGTTGTATGTATTGGAATGCATGTTGAATGTACGATTGTATGAATTTAATGTTGTTCATAGTAGCATGTGTGCTTGCAAATAAAATGAACTCCATTTAGGCGACAAAGTAGTCGGCGTACCCCCGTTAGCACACGGGGTATGCGAATTTCATGCCAGCAATTTGCTGAGCCCCTTGGGGCGCTGTTTTTATTTTCCAGGTACCCAAGAAAGTTGATGATCGTGACGAGACTGAGATGCCTTGCTTTTTGATAGTTAGCAAATTATATCTAGTTTACTGAGTTGTATATAGGCTAGTAGCCTTTGAATTGCCGGTGTACCATGTGGTACACCCTTATGTATTTTGGGGAAGTATGTAGACTTGTGAGACATGGGTAGGATGTTATACTCATGGTAATTGTGTTTAGACTTGTGAGAACGTATTGTTGTAACGCCCCTACTTATATAAATGCAGCGGAAATAAAATACTAAGGCGATTACAGATCATCGGGTTCCAAAACACCCGGCCCAAACCTCACCAATTACAACTTATGACATTACAAATGCTACGGTCTGAACTCGAGAAAACATAACATAAAAGAATAATAACAAAATACAATAGCTCTCCAATGTTCCTAATTCCCATCCCATACACTCATACTCTTCGTGGCTACCTGTATAGCAGTTCGTACCTGCAAGATGAAACCAAGCAGCCCACCCCAGGAGGGGTGAGTCAGTTCCCTGGAATGGAACTGGTACAACTCTCCAAAACAACAGTTTTAAAAGAAAAAACATAACTCTTAAAATAACAATAACTTGAAGTCAAATGCTCAAAACAAATCAGAAGAACAAGACACATCAAAATCACCAAGTCAAAGGTAACAAGATGAGGAGTAAAAATAAATAACAGAAAGGTAACGTTAGTCAATCAAAATCACACCATGTGTTAGTGAACAACCATTGTTTAAGTTAGATCCAATTCCCGTTAGGAGTAGAAAGACTCGGGTAGTCATATGGACTAGGAATGAATGAGTGATAACCAAGAACCAGCAACTCAAGAGTGGAATATGATCAATGGCCAAATACGTCCTTTTAGGACAGGGGATATACAGCCCCTCGCTGTTAACTACGTCCGATTGGACAGGGATATACAACCCTTCGCTGTTCACAACGTCCGATTGGACAGGGGATATACAGCCCTCGCTGTTTACCGATGAAGATGTGCGCACATCACAACCAAGACTCAGCTCATGGATGAAACAATATCCAGGGTCAAAAGAAGCATTTACCAAGATTGACATTTCCCATATTTCCACTAGATCATTAACTGCACCAGAGAGCGATACCAAAACACTCAGTCCTACAGAGTGCAGAGGCGTAAACCCCAGGCAGATAATATCTAATGAAACAACTAGATAGAAGGAACCAATAACCATACAAGGTGTACATTCAAGGCTCAATTAGTCACATCAAGCTGAGTTAGTCACACAACCAATTTCCGTTCAAGATTCATTCAAGCTCATTTAGCGTTTCTCAAAACATTCCATAAAATTCGTCATCAAAAATATCTGAGTACGAGAAATCGTACGAAACATTCCATAGAGTCCAAAACACAACAAGCTGAGTACGAGAAATCGTACTGGTAATCGCTGTAGCAGTTCTAGTCGACTTGTGCAAATAATCAACAATATTCTGAGGAATATTAAAGGTAGTCTAACATCAATAACTTGTAACCTAAGTTAAACTTAAATAAATTCCTCACTCTTATTTCTAAGTCTCAATTGTCTTTTAAGCCCTCGCGTAAATGTTATGTATAACCTTTGACTTATATTAGAATGTTGTATAACCAAGGTTGTAGACTAGGGAATGTATGTTATTAACACTTGTTTTTGTTACACTCTTATTTTATCAACTATAACCCTAATTCTCAATTACTTGAGTCTTGAGATATATATCATAAGATGAATCATATCATATTATATTCATCTAATCTAGAATCTCAATATAATTTTAAGCTTAATACTTTTATTCTTAATTTAGAATAAATATCGGGTTATGACCTATGATAGGTTTTCTTAGAATATTATACTCTTATTTCACAATGTAGTGATTATGTATTTTATCAGTATTACCAAATAATCCATTATGATTAAGTTTTCCCATCAACTTAATTAAGATCTACATCCTGTATATTGGAATCATGGTGTTGTAGATGCATTTTATGATAACCTAATTGAGTTACTACACTCATTTATCATATGTTTAGTTTAGGATGACTTTTATTACAACCATCTAATAATCTTATCATAAGATGTTAAATTGCTTCTCATCTTGAATAACTATATTATAGTTAACTTAGATTTATCAAACTTACATTTAGTATTTCCAAGGTATATTATTTACTTTATCATTAACTATATAATAAGGCACTTTAAGATAACCTTTTATTTATCCTTGCTTACATTTAATTTCCCAAATGTTTTATTTTTACACACATTCCCGCTATAGACTATGTATAATCCTTTTACACTAAATTTTAATAAACTTACGTCTTAAAATACATTTTTCATATTGTTTACAAAACCTAAGGTTTCAAAGGAATAACTTAATAAATTAATCTCCTTTATTATGTTTTAGGATGAACATTATATCTTAACATAAGGTAGAATTATCTAAGAATTAAACTCTCATTCACAAGTGAAATTGTCAATACTTAATAAGATAATATGTTCTGAAAAATCCTCATTCCTTATACTCAAATGACACATTAATATTTTTAGTGTCGTAAAGTAGATCAATATAATCTCTTATGTAACTTAGTTTTATCTTATAAAAGGTTCAAAGGTTTTAAGTATCAAATTCCTATTTATAAACCTTTCTATAAATTCTAACTACTAAATACCTCACTTAATTGTAGACTCACATCCTAAGTATTGGTAATTAATGTTATAAATGTATTTCATATGGCTTATCTAATGCCAAGAAACTTAAGGATTATTATTTAGATAAATTTCCAAATCATAGTTTAATGTAGTTTTATATCATAATCCTTTTAATGATTTTATCTTAAAACATTAAGTTATATTTCAATACCTTAAATGTTAAGAAATGATTAAATCTAGACTTACTAATCCACCTCACATTCATATGTAAAAGTATTTTATTACTTATTATTGTTTATATATTAAGAACATTTAGATGTAAAAGTATTACATTTATTTATCATTAATTATAGAATAAGATCTATTTGTGTAACATTTTATGTAATCTAATCACAATTTTTCCTAAGTTTTAACTTATTAATTACTTAACCCAATTATAGACTTACATTATGGTCATTGACTAATACTATACATGTATTTTAATACGGTTTATATAAATCTTAGAAATTCAAAGATAACTCTTTAAGTTTAATAATCATAATTTAATACCGCCTCATATAATATTCTTTTATTAGTATTATGTAGAGGTTTAGTTTATCTCATTAATTCCTTCATATTATATTTTCTATAAGGTATTTTATTTCTTTTATTTATGTAGTTTTTTTATGTGTATATATATTAGGATTTATTCAAGACATTCCTTGTGTAGTTTTATTGCACTTAATTATTTATACTAACTTTTACACATAGCTACATCCAATATATGGTTTATAAAATA
The DNA here is from genome assembly GCA_023374045.1 of Limonium bicolor. Taxonomy (NCBI): domain Eukaryota; kingdom Viridiplantae; phylum Streptophyta; class Magnoliopsida; order Caryophyllales; family Plumbaginaceae; genus Limonium; species Limonium bicolor. Next base: position 29,890,153 of record CM041781.1, on the reverse strand, counting down.
AAGTATTTTCCTTAGTTTCAATTAAGTATATTAACTTCCATATTATATAATAATATAAATGTAGATTAATTTAGTTCCTTGATTTAACCTAAGTTACTATTTTATTTCGTTTATATATACGTACATCTATATATATATTTACTTCACTTAAAAGTTTACACCCAAAAATATTTATTAACATTCTGTATTAAATGTTAGTTTAGTCTTATTATATTTTCCCCAACCTATAAAGCTTATTGACAAACCATACTTTATTTTTGTTATATAAAAACCATATATTATAAGTTATTCTTATGAAAATTCCATAAACATAATTTTAAACCTATTTACACTTGTCCAAAAATTCCCAAATTTAATATATAATAACTATAACATTTTAGACATATTATAAAATTTTTATTTCATAAAAATATCTTTTTAAATTACCCAAATAATTCCATAATACTCGTAACTTGCAAAAATCATAACTTATGTTTAAAAACTCAAAACCCAAATTAATTTACATCAAACTAAACTAGACTTTATAAGGAATCTATGGTTAAAGTTTCAAGTCAAAATACATTCGGGAAGGCCATTAAATAAATCTAGCAAGTTAGGGCTTATTCTGAAAATAATATAAAAACTTATACTTATATTTTGAAACGTTTTAATCGTGGCCGTCCGTTTCTTTTAACTGAGATCGGACGGCTCCTGAATGTCGAGTTCATCAGCGAACTCAACTCGATTCCGAGTACTAATCTACCGGTTTCTCTCAATCCACAGAACCAAATCGAGTGGTTCTTGTTCCATTGAATTCGAAATTCCAAGACGCATCTATTGACACCGATTTCCCCAAATATCATGCAGTATTACGAAAGATTCATTCTGGGTTCAAGTTAGGTCGAGTTTCGGGTTTACGAATTCGATTTCGCCAATTCCTCTCAATATAATGCATAATTGAATAAATTGCTACGTTGGTTGGTCGAAAATGAAGTTAAGATTGGCAACAACGGAGCAATTTGATCAGAGAAACTCACCGGAATTGCATTAACGAGGAGAATCAAATCGAGAATTCTGGAAAACGTTATTTTATGTGCGGTTCAGGTATGCCACTTCTCGAATCAACTCGCATCAACTAAAGAGATTTGATTCATGTAACCTATCACAATCCAAACTAGACATGTAACTCTAGATGTTAGTGGAAGAATCATTGAATTTGATGAACTAGGGAGAAAGTTACAGATCTCACAAGATCGGTGTTTTCCTAGTTGGTTTCGGGATGAACTGGGCAGATTTTCCACCGTGATCGAGTAGGCAACTTTAGACAGATTTATCCCCCAAACCAGTGCGAATCAGCCTTGGCCATCAACATGAAAGTTATAGAGGGATTAGAGATCTTCAAAACAAGCTAAAGAACACGAAAGTTGGATGAGAAATGAAGAAGTTATGGCGTGACGAAGTTTACCCGATCTCAGGAAAAACCGGAATTCTGGGTTACGAACTAGCGAGGAGGCAACTTTGGAACAACTTTCCGATCATTGTGTAGAAGGAGTTAGATGGTGTGTGAGTAATGGTTGGAAAGAGGAAAGATAGGAGGAGAATCGAATGAAACAAATGGCATACCAAATGGTGGAGTAGAGAAAAAGATATAGGCGTCTAAAGATCGACCTATGACATGCCCAAACTGCTGGAAACTCAACCGATTAAGTAACCTGGGTGCTGACTGGGCGCGACACGTGTCCCTAGCCCTGGACACGCCAGCATCCTTCAAAATTTTGGCTCTAAACTTCAATTTATCATAACTTTGGCTAGGATGATCCGTTTTTAACGTTCTTTTATCGATCTTCATGGTTTTTCATAACCTATTTATTGGTATAGGTTTCATGGCCTAGTTTGACCATTCTCAAAAAGTCAACTCTAGCAAGGCTTAATAAGCTTTAAGGTTTCTAGAATTTTATATTGACTTTTATGTTTCAAAACAATGTTCCAACACTTCCTAAAATCTTTATAATATATTTGGAGTGTTTAGAAATTTCCCTAGATTTATTGACTTATAAATCTTACTATTAAATTCATAATACTATATAATAATGTATAATAATTAGGGTTAAATAGGAGAAAACCCCTAATAAATTTCACAATTCCATATAATAACTTAATATTCATAATTCCATACCATAATTTAATATTAATAGTATTATTTATGGTTTAATAAAAGAAATCCCCTAAATTAATTAAAATAATTTAGGGGTATTTCAATTGTACTTTGGGTTGTACATTAGTAGACTCAGTATATTAGATTGTAAGTATTGAGCACTGTATTGATTGGAGAATTGTAAATACTTGGTTTGGAAATCAAGTGTTGCTTGCATTTGTTAGTACTCGGATATTCCGGTCCATCAGACCGTTACTGTATTTGGAGAAGGCCTTGTTAGTCACGTGGATGACTAACTACATTGTTTCACCTGCTGTTGGATTGGATTTTCCGCTACGAAGGTAAGGATGCACTAAGTAATTAGGAGGTAATGTCGTGATTAGCGGTAAGGGGTGTTACAAAAAGTGGTATCAGAGCGAAGTATTGCTTTGATGACTGGAAATACCGAGTTTAGGAAATACCGAGTTAGGAATTAGAGAATTAGGGCTAAGGGTTGAGTGATAGCGTGAGAGATACGCTAGATAGGAACTCCCGGTGTGTACCGGATACCTACAATATCAGACCCGCCCTCCACATCCCTCATTGTATAACTTGGGAAAGAACGCCAAAGAGAAGGAAAGTCCTCTCATACTCGGGAAATCCCAATCTGGTAGTTGTGAAATATTCCTATAAGAGAAAAGAAGCCGTCATACAGTAGATTCTAAGGATTAGAAGTCCCAGAGATAGTTCCCGGTCGAACAACAATAGTACCCACACTTAATAGCCGCGTAGATTGAGAATCCTAACCAGAAGAAGACTGGAACTTATGACAGCATGGGGCGACATGCTTAGCAGTCGCGAGGACCTGGCTGGTCGAGCGGCAGCTGGAAGGAAAGAACTAAGCGTGCAACGAAACGGATGAAGGAGCAGTAAGTAACAAACCTGAGACACAAGTCTACGGGATCGCAGCAGTTAGATCTACCACCGACGGTATACTAACCGACTAAGGAAATAGTCAGGAGAGGTTAACTCCAAAACTACAACGCCAAGAGGTTACAATACCTGGCCGACATAGCTCAAACAACTAAGAGAGCATTCACGAGATGTATTCCGACAGGACTACGAAAATAGTGCCTAACCAAGGTAAATCTCGGTAACCACGGTAAACATATGGGAACAAGCAACAAGGAAACACACGGAACTAAAGAAATAGGGATCTCCAACGATTGGAGAAACGCCCTGATCAACGACAGCCATGTAAAGATCACAGAACTCAGAAGATTGATTAACCCAAGAAAACGATCAGAGGATCAAGGGAAGAGCCGACAAAGATACCAAATACGTAAGGAAACAATACCGTGACCGATATAGGTTAACCCAAAAACCACCAATATCACGCACTTGCCACGACAAGTGCAGTAAAAATAGGATTATTTAGAAAGACTTTTAACAACCCACAAGTACTTGGTAAAGTACCGTGATCGCAATGAAGCAACTACAGGATCACGAATCCTAAGGATTTGAAGAATGAAACCTTGGAAGGGCCTAACGGCCGGACCACTGTGTTAAAGGATATACCAGTAAGCAAGAAGCTAGACTTGGTCAGAATCTCCCAGCATTGAAATGCCATGAGCAATTTTCTTTCAAACTTAAATTTTTCTTTTAAACTCAAATATTTTAAACCTCAAAGTTTAAAACCAAACCAGAAGAACCACAATAAGTCATCATAGGACGATATAAGAGAGGAGTTGACAACAGAATACTTCACCTAGGCGTGTGACGAACACTACGAGTGTACAAAAATGAGATGTGGGACGACCGCACTCCGATAGGAGCTTGCGGGCCTGACAGACCTACTTATAGGTTAGTCGAGTAAGTAGCAATGTATCAGTAAGGCACCCCACATACGTATACCGGTGGTGTACAGAACACGGGAAGTAGTCAACTCCGTTCTACGGACAGCAAGTAAGTTCAAACCAGAACAGTTGGACACCTCGGATGACTTAAGAGGAAGAACGCAGTTGAGCTAAAGAGTCTAAACGAGTCAGAGAGGTCATCTAAGGAAAATGATTAAGAGTTAAAAAGTGCACGGATCACAGATTAGTAAGTACAGACATTGGATATGTCTCAGAGATTTCGAAGCAAATGAATGATAACTGGAATGAGTACCCATCCTAAAAACAGTAAGACGAATGCCTAACATGGACACGTTAATGTTCAATGAATGGGATAGAATTCTTAGAACAATCATCATGGCTACCGGGAAAGTTATTCTTCACCAAAGAGGATGTTTGACCCGGTCTAGAACACAAGGAGAAAGTATCAACGGTCTACCCAAGAACAGGAGATACTATAACTCTAAATGGGATAGTACAAATACGATACCGCAAGGCAGTGTAGTAAACACAACATATCATAAACATTAGCCAGATGTAATGGCATAACCTAACAACACCTAGGAGCAATCCTTAAAGGGTGTCTGAGTTAACAACAGTTGAACAAAGTGTCGTGATAAGAACATGGGAGCTAAAACGAACACTCGGTCAGAACACCGAAGGGATTCCACTTAACAGGGAATACCCTAAATCACTAAGAGACACTAATTAATACCAGATTTTCTAAGGGGCCTCCCATGAACAGAAGCGTAATGCAACAAACTTATCATGGAGCCCAGTAATACCTTCAACCACATGATGGTATATGAAGAAGTAGGAATATGTATAAACAACCTGCAAAGAGCATAACTCGTAGTGAAGTGTCCTAAAAGCCATGAACCAACTACTTTATGTAGATTTAAATGGTTGTAAAACCCACGTTAAATAATAAGAAGAATTGCCAAGAATGGCACCAGTAAGAGAAGGAATATTATTCCATACAAATGAATAGAGCGGCAATCGAACCACTCGATTTGAATTCAATACATAAGAAGCTTAGAGGGAAGACCACTTTGGGCGCCACTGTCACTAGAGCATCAGCCTAGTATACAACTGACAAAGTGATTAGTCGCTTTTCCTACTCTCAATTGTAACAGTAGTACAGAGAAATGAGAACCTAAGCAACAACACCATTGATTCGATCCACGCCCGGGCATAATGAGAAAATTAGTGGAGTGGGATATCTTTCGTTATCATGAGACCGCTAATGCGGTGATTATGTGAACCCTCCAGAAAAAGCTTTCACCCATTAAAACATCGAGCTTAAGCATACGATTATTGTTTGGAAACAACTTGAATGAGAAAAGGAAAATTCCAAGAATCATATAAATGAAGAGACTTTGATAGTAGTGGTTGAAAACCGAAGAGTAGTCGGTTAGAAGCAAACAAAAATGGGTACAATGTGGATTGTAGAGTGATAACGCTCAAAGAGCATAGAGACTTAAAGAGTAGTATACTCTGTAGTCAACCAAGCAAATGACCAACCATTGTTGAATGGTGGAAGTACATAAGCATAGGCTAACATAGTAAAACCTTGTCATGAGGCGTGTGAGTGGTTATAAACCCCTCAACACAAGCTTTCACTTATCTGTGATGGAATACCATTATATTAGAGAACGGGACCCGCATCCCCTTAAAATTCCTTGGGATGTCCCAATGACGTGCATAGAGAAGTAAGACTGCACGACCAGACCTTGTATCCAATACCCAGGATTTAGAAGGCAGTAAATGTCAAGAACAAGCAGTGTAAGTGCGTAATACGACACATCAAATGACCAACGTTGACAAGAGATCGTGACTCAGTGGAGTACCCCTTCCTTGGTCAACCTAGTTACTTGGTAAACAGTATCAAGTGATGAAAGAACTTGAAGGAGACTAACCTACACATGAACCCAAATCTGGAGTAGAACATCTTCTCATTAAAAAGATAAAAATCTTATGGTTTGGTACGGCAACAGCCATACACAAGAACCTAGAGAACTCCCAGTGTGTTTGCACCATAAAGGGATTGAATATAAAATAAGATATTGGAGTGAACGGTTCAGGAGTTGTACCAACAATGGGCAAGGTATAAAGGCAAGCTACCATAGTAGTAGAGGCCACGAAAACATTACCTGCATAAAGAACACGAACATGGTGCGCAACTACCGACAATTATGTGAATATAATTGGATAATGATATGGAAGACAAAATGACCCATGAGCTAGGCTCAGTGTTGATGATAAACAAGGGTTAGTAGACAGACTGGGCATGGAAGCCTATAGTCTGAACCATATGACAAGGATCTTACAGGAAACACATTGTTCATTTCTATTACAATTACATAAGGAACTGAAAGCGTATTCCTTATGGATCAACTTGACAAGAGGAACAATTGCTTGGGACAAGAGTACCCGATTGCTAAGCAACCAACCGTACTAAATGCGGAAGACTTGCAAACGCATCAAAGATTATGGCGCAAGCTAGTTAAGCGAAAACTTATGAACAAATCGTGCGGCCTTGGGCTGAAGAAGCACGAAGAGTGTTGGACAGACCAGCAATCACAATGCATAAATTCCACGGAATAAAAGCGGAAAGAAGCTTAGGAATTAGGAATACTAAGGACCGATGCATACGAAATGCAGGGTCAGACAAGGAGAATACTTGTACAAGAACCAAATAAATGAGCGTAATGTAGAAGCCACCAATAACGAAGGAAGCACTACATACAAAGTAGTAGCTCAACCTCAACCGACAACCAGTCGGAGGAACTAAGTGAATAATCACAGAGGTATGCAGCAGTATACAAAATAGATTTCTAGAAAACTGGATAGAAAATCTAAAACGCAACGAGTTCACGCATGGTAAGAGATACCACGCGCCGGTTGAAAAACCGAATATCCCAAGATAAAAGGGACAAAAAGTAAATGTGTAATACATTAAGAATAACAAAAAGGGCGAATTAAGCTCTAAAGTTATCAGGATCACGCAGCAGAAGCTAATGGGCCCTAGCTCAGAAGTTTAATGTAGCAAGATGAGTAGAAGAGAATGGACAAATTATCAATGCTTGAAGCCTAATAGGCTAGAACCGAACCGGTTATGAGTTAAATAACTCCAATGAGAATTCTTGGGGTAGAGACTAAACCGTCAATATGGTTAAAACCCTTTGACCAAACATTATATACTAGACTGCATGGAGGCTAAAACACTTCAGGACCCGAATTCAGTGAACCAATGTTCAACAATAACACATGGTAGATTACATGGGCGTAATCCCTTTTAAGGGGGGTAGAGCGAAAAACCGCTTAGTGTATGTTTCACGTATTAAGTACGTAAACTACAGTGTGCATAGTACAAATGATAATTGTTTTGATTATTGGCACTATTTTACATAAACATATGCACCCATTTATAGCCTAGTTATGATTATTACGCACAAGTGATGCGAATACCATGTATATAAAAATATACCTATCTTGTTAACTCGTGTGTGAGTGTACAAGGAGAAAGGAGTAGAGAAACTCCTTGGAATGAAAATCCCTATAGTATGTGTCTAGCTAACATTAGACATTGCATTGTGATGCATGAGTCGGTATGAAACCCTTGTAGAACCTATAGGGAATTGAGTTCCCTAGGTGATTGTTTTGAGGTGAATTGAGAATGATGGGTGGACTGAGCTCCATAAGTACTGTATTCGTAGATAAACTATTTGAGATGATGGAGAATATTGGATGAAAAGAGTAATAGTTGAGGAAATGAGTCCCATAGGTAGTGAATTCCCAAGTAAATTATTTGGAAGTAAATTGAGGATGATTGATGGACAGAGTTCCATCCTTTGAAGATGTATTGATTTGCGTTTATGACTAGATTGATTAAAAGATAGAAAATGGGAAATGTTTGAACAAGTTGCTGTGTGAAAACTGAAGCGGGAAGTCGAAATTGATCCTGATCAGATCAGGGGAAACTGAACACAAATTAGGGTGGAAAGATAGTTCAACACTGATGCTGATCACATCAGATCGAATAATTCGTGAAGCTCCCTTCAAGTGGTCCACGTAAACACGCTTAGGATAGATACAATGAGCATAAATTGGATTCTAAGCTGATTGTGTTTTCAAAAAGGGTTTCTAACTAATATTTACAAAAAGGATTTTCCTTCAATCTTGAGAATGAAAATTTGCTTAAAAACCACTACACCGGACGAGCAATGATCCTGAGTTGACCGTTAGGACGGTGGCAATGTGTGTTGTATATTTTTCAAAGAACAGCGGGATCATACGAAAGAGTATTTTGCATTGCTTCGGGATAGCTTTGCATTGTATGTATGCATATATCGTGTATTGTAAAACCAGATGGGTGGTTGTAATGCTGATTGTAGTGATTGTAATGCTTGCAATTGTATTGTGGAATGCTTGCACGGGTGTATTGTGCTTGCGTTGTATTGAATGTAAATACCTTGGGTAATGGATCTGAGAACTTGAAAGGATGTATGAATGTATGATTGTGACAATTGAGATGTCAAATGAGTAAAGATAGTGATTCACCAACTTTGACCAATTTGAGGGCAAAGTTCTTTAAGGGGGGTAAATTGAAATACCCTAAATTTAATTATGGTGTTTTGATCATTCTAATATGGTATTTAAGGGCCTATAAGTGCCTAAAGAATATTGTGAAGAAAATAAAACCAAAAGAAAAGAGAAAATGCTTAAAAAGCGTAAAATGTAAAAATGAGCGTTACACAACCATAGAAGGTATGTGACCTCGACTAGGATCCTAGGTGGGTTCATAAGGCTTAATTATGCCTAAATAGTATGTATAAACAATTTTCGAAGAAAACAGATACATAAAATGGATAAAAACAGTAAACGAACCTTAAAGCATGTTTTCGAGAAAACCGGGAAAATGTGACTTTAAGCGGCGGTTTAATAGACTCGTAAAATTATAGTCAATCAAATGTCTATAATTAAACATTAGTGAGGGCGTAGAGACATTAAAATTAATTAAACGATGAAATTCTGGAAAACGGGGTCTGGTTAAATAGCGCGTAAAAACGGGAACTTGTGGGGTGTTAATGCAATAAGGCTAAAATACTCCTATTCACCTTGTAAATAAAGAAAGAAAAATCTGGCACCTTTGAGTGAGCCCATGTTTTAACCCCTCTCTCACAATTGGTCTCTATTAGTGACAAAAAGCAAAAAGCAAAAAGGAGAGTAAAAGTACAAATTCTACCTTTTAGTCTCTCTCCTCCCATTCTCTCATTCTCTCACGTGTTCCCTCCCCCATTTCAGAACTCTTCCTCCTTCTTCAGCTCAACAATGGAGATTTCATGAGCCTTCACTCAGCCCTCTTTTCTTCTTCATTTCTCATGGCCTAAACAAGGTGGAAACTCTACAAAAATTACATATTAATACTCCCCTCATCTTGGAGATTATTTCTCTCTTTTCAAAATATGAAAACTCCAACCTTCATCTCGATGTAAGGACCTCCATTTGAATAAAGAAGAAGCTCATGGTGAGCTAGAACCATTCCCTTACTTCTTATGGTAAAAAGGAACTCAAAAACCTCTCTTTTCTAGCCTTTCTCTACAACCGAAATTCTCCAGATTTTGAGCCCTCATATACTTCATGTTCCAGCCAGTTTTAGTCCTCAAGGGTACTATAATCTTGTGAGGTATCTACCAAACACTCATGTGAGAGATCGAAGGTAATCTCTTATTTTAATGCTTTAAAACACTCTCTAGTCCTAGGGTTTAATTCTAGAGCTTAAGTGCTCTTTTAATGCTCATTATGTATCCTAGGGCATGGTATAGAGGTTGGCAATTGAATCCCACATGACCGGTGGTAAACAATATACCAAAGAGAAAGGAAAGAAGAAGAAGAATGGAGAATGAAAGAAAGGAAAAAGAACTAGAAACACTAAGGTAAAGAATTTACCTTGTATAGATTTTTAATGGTTGTGTATGAGGAAATTTACATTGCTTTAAGTATTGATTATGCTATTGCAATGGTGGTTAAGAGATGAGATTATATTGAGGTTAAGGCCATAGAGCCAAGTTGCTTAAGTGCTGGAATAAGTGTGAATGTGCTGGAATAAATATGTGTGGTTAATGTTTAATTGGGTAGGTGTGAGCCTCTATTTTTAAACCCTACCCTATGTTGATTAAGATTGATTAGGATCTAGTCGGGTTTTAGGTCCACTTATAACCTAAGATTAATAACTATGTCATATAACATTAATTATTAAAACCTAAGCTAGCTCACTGGAACCTATTATGAGTCGCCACCAAATGTTTACCTAGATCAAATTAGGAAAGGAGAGTTTGGGTTCGGGGGCTTGATATTCGACTTAATTAGGGTTCAATTACTTTCACTACCCTAGAATTAGTTTTTCCTCTACTTAGTTTAATTACAGCTTATTACGAGTCGTTTTAACCTAAGTGTGCGAGCTTCTGTTTTTTGTGTTGTTTAGCATTTTTTTGATAGAAAATCAAAGTAAAATTAAAAAAAAATCCTTAACTAGGGTTTTGGAGGCAGAATTAGGTCAAATTTTGTTTCCGTCTGTGGCTACGGACCTAATGTCCGAACCCTCGGACCCTAGTTAACCTATGTGAAAATAAAAGTCGAATTAAACAGAAAACACAATTTTGAAAAAGTCGGGGCCACGGACAGGATGTCCGTGGGCCCGGACATTGTTTTAGAAAACCTAAATTTTAAAAATTTAAAAATCCCACCGCCGTCCGTGGGTGTCTATGGCCACGGACAACCCGTCCGTGGTCCCGGGCCATAGGTCCGAGGTCTTGGACCATCCACGGACAGCGATTTTCTGGTGGTTCCTGACGGTGTTTACGGCTCAAAATTTATGGGCGTGTAGCCTGAAAGATGTACAATACGTTAGTAATCAACAAATTTTAATTTGAAGTCAGAATAATGACGAAACTTAGCAAACAAGTTAAAGGGAAAAAACTAAAAGGAACAACTATACAGAAGCCGGAAGAGTCGGCTCGAACCCAAATTTCAATAGAAAGTCAGAAAGGTCATGGGGAGTTAGAAAACTAAGATTTCTACCTGTTTTACCTTCGGATTTGAGGTGCCTCTTCACGTCGGGATTCTTCGGAGGCTCCGATGATGCCGGTTCTAGATTGAGTTCGACCCGAGCTTCTGGTTGTTGATTGTTGATGATGTTCTTCACGTTTTGGAGGTGGTTTGGTTGATGTATGATGATTGTTGAAGTTTTGGAGTTGAAAAATGTGTTTAGGTGGTGATTTCGGGGGGTTTTTGATGTGATTTCGGTGTTTGAATGTGTAAAAACGTGGGGGACTTGTGACGGCTAGGTTTTCTGACTTTCTAGGGCTCTTGAGGTTCTGATTTGATCAAGGGATAAGGCTCCTTATATAGGCTTCCTTAAAGATAGAAAAATCCGGTAAAAACCGAGATTTACCGACGTTTTTGCTTAAGGGCTTCCAAATGGAATTTGACTATGAAATTTTAAACATAGATAAAGGATGGTATTTCTGATGTTTCTAAAGTGGAATCGAATTTTTTGGATTTTGGAATATTTTTAAATTCAATTTCTCGTCAGATTCAATCAGAAATTGCTAGAAAATTATTGGAAATTCAAAAAATCAAAATTCCAACGCCATTATGTCCAAAATGTCATCCTATATCATGGGTTAAAAATTTCAAAGCATTTCGAATTGATTTGACCCTTATTTGGAGGAGAGAGAAAACCTATTGGGGGCTAAGGAGCCTTGAAAAATTACCAAAATGCCCATAGAGATGACTAAACTATCCTTAGTACTCTGAAATGTGCCGATCGAACTGGAAACTCTCGCTACTAGCCAATTAGTAGAGACTCTCTTCCGGGGGGGTTGAAATTTTGGGTATAACAGATATCCCCCCGTCAACTAGACTTTGTAACGGAAATGAAAAGGCTAGTTGCTGCTTGAGTGATACCCCAAAATTTTGGATCTTAAAAGACCCCACATGCAATTGAAATCCGACAAGTTGTGTCGAGCTGTTCTACGACGCTGACTACCTATGAGTAAAGTGGAAGGATGTCGAGCGATTCTAAGGCGTCGACCACCTAAAGGTAAAAATGAAGTAATGTCGGACTATTCTAAGGCGCCAATCACCTATAAGGATGATATGATGTCAAGCTATTCTAAGGCGTTGACTACCTATAATGAATGATGTGATGTCAAGCTATTCTAAGGCGTTGACTACCTATAATGGAATAAAGTATGCCGAACATTCTAAGGTGTCGGGAACCTGTAATGCAAATGTAGATGTCATGCAAAAAGAAGATGATATGATATGCTGATGATGTTCAGATGCTTCTGGGGACCGAAACCCGTTCCAATGCTCCTGGTTGGTATACTATGGGGACTTATTGCCTCTGCCCACCAATTGGGGTGCTGGGATAACTTCTAGATTACTAAGGGGACTTATTGCCACTGCCCACTAGTTGTTTCTCCCAAGAAGTTGACATGAAGATGGGGACTTATTGCCTCTGCCCCGCCAACTTAGATCACGCTCTGTCTCGTACTTGTCTTGCACTGAAGATGATACTAGGTCTCGTACTAGTCTCGCACTGGATGATGAAAATGCAGGGTCTCGCACTGATGAGAATGATGGGTCTCGCACTAAAGTCTCATACTAAATGGATGAAGAAAAGCTGGATCTCGTACTGATTCTAGGTCTCGCACTGAATGAAGATGCCGGGTCTCGTACTAAAGTCTTGAAAATGATGGGTCTTGCGCTGATGAAGATGATGGATCTCGCACTGATTTTGGGTCTCCAACTAAAAATGAGTGGGAAAGACAATGGTCTCGTGCATGTGGTGAAAACCAATTGTAAAAAGACCAAACGTGGCGATGATGAGGTGTATGCAAAAGTTTGTAAAATGCAATCACAGTGCATGTAAGATACTTGTTTAAAGCAAGTAACTGTTGAAAAATGTGCCAATCATGGGAAAGATGAGATTGAAAATTGTCTAATGCAAGAAATTGCTTGAGAATGTGCCAAACATGGCAATGATGATAATTGAAAATTGTTCAAAGAAAGAAATTGCTGGAAAATGTGCCAAACATGGCTTAAAAGTTGCTCAAGGCAAGAAATTGCTGGAAATGTGTCAAACATGGTGACAATGCAGATTTGTTCAAAGTAATAAATTACTAGGAATATGCCAAACATGGCGATGATGCAGATTTATCCAAAGCAAGAAATTGCTAGGAATATGCCAAAGATGACGATCATATAGATTTATCTAAAGCAAGAAATTGCTAGGAATATAATGAGTTTTATGAAACTAAAGAAATTGCTGAAAAAGATGCCAAATGTGGCAATGTTTAAATAAATTTCTGTCTACTGAAAGGAAAGTGAAATTATCGTTTCCTGACTATAGATTTCAGACTTGTAATTTGCCTCCTAGGAGATGAACATGCCGTCTGTGGAGTGTGGTGTTTGATATAGAGATCTTTTAAGTGGTGATCAGGGCTTATGACGGGCCATGAAATTTATGTGGAAGTGAAGGCTTATGTGGGCCTGTGTGGTATGATGTGGAGGTAAGGGCTTATGTGGGCCTGTGTGGTGGTGATGGTATTAGTGGTGTTTAAGCTTTAGGTTCCAACTGGTGTTGTCATAGCAATTGTTAAAACCAACAATTGCCCCCAGTATTTTTCCTTAGAACAATCTGAGCTAGAGTTCATGGCAATCGATCAGAATGATCGATTGCCCTCAGTATTTTCTTTGATTAAAAGTGCGAATGAGTCTCGTCCTCATAGGGCCAAGGCTTATGTTTTGATGTGGTGCTTCCTAACCTACACTCGACGTGTTTGGTGTTTACACTCATTTCTCGCTCATGGTCATAACTTCTAGACCATTGAATTTGATATTTGATGGATTTACGCATTTGATCCGTTACTTTCACGTGATTGGACGCACAACTATCAAGTCGGAAGTCTGTAAAGCTTATAACGTGGCCATGGGGTGGGATGAAAGACAACGGGACCATGGAGGGATATTTAGGTTTGTGGAGCCAAAGGGGTGACCAAAGCTGCACCTTATGTCTTCTCTCGGAATCATCTTCCTTGTCTTGAAATCGTCTAGCTGCTTCGTGTTGACGTTGTTTTCGAGCTTCTGGACATAGACTTTTGAAGTCGTCCTTTACACCATTTCTTCTCTTTTTTGTCATCCGATTTCCTTGAGGCATTTCGGGTTTGCCTTTTTTGTTTTATCCTTTCTTGACTTTGCCTTCGGGGTTCTTGTGTTTCCCGATTTTGGGCTTCGAGAGCTGTTTTGATGTGAGATCTTTAGATCCTGTGTCACTCTGGGACCATTTGCGGATTACTTCGTCATGCTGATAGCGGCGTTGCTTCTTTGGACTGATGAGAATGTTATCTGAGAGTCTGACTCCTCGCTTCCTTTGGTCACCGGGTCGAACATTCATCATTGGCTGGGTTATTTTTTGGAGTTCATAATATCGAAAAGGGATATATGAAAGGCTCAGCGGGGGTGCCTAGGGTTAATGTCAGGGTTCACAAGCATTTGGCTATGCGGTGTTGTACCTAGGTGCTTCGTCATTCCTGATAGTTGTGTATCCGCTCTTTGTTACTTTTCGCAGGTCTAAGAGTAAATTTACAAATTATCTCCTTCGGTCGGAGTTATGCCGTTTACCTCACCTTTGAATGTGGTCTCACCGAAGTCATGTAAAAATGACACACTCGTTCGCTCATGGTTTTTCCACTCAAGACACTCTTGCGAATTTCACTCAGAGACTAGTTCACACGCTTAAACGAAAGATTAAAGACGATGATCCTGAGCTTAGATTGCCCCCAGTATTGATTTGGGGTTTATGACTACACTTAAATAGATGTGAATTTTGGAATGCTTTGTGGATGTTTTGAGATAGACCGTGGTGTGTGGACGGACATGTTCACCCTTTTTTAGAATCAAAAGACGAGTCGTTCTATTCTGTTGTCAGAAAATAATTATTTCATGATCCTTTTTCTTGAAAAACAATTTTTTTGTTTTGTTAAATGAATGCACAAAAATTCACAAACGGAACTATGCTATATTTCACGAATGGAAAGATAACATCAAAAATTGTAATGTTAGGAAAACTACCTAAAATGATAAAGGAAGCTAGCTGCCATAAAAGTTAGAAGAATGATTGAGAAAAAAAACTACTAAATCGAGAAAACTTCTAAAATAGTGATGTTGAACTTTCGGATGCCAACGTGCTGAAGACTCGAGCTGTTGACCGTCGGGACGCCATTGACATTGATTGTCTTCCTTCTAAACTTTGAGTAGGCCCTGTAAAATGTTTGAACTAGGAATGCCTATGGGTTGTGGGAAGTAACTGGACCTGAGTCTTCGCCAAGTTGAGAGTGAAGTGCATAGATTAGAGTGATTCCTAGACTAGAACGGACATGAAGGCCCGAATCCCCTTAATCCAGAAATTGAGCAAACAAGCTGAAGGAAATCACATGGACCGTGAATGGGCCACTGGGCCGAGGGATGAGCCTTGAAGTCTAAGATTCGTTTGATGCTCTTGTTGGGCCTTGAAGCCGGAAACTGGAATGAATGAGTTATGCAAACTATCTTGGATTCAAATGTTTTATAGGCTGAAATTCTGGATTGAGAGCGAAGCTCATGGGCCAAAACTATGAATTGGTCTATGGGCTCAAATGGAATGAGTTATGAGTGTGGTACTTGGGCCAGAATGATTGCTCTATATGTGAGCTGGAATTTGGGCCGAGTGATTTTGGCTGGGCCCAAAAGATGACACCTAGATCTAGGGTTTTGGGTTAGGGTCATGATAAGAAGTCTACCTAGACTAGAATGAGCCCTTGGGCCAGAATGGGTTTGGGCCTGAAGTAAAGCACATGAGCTGAAATGGTCCCTAAATCATAAATGGGCCTAACTTTCTTTGGGCCAGAGAAAATGGTTGCTAAGCCGAAAAAGATTTTATTTTCAGGACTTGTGAGTTATTTCAAGTTCAGGTGAATTTCTTTTTATGGGCCTAGAACTAATGGGATAGTTTAAATTGGGCCGGAAGAAAAATCACCTAAGTCTTGGTTTTTGGGCTAAAGCCCAACGACTCACATGTAAACCAAACAGGGCCTCTGGGCTGCAAACAAATAGAGCTACCAATTCGGGTTGGGCTAGGTTGATGTAGGAGAAGTTCCTATCAATCTCTAGGCTGGGTAGTGGGCCGATCATACAAGCAAACAAGGCCCACACAAATTCAACATGTCCTCACTAGACGTTTAAATCAAACCGGGTATGGATCGATCCGGAGAGGTGCTTGGGGCATGGGCACAGGTCACCACAAAGGAATGGGGCTTGCATGCTATTCTCTTTGGGCTTCCCCACTCTTTTCACATCACCTGAAGGTGTGCGTCTATGATCGGGTCTTTGACAGACCAAACAATGGGCTAGGTAAGGGCACTGCCAAGAAAACGCTTGGGGCTAAGGCCCAGGTATTAAGGGGGTGTGGTTAGATGACACCCTCCTCTTTTCCACCATTTATTCACATCACCTAAAAGGTTTGAGTCCCTGACAGGGGACCCTCAAACAGGTCCCGGGGTGAAATCAGTTTGCGTGGACCCTCGCTCTCATATGATGCAAAGGTGCAAAAAATTAAAGTGCGCACGAAAGTAAACAAACAGAGTAATAGAGCCATAAATAAACATTTTCGAGTTAAGTCCTCTTTCTTCAAATTAAACAAGTTAAAATTAAGAACTTTGTCCCCTGCAGAGTCGCCAGTCTGTGAGCCTTGATTTTTAAACCCTACCCTATGTTGATTAAGATTGATTAGGATCTAGTCGGGTTTAGGTCCACTTATAACCTAAGATTAATAACTATGTCATATAACATTAATCATTAAAACCTAAGCTACCTCACTGGAACCTATTATGAGTCACCACCTAATTTTTACCTATATCAAATTAGGAAAGGAGAGTTTGGGTTCGGGGGCTTGATATTTGACATAATTAGGGTTCAATTACTTTCATTACCCCTAGAAGTCGTTTTTCCTCTACTTAGTTTAATTACGGCTTATTATGAGTCGTTTTAACCTAAGTGCCTGAGCTTCTGTTTTTTGTGTGTTTTTAGCATTTTTTGACAGAAAATTAAAGTAAAATTAAAAAAATCGTAAATAGGGTTTCGAAGGCAGAATTAGGTCAAATTTTGTTTCCGTCCGTGGCTACGGACCTAATGTCCGAACCCATGGACCCTAGTTAACCTATGTGAACATAAAAGTTGAATTAAATAGAACACACAAATTTGAAACAGTCCGGGGCCACAGACAGGATGTCCGTGGGCCCGGACATTGTTTTAGAAAACCTAAATTTTGAAAATTTAAAAATCCCACCGCCGTCCGTGGGTGTCCATGGCCACGGACAACCCGTCCGTGGTCCCGGGCCATAGGTCCGAGGTCCTGGACCACCCACGGACAGGGGTTTTCTGGTGGTTCCCGACGGTGTTTACGGCTCAAAATTTATGGGCGTGTAGCCTGAAAGATGTACAATACGTTAGTAATCAACAAATTTTAATTTGAAGTCAGAATAATGACGAAACTTAGAAAACAAGTTAAAGGGAAAAAACAAAAACCAACAACTATACAGAAGCCGGAAAGAGTCGGCTCAAACCCAAATTTCAATAGAAAGTCAGAAAGGTCATGGGGAGTTAGAAAACAAAGATTTCTACCTGTTTACCTTCGGATTTGAGGTGCCTCTTCACGTCGGGATTCTTCAGAGGCTCCATGATGCCGGTTCCAGATTGAGTTCGACCCGAGCTTCTGGTTGTTGATTGTGGATGATGTTCTTCACGTTTTGGAGGTGGTTTGGTTGATGTATGATGATTGTTGAAGTGTTGGGAGTTGAAAAATGTGTTTAAGTGGTGATTTCGGGGGGGTTCTTGATGTAATTTCGGTGTTTGGATGTGTAAAAACGTGGGGGACTTGTGACGGCAAGGTTTTATGACTTTCTAGGGATCTTGAGGTTCTGATTTGATCAAGGGATAAGGCTCCTTATATCGGCTTCCTTACAGATAGAAAAATCTGGTAAAAAACCGAGATTTATCGACGTTTTAGCTAAGGGCTTCCAAAAGGAATTTGACTATGAAATTTTAAACATGGATAAAGGATTATATTTATGATTTTTCTAAAGTAGAATCAATGTTTATGGATATTGGAATATTTTTAAATTCAATTTCTCGTCAGATTCAATCAGAAATTGCTAGAAAATTATTGGAAATTTAAAAAATCAAAATTCCTACGCCATTATGCCCAAAATGTCATCCTCTATCATGGGTTAAAATTTTAAAGCATTTTGAATTGATTTGACCCTTATTTGGAGGAGAGAGAAAGCCTGTAGGGGGCTGAGGAGCCTTGAAAAATTACGAAAATGCCCCTAGAGATGACTAAGCTGTCCCTAGTACTCTGAAATGTGCCGATCGAACTGGGAACCCTCGCTACTAGCCTATTAGTAAAGACTCTCTTCCGGGGGGGTTGAAATTTTGGGTATAACAGCAGGGCTGTTGGATTGGTTTTGTATGAGCCAAATAATGCTTTGGGAAATGTTAGAATTGTAGGGAACCTCTGTCAAATTTCTGTAGGAAATTAGGAGACTTAAGTAATTAAGGAGAGGAAATAACCTACTAGTAACTAGGTGTGTTTTGGAGTTTAATGTGAGTAGTTAACCACTTTGAAAACTAGAATTGAGAGAGATGTCTAATTGACTAGAACCTTGGATGAAAATAATGCAAGTTTATAGCTATATGGCATTAGTTGAAGAGCCATTAAGTTAGTGAAAAGAAAGAAAGCAAAATCTGTAGCAAGAACTTCAAAGAAAATTAAGAGTGGGAAAATTGTGTAATTTAAACAAGAATTGAGTAATGAGTTTAGTAAATGATTTTTTGAGAGTTTAGAGTTTCAAATTAGTGCTAAAACATGTTAGAATATATGTGTGAAGATTGGAGAAGAAATGGGCAAAAGAATGGAGTTAGAACAAGTTTTAAAATGTGAAAATCTGTCAAAAAGTAGCACGGTCCGGGACTTAGGTCCAGGACCAAGTCCCGACCAACATGAAAAATTAGCCGTGAGTTGTGCCAGGGTGTGGTCCGGGACTTGAGTCCAGTACTAGGACCCGGACCACCCATTAAAAATGTCCAAAACTTCACTTAAGTATTGGCCCGGGACTTGGGACCCAAACAAGGTCCCTGACCAACACTCAATTGCTTAAAAAAGTGTGTAAATGGTAGTTTAAGTTGTGGATTTGAATGGTATTGGTATTATGAGATTGTTATGATTTAATTAAGGACATGTTATGGCCATTAGGGGTATAAACAAGTTTGAGAAGTGATAAGAAGTTAATAATTTATGTGAATGGAATTAAAATGTAAGGAGTTAGTAATTGTAAATCAGGAAACACTAAAGATGAAGTGGGTTAGGTTAATTATATATAATTAACTGCCCGATTCCATGAATGTAATGGGATTGGAATAGTTAGATTCTGAAGGAGAGTCGGTATCCCAAGAACTACGGTGAACGGTATGATCTTCTCATACCCTGTATGATACCGAGGTTACCTCGATTTGTGTGTTTGTGCGTTTATGTGTTATCACCCAATCAAGATAAAATGCACGAATCGGGTTTATTGCACTTCCTTATGCTTGTGCTGTATTATTCCTTGTTGAATTATGCTTGGACTATGAAGTTTATATAATTCATGAAAGATATGATTGTGAGTGAGTACTTGATTGATTGATTGTGCAAGGGTGTTAACCTTAACTTTTGAATGTGGACTTCTCACTAACTCCCTAACTATCTAACATTTCTAACTTTGAGAAATTGGTAATTTGGAGTATTTGAGAAGCCCGATATAGCTTCGGCCACGCGTGAGGATGAGAAGACACGAGAGGTTGTTATCCTAGTCCTGGCATATCCTTTCTCAATGGTCCAAACCCCTTAAATGGGTAGCAATCTGGGGAAGTAAGCCAACCTAAAGCCTGGTGGTGAGACGGTGTAGTCTCTGCCCGGAGGTCATACCGACTTGACTTGAGTATTAGTGTAAAGAGAAGTATTTGGTATTGTAAAGATCATGGCTAGTGTAAGTCATTGATCAAGAGTAAAAGAGTAAGAACATCCGAATAACCCGGATGGGAAATTGACTAACAAAGTGATGAGGTGTGAACTTGAGGTGTGTATCTCAAGACCTCGGTTGATCTATAAATTGCCTTCCATTTGTATGCATTGTACATTGTATATGAGTGTGCTGTTGAATGTATTGGAATGCATGTTGAATGTACAATTGTATGAGTTTAATGTTGTTCATAATAACGTGTGTGCTTGCAAATAAAATGAACACCATGTAGGCGACAAAGTAGTTGGCGTACCCCCATTAGCACGTGGGGTATGTGAATTTCATGCCAGCAATTTGCTGAGCCTCTTGGGGCGCTGTTTTTATTTTCCAGGTACCCAAGAAAGTTGATGGTCGTGATGAGACCGAGATGTCTTGATTTTTGATAGTTAGCAAATTATATTAGTGTACCAAGTTGTATATAGGTTAGTAGCCTTTTGAATTACCAGTGTACCATGTGGTACACCCGTATGTATTTTAGGGGAAGTATGTAGACTTGTGAGACATGGGTAGGATGTTAGACTCATGGTAATTGTGTTTAGACTTGTGAGAACAGATTGTACTTTGGGTTGTACATTGGTAGACTCAGTACATTGGATTGTAAGTATTGAGCACTGTATTGATTGGAGAATTGTAAATACTCGGTTCAGAAATGAAGTGTTGCTTGTACATGTTAGTACTCGGATATTCCGGTCCATCAGACCGTTACTGTATTTGGAGTAGAACTTGTCGTATAGTAGATTCTAAGGATTGGAAGTCCCGGAGACAGTTCCCGGTCGAACAACAATAGTACCCGCACTTAATAGTGGTAGAATGACAATCCTAACTAGGAGGTGACTGGAACTTACGACAGCATGGGGCGACATGCTTAGCAGTCGCGAGGACCTGGCTGGTTGAGCGGTAGCAGGAAGAGAAGCACTAAGCGTGCAATGAAACGGATGAAGGAGCAGTAACAAAACCCGAGACACATGTCTACGGGATCGCATCAGTTAGATCATACCACCGATGATATACTAACCGACTAAGGAAATAGTCAGGAGAGGTTAACTCCAAAACTATAACGCCAAGAGGTTACAATACCTGACCGACATAGCTTAGACAACTACGAGAGCATTCACGAGATGTATTGCGACAGGACTACGAAGTAATGCCTAACCATGGTAAGTCTCGGTAACCACGGTAAACGTATGGGAACGAGCAACAAGGAAAACATAGAACTAAATAAATAGGGATCTCTAAGGATTGGAGAAATGCCCTGATCAACGACAACCATGTCAAGATCACTGAGAAGTTACTCAGAAGATTGATTAACCTAAGAAAAAGATCAGCGGATCAAGGGAAGAGCCGACTAAGCTACCAAATATGCAAAGAAACAATACCGTGACCGGTATAGGTTAACCCAAAAACACCAATATCGCGCACTTGCCATGGCAAGTGTAGTAAAAACAAGATTATTCAGAAAGACTTTAACAAACCACAAGTACTTAGTAAAGTACCGTGATCACAATGAAGCAACACAGGATCACGAATCCTAAGGATTTGAAGAATGAAACCTTGGAAGGGCCAAATGGCCTAACCACTGCATTAAAGGATATTCCAGTCAGCGAGAAGCTAGACTTGGTCAGAATTGCCCGGCATTGAAATGCCATGAGAACTTTTCTTTCAAACTCAAAAATTTTCTTTTAAACTCAAATTTTCTTTTAAACCTCAAATTTTAAAACCAAACCAGAAGAACCACAATAAGTCATCATAGGACGATATAAGAGGAGTTGACCACAGAATACTTCACCTAGGCATGTGACGAACACTACGAGTGTACAAAAATGAGATGTGGGACGACCGTACTCCGATAGGAGCTTGCGGGCCTGACATACCTACTTATAGGTTAGTCGAGTAAGTAGCAATGTATCAGTAAGGTACCCCACATACGCATAACGGTGGTGTATAGAACACGGGAAGTAGTCAACTCCGTTCTATGGACAACAAGTAAGTTCAAACCAGAACAGTTGGACACCTCGGCCAACTCAAGAGAAAGAACACTGTTAAGCTAAAGAGTCTAAATGAATCAGAGATGTCATCTAAGGAAAACGATTAAGATTTAGGAAGTGCAAGGATCATATATTACTAAGTATAAACATTGGATATGTCTCAGAGATTGCGAAGCAAATGAATGATAACTGGAATGAGTACCCATCCTAAAAACAGTAAGATGAATGCCTAGCATGGACACGTTAATGTTCAAAGAACGGATAGAATTCTTAGAACAATCATCATGGCTACCAGGAAAGTTATTCTTCACCAAAGAGGATGTTTGACCCGGTCTAGAACACAAGGAGAAAGTATCAACAGTCTACCCAAGAATGGGAGACACTATAACTCTAAATGGGATAGTTCAAATATGATACCGCAAGGCGGTGTAGTTAACACTACATATCATAAACATTAGCCAAATGTAATGACGTAACCTAACAACGCCCAGGAGCAATCCTTCATGGGTGTCTGAGTTAACAATAGTTGAATGAAGTGTCGTGATAAGAACGCGGGAGCAAAAACAAACACTCGGTCAGAAAACCAAAGGGATTCCACTTAATTAGGAATACCCTAAATCACTAAGAGGCACTGATTAATACCAGATTGTCAAATGGGCCTTCCATTAACGGAAGCGTAATGCAACGAACTTATCATGGAGCCCAATAATACCTCCAACCACATGATGGTATACGGAGAAGTCGGAATATGTATAAACAACCTGCAAAGAGCATAACTCGCAGCGAAGTGGCCTAAAAGCCATGAACTAGCTACTTTATGTGGTTGCAAAACCCACTTTAAATAATAAGAAGAATGGCACCAGTAAGAGAAGGAATATTATTCCATACAAATGAATAGAGCGGCAATCGTACCACTCGATTTGAGCTCAATGTAATGAGAAGCTTAGTGGGAATACCACTTTGGGTGCCACTGTCACTAGAGCATCAGCCTAGTATACAACTCACACAGTGATTAGTTTTTTTTCCTACTCTAAATAGTAATAGTAGTACAAAGAAATGAGAACCTAAGTGACAACACCATTGATTCGACCCACGCTTGGGCACTATGAGAAAATCAATGAAGTGGGGATATCTCTCATTATCATGAGGCCACTAATGCGGTGATTATGTGAACCCTCCAGAAAAAGCTTTCACCCATTAAAACATCGAGCTTAAGCATATGATTATTGTAAGGAAACAACTTGAACGAGAAAAGGAAATTCCAAGAACCGTTTGAATGAAGAGAATTTGATAGTAGTGGTTGAAAACCGAAGAGTAGCCGGTTAGAAGCAAACACAAAATGGGTACAATATGGATTGTAGAGTGATAGCGCTTAAAGAGCATAAAAACTTAAAGAGTAGTATACTCTGTAGTCAACCAAGCAAATAACGAACCATTGTATGAATGTTGGAAGTACATAAGCATAGGCTAACACAGTAAAACCTTGTCGTGAGGCGTATGAGTGGAAATAAACCCCTCAACACAAGCTTTCACTTATCTGTGATGAAATACCCTATATTAGAGAACTGTACCCATAAACCCTTGAAATTCCTTGGATGTCCCAATGACGTGCATAGAGAAGTAAGACTGCACGACCAGACCTTGTATCCAATACTCAAGATTTAGAAGGCGGTAAATGTCAAGAACAAGCAGTGTAAGTGTGTAATACAACACATCAAATGACCAACATTGAAAAGAGATCGTGACTCAGTGGAGTACCCCTTCCTTGGTGAACCAAGTTACTCGGTAAACAGTATCATAAGTGATGAAATAATGTGAGGGAAACTAACCTACACATGAACCCAAATCTGGAGTAAAACATCTTCACTTTAAAAGATAAAAATCTTACAGTTTGATACGGCAACAGCCATACAGAAGAACCTAGAGAACTCCCAGTGTGTTTACATCACAAGGGATTGAATATAAAATGAGATATTGGAGTGAACGGTTCAGGAGTTGTACCAACAACAGGCAAGGTATAAAGGAAAGCTACCATAGTAGCAGAGGCCGCAAAACACTTACCCGCACAAAGAACAAAACATGGTGTACAACAGCCGGCCATTATATGAATATAATTGGATAATGATATGGAAGATAAAATGACCCATGAGCTTGATTCAGTGTGATGATTGTAACGCCCCGTTTTACCACCACCATTTACTTAGTCATTCTTTTTTTAAAAAAGAAACGTGCCATAACTGAAATATCATCATTAACTTGTATTATACATGCGTCAGTCTTTTTACATAAGGTCCCCTAATACTATCACCCGAGTGTTACCGCCACACTTACTAAAGACTAGTAAGTGTAAGGCTATTACCACCACACCCCTTCATTAGCTATCTTACAACGCTGTTTCCCTACCAAAAGAGTGACACAACCAACCCGTCACTTTACACCTTAGTACCAAAAGACCCCTTCCAGCCAACTACTATATTAGCTCCTACTCCTATTTTACACCAAAAGCAAGGGGTATCAAAGACTATTACATCATTAGCAACTTAGCATGGGACTACTTCCATGTACTCATAAATAGTGGAAACTTCATAGGTAATGGACTGACTACTGCCATTCTCCGGGTGCCTAAAACCCCGTATCTTCTTGTTCCACTCCTCAAGCACTATCTCGGTGACCCCAGGCTGTATACTCCGATAGGTGACAAACATGAAAATATAGAAAGTATCGGTGGACTCGTCCTCAGTGCAGAGAAGGTGACCATCCCAGTTACCCTGAACACACAAAGTTCATATACACAGGAAAACACAAACAAATAAAATCAGTAAAAACTGAGTAACACTACCACACCCCCGTAAAAACTTATTTTCTCTTTAAAACCTTTGTTTTCAACAAATATTAACAATATAACAAATCAGAATAGATCACACACCATTTACCTGTACCAGGAATTATCAAGAGATAATTAATATCATAAACAAGATATTTCCAAATGAAGTCCACCACCACCACCACCCACCCTATGTCCTTAAGTGTGCACACCCCCCTATTGAAAACTTCTGCCCAATAGGAGTAGATCATAGTGGCAGCTCCAACTCATTAGTAGGAGCTTATATTGTTGCCGGAACGTCGGCTTGGCCTTAAAGGCTCTCACAAGAGGCATAGCCTTAGGATAACCATGATATCAACATCACACAATACTTTCCACCACCACCACAAGAGGTTATCCTTAAACACATTTGCAAACCATGAGTAAGATATCATAACCAAGCTTTACACAAGTAGTAATTCACACATCAAGCTCACCACTTGTAAAATAACCTTAATAACATCATAAAAATATCATTCAAGCTCCAATAAATCAGAGAATCAAACAATTTCCAAGAAACCACCTTAGAAAGCTTAAATTCTTATTTTTGACCAAAATCACTATTCACCAACTTAAATAACTTCCAAAGGAGTCTCGGCTTAAAATTTAACCATGATCCAATATCAACAACACAAGTATCTCCCCAAATTTCAGCTCAAGATAATTAGGAAACCCATCCAAACACTCAGAAAGGCTTAAAGCACATTTTCTCATTTTTAGCTTCTTTACCTTGTCTAACCGACTTAATTTCTCCATTCGACTTTATTTTTCACCCATAAACATATATTCACTATTCAAGATTACCCTCAAAAGTTTAGCTCAAAATCATGTCGGAAACCCATCCAAACAATTCCTAAAGCTTAAAGCTCATTTTTCTCCATTTTCAAAGTTCTTTTGAGTTTTCCTACTTCCCAACCTGATTTCGACTTGATTTTCTAGGATAATCACAAATATTCATCCCTAGTTTACTGTAAAAAGTTTAAGAAAATATGAGATAGTATTCGTAGGTAACCAAATAGAATGACTTAAGAAGGAAAATAAGCTTAAAGGGTGAAAGTGATGTGCATAGATGTTACCTGTCCTCTCCTAGCCATTTTGATGTTCTTATACCTTGATTATAAGTTGATTGAGCTCAAAATCTCCACCAACCAAGTCGCCCACCTTGGATTTTGGCTCCCACTCCTTAAACTTGCCTTTTTCCTTAATTTTAGCTTAATTACTACCTTAGATTTGTGTTTCCAATGGAGGAGTGTTGTTGCCTAAGCTCCAATGGTGTTTCCTAGCTTAGGAGAAACAAGGTAGATGAAGAAGAATGGCCACCTTGCTCACCTACCATGGCCGACCTCCACCCCCCCTTTTTATACTAAATTTCATCCTTATCCTTTAACTTATAATCATTACTTCTAGAATTGTCCATAGCCATTGATTTGCTTCAAGTGTCAAAAACCAATCCTAACCATCCATTACAACCGCCTTGAATGGATAAGGAGGGGGCAAGTTGCCTTGATCATCATTGCAAATAGTAAGGAGGTGTGAATAGTGGTGAATAGTAACCGAGATATTTTCTCTCCTTTCCTAGATATTTTTGGCCACCACCTTAGGGCATGTTTGGCTTGAGCCTTTATGGGTATTAAACTATATGTGTAGGTATGTTAATACTAGTGTGGGTTATCAAGTTCCAGGAATTTCCTCAGGTTACTTATGAGCTCTCCCGAAGCCTCGTTTGCCCAGAACCACTAAATACTGAAAAATGTAACTAAATTGTCTTATATTAAAAGAAGAAAGATATGATTGTTTCTTTCCTCAAAACACTCTCAAAAGTATCTAACACTCTTCCTAGGGTTGATAACCACTCTCAGTTCCTAGGAATTTAGTATTTTTGGAAATTTCAGGAATCCTGCGAAACTAAGGTTACCGGGTGATACTCCGGGAACTAAGGTTCCTAATGTTCACCAAGCACCTCCAACTAATTATAACCTTCTCCATCTTTAGAAATTAGGGTTTCCTAAGGTTTACAGTTAAGCAAGGCCCTAATCACAGTTTAGAAATTTGGGGTATTACATCCTCCCCCGTTAAACAAAGCTTCGTCCTCGAAGCTAATTCATTACACCCAACAATACAGTCACATACTCCAAGAAATTAAAACAATATTCCACACAATAATTCCCAGGTAACTTTATCAACCACAGATGATTCAGCAACATCACACAAAACCTCAGACACACCAATCCCATCTATCACACAATATAAACCATTCACAAATTCAATGATACCACATATATAAAATCATGAAGAAACAATTCCTAAAATAACATTCAAGTATTACCAACCATTTCTAGCACCAACAACATTCACAATCACAAACATTCACAAACACTAATAATCATTCACCACTTACCATACGACTCTCCCCCCCTAAAAAGAAAGTTTCTCCTGAAACTTTAATTGCTAACCTTAATCAAAGAGTTCTGGGTGTTGAGCTCTCATCTTGCCTTCTAGTTCCCATGTAGCTTCTTGAACCCCATGGTGAGTCCATAAAACTTTAACCAAATCCACAGACTTCCCTCGAGTCTCCCTCGTCTTACGATCCAAAATTTCAATCGGGTGTTCCTCATAAGTCAAATTAGGTGCAACTCCTACCTCGTTCGGTTGCAACACATGTGATTCGTCTAGAACATACCGTTTCAATTGTGATACATGGAAAACATTATGGACCCTATCCAAGTTCATCGGCAAAGCTAATCGGTAAGCCAAATTTCCAACCTTTTTCAATACTTCATACGGACCGATATACTTAGGAGCAAGTTTTCCTTTCTTGCCAAATCGTACCACGCTCTTAGTGGGTGAAACCTTCAGAAATACCTTGTCCCCCACATTGAATTCAACTGGCCTTCTATGCAAATCAGCATAAGACTTTTGCCTATCTTGTGCAGCTTTCAATCTCTGCCGAATGTTCTTGACCTGCTGGGCCATCTCCTCTGTTAACTCAGGCCCTACCATAACCACCTCCTGTGTATCATTCCAACATAGAGTACGACACTTCCTACCATATAAAGCTTCATACGGGGCCATACGGATACTTGAGTGATAACTGTTGTTATATGAAAATTCAATCAAATGCAACTTGTCACTCCATGACCCTTGATAATCCATCGCACAAGCCCGCAACATATCCTCTAAAGTTTGAATAGTTCTCTCCGTCTGCCCATCAGTCTGTGGGTGGTAAGCTGTACTAAGGCTCAATTTTGTTCCCATGGCTTTTTGGAATTGCTGCCAAAACCTTGAAATAAACCTAGAATCTCTATCTGAAATAATTTCCATAGGGACTCCGTGATATTTAACCACATTCTTAATATATGCCTCCACCAGCTGTTCCATAGACCAAGTACTTTTCATTGGAATTAGTCTAGTAGTCTTGGTCAACCGATCTACAATCACCCAAATCTGATCCATCCCACCTCTGGTCGGTGGTAATCCCACTATAAAATCCATGGATATCGAATCCCATTTCCACATGGGTATATCCAATGGTTGCAACATTCCTCCTGCTTTCTTATGCTTAACTTTTGACATGTTAGACACTTCGACACATGTTCAGCTACCTCCTTTTTCATGCCTGGCCACCAAAAACCTTTCTTCAAATCTTTGTACAACTTGTTTCCTCCCGGATGTATGGAATATGCAGAATTATGAGCTTTCTGCATCAACTTCCTTTTAATATCGCCACATGAATCTGGTACACACCATCTTCCACGAAATCTCAGACTACCATCATCATAAATCTTAAAATCTGGGGCTTCTCCTTTTTCTACTTTTTCCTTTATTTTCCGTAGCTTCTCATCCTCTTGCTGGTGATGCAAAATTTCTTGTAAATGTCGAGGAACGCGTTCATACTAGCCAAAATTTCTCTCATCCCCTCCCCCGTTACCACCTCGAGGCTCAACCTTTTGAAATCTTGTACCAACTCATCATGTAATATCCAATTAGCTTCTCCCTCGTGACTCCTCTTTCGACTTAAGGCGTCTGCCACCACGTTGGCTTTGCCTTCATGGTATAAAATCTCCAGATCATAATCCTTAATAAGTTCCAACCATCTCCTTTGCCTCATATTAAGCTCTTTTTGAGTGAAGATATATTTCAAGCTCTTGTGATCCGTGTAAATCTTACAAGAAGTTCCATACAAATAGTGCCTCCAAATTTTCAAGGCAAAAACTACAGCTGCAAGTTCCAAATCATGAGTAGGGTACCTCGTCTCGTAACTTTTCAACTGTCGAGAAGCATAGGCAATGACCTTGCCATTCTGCATCAATACACACCCTAATCCATATTTAGACGCGTCACTATACACCTCAAAACCTTCTGTACCACAGGGCAACGTAAGAACTGGTGCTGTGGTTAACTTCTCCTTCAAAATCTGGAAAGCTTTTTCACAATCCTCATCCCACTTATACCGCACTTCCTTTTCATCAGTTATGTAAGCGGTCTTGCAATTTTAGCGAAATCTTGAACAAACTTCCTATAATATCCAGCTAACCCAAGAAAACTTCTAACTTCTCGAACGTTCGTTGGCCTGGGCCAATCCTTAACAGCCTGAATTTAGCCGGGTCAACCGAAATTCCATCTCCGGTTACCACATGTCCTAAAAACGATACTTCCTTGAGCCAAAAAATCACACTTAGATAATTTGCATACAACTTCTCTCCCTTAAACTTGTCGCAGATGATCAGCATGTTGTCCCTCATCCTTCGAATACACCAATATGTCGTCAATAACACCACCACAAACTTATCAAGGAATTGGCTGAATACCCGATTCATTAAATCCATAAATACTGCCGTGCATTTGTTAGCCCGAATGGCATAACCACATACTCATAATGACCATACCTAGTTCGAAAGGCTGTCTTTGGTATATCCTTTTCCGCTATCTTTAACTGATGATAGCCTGATCTTAGATCAATCTTAGAAAATACTTTCGCTCCTTGTAGCTGGTCGAACAAATCATCAATCCTAGGCAAGGGATATTTATTCTTGATTGTGACGTTATTCAACTCCCTGTAATCAATGCAAAGACGCAAAGTTCCATCCTTCTTTCTTACAAACAAAACTGGGGCTCCCACGGAGAAGCACTCGGTCGAATATAACTTTTTCTAAAAGTTCCTCCAACTGTTTCTTTAACTCATTCATCTCATTCGGGGCCATCCTGTAAGGATGCTTAGAAATTGGAGCTGTTCCTGGTACTAAATCAATAGTAAACTCAATCTCACGGTCAGGTGGAAGTCCAGGAATTTCTTCTGGAAAAACATCCGGAAACTCCCTGACTACTAGAAGATCCTCAAGTGCGGATGACTTGGTTCTTGCACCAATTTTTCCTCTTGAACACAACACATATAAACTGGCTCTCCTTTTCGCAACTCCTTCAAGAACTTTAGGGAGGTAGAATTTTTACCCTTTGCTTGGCTCCTTCGCATGTGTATGACACTCTCTTCCCTCTCTTCCACATAAGCTAACCTTTTGCTTTTCACAATCTATGCGTCCCTTGTGCTTACTCAACCAATCCATCCCAAGATTATATCAAATCCTTCAAATCAAACTCTACCAGAGGTCCATCTCAAATTCTCTACCCTCTATAGTTACTTTTATTCTTTCCATCTTTCTAGTGCATCCTACCACTCTTCCCGTAGGTGTAGAAACAGAAATTTCAACTTCTATATCGGGGACTACTCCTACTTTCCTCAAGAACTCGGAGGATATAAAAGAACAGGTTGCACCGGAATCAAATAATACTTTAGCACTAGTTCCAAGAACTTGAAAAGTACCTGTAATGACGCCCCCTTCCTGTTGAGATTCAGCCTCCGTCTTGCTGATTACGTTGATATACCCTTGGTTCTTATAGCCTCCTCCTTGTGTATTTCCACTTCCATATTGTGTTGGCTTCCCCTGATTACTCCCTTGTCCACCCATATTACCTCTTGAACCATTATAATTATTCCTCTGGCCATTTTGATTATCCTGCTGTACTCCGCTTGGTTGTTACGATTGTTCTGGTTGCTGAAATTTCCAGCTGTAGCAGGTCTTGCTACCTGATCAATACCTCCTTCCATCCTTCTTACCCTACACTCATAGGCCCTATGGCCCAGCTTCCCACAGTTAAAACACACTTCACCAGCCTTCCTTCACAATCTTCACCTGGATGATTCCTTCCACAAAGCTTGCAATAAAAGTATCTAGTTCCTTTATCATTGAATCGCCGTCCCGGGTAATTGGGTCTGGCTCCTCCACTTGGTCTAACTTCTATTTTAGCCCTCTTATCAAAGCTCTCGGCCTTACGAGTCTCCATTCTCCTTTTTCGCCCCGTTTGTACTTCCTTCCTCCCCTGTTGTACCCTATAAAGATTAGCAGCTTATCGTACGCCTCTTGTAAAGTAGTTATAGGTATCACACTCAGAGCTTCTTGTAAATCCCAATTTAACCCTTTCCAGAAACGTTGAACCTTAGCAGTCTCATCAGGTACCACATGCGGAGCAAATCTAGCAAGCTCCACGAACTTAGCATGATAAGTTTTAACATCATCCATCCGCTGCCTCAATCCAGTAAATTCCTGATATTTCTGCAACCTTACATGCTCCGGATAAAATCTTTTCCTCATCACCTCCTTTAACATATTCCATCTAAAACCGGAATTCCTTTGAGTCTCTCCTCCTCCGCAGTCCACCACAGATCAGCCTCTCCTTTAAAATAAATACAGCCCCACTTACCTTCTTTTCTTCGGGGCAATCAATGATATCAATATTTTGTCAAACTCTCTGATCCACTCTTCCAGAATCACTGGATCCTCTTCTCCCGAATAAGTACTGGGTTTCATAGAGCTGCTATCCTCTGGGAGAAATCCTTAGGTATTTCAGCTCTAGCCTCGTGCTGCTCCAAGATTCTTCCCATACTCAGTGTCAACTCCCTCAGTTCATCCATCTGTCCTCTCCCCTCTCCATTCCTACTCGTCCACTCCCCTCTCCATTATTCTACACACAGATATGTTAGTTGCAGGCATATAAATATTAACTATAATCAATCAAGCACATAACACACAAATATCACAGCAAACATATTTCACAACCACATGGTTCTCCTAGTCTCCTAAACCTAAGCCTGGGTCACCTTGCTTCCTAGTGATAAGTGTCTAAATGAGCATGATTAATAGGTGTATTCATATATTATATCAGCACTTTTCTGCTCATTTCTCACTTATCGTATGTTTTCCTCTAGTTTATGTTCTATTGATTATCTCACAAATTTATTGGTTTAAACATGAGTAAAAGCCAAGCTAGGAGCAAAGTACACGAAGAGACGAACGCATAGGCGCAGACGGCTCGAAAAACGGAGTCCAAACGAAGAATCTAGAGCTCGTGAAGAAATAAGCCTGTACATCTTGATAACAAGCGGACGTCTCACACCAAGGCTACCGCCCCATATTGGGCGGACATCACACAGGCAACCGCCTCTAAAGGAGGCGACGTGAAGTAGAAACCCGCCACTATTGGGCGGTTGTCCAGGGCGGAAAACAAGGAGAAACCGCCACTATTGGGCGTTGTCAAGGCGGTTGTGAAGCCGCCCCGGTTTTTCTTCTGCGCCCGTCGTCTCTGCAACTTCCTCCGCCGACTGTCTGCAACTCGTCCACTGCCATATCTATCTACTCCGCACGCCTACCTTAATTTCCTCACGCGTGAGCTTTGTCCCCTGGCGCAATAAATGAGCAATCAACGAGCTCAATCATTTCCTCACTTCACGCGTTTGTTAAACTCCTCTGCTGCTTCTTCCTTTCCCTATATAAACACACGCAACTTCACAACACAATATCTCCCTTCCTCACAAATCCAAATTAGAACCACAGTACACCACCATTCACCACATTTCCACACCTACGATCCATTTCATCCTCTTATCCTCCACTTGCTCCTTTTATTTTTATTCGTCATTCCACCACGAAGCAGAAGCGATAAGAAGACCAGAAGAAAA
This sequence comes from Limonium bicolor, assembly GCA_023374045.1. Lineage (NCBI taxonomy): Eukaryota > Viridiplantae > Streptophyta > Magnoliopsida > Caryophyllales > Plumbaginaceae > Limonium > Limonium bicolor. The sequence continues at coordinate 29,857,123 of CM041781.1, read as the reverse complement.
GGGAGCTGGAGCAGAACGAATCGCAGTCAGTCTCCGCCGGCAGTCTCCAAATTAATGGCTATCATATCTTGCTTTCTTTTTTTTTTCTTTTAATGTCTGAGTGATTTTATTCGTATCCTAGGATGGGTTTGACCCCAAATAATTCAAACTTATTTTTAATACCAAGTTTGCTTATAAATATTTGTTTTGTCTCTCTAAATATTAATGCTTAACAACTGATCATTTTTTATGGCATTTACGGTTTCTCTTATTTCAATGATTTTGTAAATCTGAGAATAGACCACAAAGAAAGACAAACGTTAGATATTATCTCCTTGATTAGCAGATAAAATCCAGCGCTGTTATTAAAAGAATTCTTGCTTAATGCTAATTAATGATTTTAGACTTTTTCTGATTGTAAAAAGTCTATTGAATTAATTAAGAGTTGTCCATTATCTCTATTTTAGGAAGGGCCACAAAATAAATTCTTAAACAGACAATAAGAGCAAATAGATTATAATTATTGTCTGTACTTAAATAAATATTTATCACCTATTTCACTTATTAAACTTGTTTTAATTCCTTTCAGCAAATATTGTTAATGCTTTAGCGTGACAAACTACTGCATTTATTTGGTAACTATCAACATATGATTTTGAGATAGTCAAAGTACCACAAAGGAATTAATCTTGTATTTACACACCGGATTGAGCAGGAAAATACTAAGGCTATTATCTTAGAGTTCGTAACTGACAATTATTAACTCTAATAGACAATAAATATTTGAAGACAAGATTATAAATTGTTTAAGTATTTAGGAAATTCCCCCGTATCCTAGGATACCGTTTTCCATCCATTTACTTTATTTTACTGTATTTATTATTCTGTACTAATCCTAAAAATCAAGCTTGCCTCCGGCTAACCCCAATTTACATTTTATGATGCACTTTATTTATCTTTTGGTACATTTACTAAACTGGATAATTAATTAGATAATTGCGAGTCTCTGTGGATACGACCTTGTTGTACTACAAAGATTGGGTTCACTGCCCATAGTTAGCAAGATAGTTTAACTACTATTTTGCCCACACTAGTCAAACTCAAATTTTCCCTCCAGCTAACCTGGCTCTGATACCACTCTGTAACGCCCCGGTTTACAACACCATTTACTTAGTCATTCTTTTTTTTTAAAAAAAAGAAACGTGCCATAACTGAAATATCATCATTACTTGTATTATACTGTGTCAGTCTTTTTACATAGGTCCCCTAATACTATCACCGGAGTGTTACCGCCACACTTACTAAAGACTAGTAAGTGTAAGGCTATTACCACCACCATCCCTTCATTAGCATCTTACAACGCGTTCAAACCCCTACCAAAAAGTGACACAAACCAACCCGTCACTTTACACTTAGTACCAAAAGACCCTTCCAGCCAACTACTAGTTAGCTCCTACTCCTATTTACACACCAAAAGCAAGGGGTATCAAAGACTATTACATCATTAGCAACTTAGCATGGGACTACTACTTCCATGTACTCATAATAGTGGAAACTTCATAGGTAATGGACTGAACTACTGCCATTCTCCGGGTGCCTAAAACCCCGTATCTTCTGTTCCACTCCTCAAGCACTATCTCGTGACCCCAGGCTGTATACTCCTACGATAGGTGACAATCATGAAAATATAGAAAGTATCGGTGGACTCGTCCCCAGTGCAGAGAAGGTGACCATCCCAGTTACCCTGAACACACACAAAGTTCAATATACACAGGAAAACACAAACAAATAAATCAGTAAAAACTCAGGAACACGACGTAACCCACCCCCATAAAAACTTATTTTCTCTTTAAAACCTTTGTTTTCAACAAATATTAACAATATAACAAATCAGAATAGATCATACACCATTTATCTGTACCAGGAATTATCAAGAGATAATTAATATCTAAACAAGATATTTCCAAATGAATCCACCACCACCACCACCCACCCTAATGTCCTTAAGTGTGCACACCCCCTATTAAAAAATTGCCCAATAGGGAGTAGATCATAGTGGCAGCTCCAACTCATTAGTAGGAGCTTATATTTGTGCCGGAACGTCGGCTTGGCCTTCAAAGGCTCTCACAAGAGGCATAGCCTTAGGATACCATGATATCAACATCACACAATACTTTCCACCACCACCACAAGAGGGTTTCCTTAAACACATTTGCAAACCATGAGTAAGATATCATAACCAAGCTTTACACAAGTAGTAATTCACACATCAAGCTCACCACTTGTAAAATAACCTTAATAACATCATAAAAATATCATTCAAGCTCCAATAAATCAGAGAATCAACAATTTCCAAGAAACCACCTTAGAAAGCTTAAATTCTTATTTTTGACCAAATCACTATTCACCAACTTAAATAACTTCCCAAAGGAGTCTCGGCCTAAAAGGTTAATCATGATCCAATAGCAACAACAAAGTATCTCCCCAAAATTTCAGCTCAAGATCATTCGGAAACCCATCAAAACACTCAGAAAGGCTTAAAGCACATTTTCTCTTTTTAGCTTCTTTACCTTGTCTAACCGACTTAAATTTCTCCATTCGACTTGATTTTTCAACAATACCATATATTCAATCTCAAGATACCCTCAAAAGTTTTAGCTCAAAATCATGTCGGAAACCCATCCAACAATTCCTAAAGCTTAAAAGCTCATTTTTCTCCATTTTCAAAGTTCTTTAGAGTTTTCCTAACTTCCCAACCTGATTTCGACTTGATTTTCTAGGATAATCACTAACTATGCATCCCTAGTTTACTGTAAAAATTTAAAGAAAATAGGAGATAGGATTCGTATGTAACCAAATAGTATGACTTAAGAAGGAAAATAAGCTTAAAGGGTGAAAGTGATGTGCATAGATGTTACCTGTCCTCTCCTAGACATTTTGATGTTCTTATACCTTGATTATAAGTTGCTTGAGCTCAAAATCTCCACCAACCAAGTCGCCCACCTTGGATTTTGGCTCCCACTCCTTAAACTTGCCTTTTTCCTAAATTTTAGCTTAATTACTACCTTAGATTTGTGTTTCCAATGGAGGAGTGTTGTTGCCTAAGCTCCAATGGTGTTTCCTAGCTTAGGAGAAACAAGGTAGATGAAGAAGAATGGCCACCTTGCTCACCTAACATGGCCGACCTCCACCCCCCCTTTTTATACTAAATTTCATCCTTATCCTTTAACTTATAATCATTACTTCTAGAATTGTCCATAGCCATTGATTTGCTTCAAGTGTCAAAAACCAATCCAACCATCCATTTACAACCGCCTTTGAATGGATAAGGAGGGGGCAAGTTGCCTTGATCATCATTGCAAATAGTAAGGAGGTGTGAATAGTGGTGAATAGTAACCGAGATATTTTCTCTCCTTTCCTAGATATTTTTGGCCACCACCTTAGGGCATGTTTGGCTTGAGCCTTTTATGGGTATTAAAACTATATGTGTAGGTATGTTAATACTAGTGTGGGTTATCAAGTTCCAGGAATTTCCTCAGGTTACTTATGAGCTCTCCCGAAGCCTCGTTTGCCCAGAACCACTAAATACTGAAAAATGTAACTAAATTGTCTTATATTAAAAGAAGAAAGATATGATTGTTTCTTTCCTAAAAACACTCTCAAAGTATCTAACACTCTTCCTAGGGTTGATAACCACTCTCAGTTCCTAAGGAATTTAGTAATTTTTGGAAATTTCAGGAATCGTGCGAAACTAAGGTTTACCGGGTGATACTCCGGGAACTAAGGTTCCTAATGTTCACCAAGCACCTCCAACTAATTATAACCTTCTACATCTTTAGAAATTAGGGTTTCCTAAGGTTTACAGTTAAGCAAGGCCCTAATCACAGTTTAGAAATTTGGGGTATTACAATGATAAACAAGGGTTGGTAGATAAACTGGGCATGGAAGCCTATAGTCTGAACCATATGACAAGGATCTTACAGGAAACACATTGTGCATTCCTATTACAATTACATAAGGAACTGAAAGCATATTCCTAATGGATCAACTTGACAAGAGGAACAATAGCTTGGGACAAGAGTACCCGATTGCTAAAAAACCAACCGTACTAAATGCGGAAGACTTGCAAACACAACAAGGATTATGGTGTAAGCCAGTTAAGCGAAAACTTATGAACAAATCGTGTAGCCTTGGGCCGAAGGAGCACAAAGAGCGTTGGACAGACCAACAATCACAATGCATAAATTTTACAGGAATAAAAGCGGAAAGAAGTTTAGGAATGCTATAAGGACCGATGCATATGAAATGCAGGGTCGGACAAGAAGAATACTTGTACAAGAACCAAATAAATGAGCGTAATGTAGAAGCCACCAATAACGGAGGAAGCATTACATACAAAGTAGTAGCTCGACCTCAACCGACAACAAGTCAGAGGAACTAAGTGAGTAAACACAGGGGTATGCAAAATAGATTTCCAGAAAACTGGATAGAAAATCTATAACACAATGAGTTCACGCACGGTAAGAGATACCACGTGCTGGTTGAGAAACCGAATATCCCAAGATAAAAGAGACAAAAAGTAAATGTGTAATACGTTAAGAATAACAAAAAGGGCGAATTAAGCTCTAAAGTTATCAGGATCACGCAGCAGAAGCTAGTGGGCCCTAGCTCAGAAGTTTAATGTAGCAAGATGAGTAGAAGAGAATGGTAAATTATCAATGCCTTGAAGCCTAATAGGCTAGAACCGAACCGGTTATGAGTTAAATAAACTCCAATGAGAATTCTTGGGGCTGGGACTAAACCGTCAATATGGTTAAGACCCTTTGACCAGAATACATTGTATACTAGACTGCATGGAGGCTAAAACGCTTCAGGACACCCGAATTCAGTGAACCAATGTTCAACAATAACACATGGTAGATTACGTGGGCGTAATCCCTTTTAGGGGGGGGGTAGAGTGAAAAACCACTTAGTGTATGTTTCACATTTTAAGTACGTAAACTACAGTGTGCATAGCACAAATGAGAATTGTTTTGATGATTGACATGTATGTTACATAAACATATGCACCCATTCATGGCCTAGTTATGGTTATTACGCACAAGTGATGCGAATACCATGTATATAAAAATATACCTATCTTGTTAACTCGTGTGTGAGTATACAAGGAGAAAGAAGTAGAGAAACTTCCGAGGAATGAGAATCCCAATAGTATATGTCTAGCTGACATTGGACATCCCATTGTAATGCATGAGTCTGTATAAAACCGATGTAGAACCTAGAGGGAATTGAGTTCCCTAGGTGATTGTTTTGAGGCAAATTGAGAATGATGGGTGGACTGAGCTCCACAAGTATTGTATTCCGTAGATAAACTATTTCAGATGATCGAGAATAATGGATGAAAGGAGTAATAGTTGAGGAAATGAGTCCCATAGGTAGTGAATTCCCAAGTAAATTAATTGGAAGTAAATTGAGGATGATTGATGGACAGAGTTTCATCCTTTGAAGATGTATTGATTTACGTTTATGACTAGATTCATTAAAAGATAGAAAATGGGAAATGTTTGAACTAGTTTCTGTGAGAAACTGAAGTGGGAAGTCGAACTTGATCTTGATCAGATCAAGGGAACTAAACACAAATTGGGGTGGGAATATAGTTCAACACTGATGCTGATCACATCAGGGTTGAATAATGCTTGAAGCTCCCTCAAGTGGTCACAAGTAAACACGCTTAGGATAGATACAATGAGAATAAATTGGATTCAGAGCTGATTGTGTTTTCAAAAAGGGTTTCTAACTAATATTTACAAAAAGGATTTTCCTTCAAACTTGAGAATGAAGAATAGTTTTGAAACCACTACACCGGACAAGAACAGCGGGATCCTACGAAAAAGTATTTTTGCATTGCTTCGGGATAGCTTTGCATTGTATGTATGCATATATCGTGCATTGTAAAACCAGATGGGTGGTTATAATGTTGATTATAGTGATTGTAATGCTTGCAATTGTATTGTGGAGTGCTTGCACGAGGTGTATTGTGCTTGCGTTGTATTGAATGTAAATACCTTGGGCAACGGATCTAAGAACCTGTAAGGATGTATGAATGTATGATTGTGACAATTGAGATGTCAAATGAGTAAAGATAGTGATTCACCAACTTTGACCAATTTTGAGGGCAAAGTTCTTTTTGGGGGGTAGATTGAAATACTCTGAACTTAAATATGGTGATTAGATCATTCTAATATGGTATTTAAGGGCCTAATAGTGCCTAAAGAATATTGGTGAAGAAAATAAAACCAATAGAAAAGAGAAAATGCTTAAAAAGCGTAAAATGTAAAAATGAGCGTTACACAACCATAGAAGGTATGTGACCTCGACTAGGATCATAGGTGGGTTCCTAAGGCTTAAATATGCCTAAATAGTATGTAGAAACAATTTTCGAAGAAAACGGATCCATAAAATGGATAAAAACAGCAAACGAACCTTAAAGCACATTTTTCGAGAAAACCGGGAAAATGTGACTTTAAGCGGGTTTAATAGACTCGTAAAAATTATAGTCAATCAAATGTCTATAATTAAATATTAGTGAAGGCCTATAGCCATTAAAATTAATTAAACGAGGAAATTCCAGAAAATGGGCTCCGATTAGTGAATAGTGTAAAAATGGGAACTTATGGGGTGTTAATTGCAATATGACTAAAATACTCCTCTTCACCTTGTAAATAAAGAAAGAAAAATCTGGCACATTTGAGTGAGCCCCCGTTTTAATCCCTCTCTCTCAACTGGTCTCTATTAGTGACAAAAAGCAAAAAGCAAAAAGGAGAGTAAAAGTACAAATTCTACCTTTTAGTCTCTCTCCTTACATTCTTTCATTCACTTACGTGTTCCTTCCCCCATTTCATAACTCTCCCTCCTTCTTCAGCTCAACAATGGCGATTTCAAGAGCCTTCACTCAGCCCTCTCTTCTTCTTCATTTCTCATGGCCTAAGCAAGGTGGAAACTCTACAAAAATTACATTTTAATACTCCCCTCATCTTGGAGATTATTTCTCTCTTCTCAAAATCTGAAAACTCCAACCTTCATCTCCATGGAAGGACCTCCATTTGAAGAAAGAAAAAGCTCATGGTGAGCTAGAACCACTCCCTTACTTCTTAAGGTAAAAAGGAACTCAAAAGCCTCTTTTTTCTAGCCATTCTCTTCAACCGAAATTCTCCAGATTTTGAGCCCTCTTATACTTCATGTTCCAGCCGGTTTTAGTCCTCAAAAGGGTGATGTAATCTTGTGGGGTATCTACCAAACACTCATCTAGATATTTGAAGGTAATCTCTTATTTTAAAGCTTTAAAACACTCTTTATTTCTAGGATTTAATTCAAGTGCTTAAGTGCTTTATTTAATGCTCATTATGTATCCTTGGGCATGGTCTAGAGGTTGGCAATTGAATCCCACTTGACCAGTGGTAAACAAGAAACCAAAGAGAAAGGAAAGAAGAAGAAGAAAGGAGAAAGAAAGAAAGGAAATAGAAGTAGAAACACTAAGGTAATGAATTTACCTTTGTACAGATTTTTAATGGTTGTGTATGAGGAAATTTATATTGCTTTAAGTATTGTTTGTGCTACTGCAATGGTGGTTAAGAGATGGGATTATTTAGTGTGGTTATATTGAGGTTAAGGGTCTTAGAGCCAAGTTGCTTAAGTGCTGGAATAAGTGTGAAAGTGCAGGAATAAATATGTGTGGTTAATGTTTAAATGAGCAGGGCTGTTGGATTGGTTTTGTATGAGCCAAATAATGCTTTGGGAAATGTTAGAATTGTAGGGAACCTCTGTCAAAGTTTCTGTAGGATATTAGGTGACTTAAGTAATTAAGGAGAAGAAATAACCTACTAGTAACTAGGTGTGTTTTGAAGTTTAATGTGAGTACTTAACCACTTTGAAAACTAGAATTGAGAGAGTTGTGTAATTGAGTAAAACCTTGGATGAAAATAATGCAAGTATATAGCTATATGGCATTAGTTGAAGAGCCATTAAGTTAGTGAAAAGAAAGAAAGCTAAATTTGTAGCAAGAACTTCAAAGAAAATTAAGAGTGGGAAAATTGTGTAATTTAAACAAGAATTGAGTAATGAGTTTAGTAAATGATTTAGGAGATTTTAGAGTTTCAAATTAGTGCTAAAACTTGTTAGAATATATGTGTGAGATTGGAGAAGAAATTGGCAAAGGAATGGAGTTAGAACAAGTTTTAAAATGTGAAAATCTGTCAAAATGTAGCAGGGTCCGGGACTTAGGTCCGGGACCAAGTCCCGGACCAATATGAAAAATTAACCGTGAGTTGTGCCAGGGTGTGGTCCGGGACTTGAGTCCAGTACAAGGACCTGGACCACCCATTAAAAAAGTCCGAAACTTCACCTAAGTATTGGTCCGGGACTTGTGACCCGGACAAGGTCCCGGACCAACCCTAAATTGCGTAAAAATGTGTGTAAATTGTAGTTTAAGGTGTGAATGGTATTGGTATTATGAGATTGTTAAGACTTAACTAAGGACATGTAATGGCCATTAGGGGTATAAACAAGCTTGATAAGTGATGAGAAGTAAGTAACTTATGTGAATGGAATTAAAATGTAAGGAGATAGTAATTGTAAATCGGGAAACACTAAAGATTAAGTGGGTTAGGTTAACTATAGATAATTAACCGCCCGATTCCATGTATGTTATAGGATTGGAATAGCTGGACTCCGAAGGAGAGTCGGCAACCCGAGAACTGTGGTGAATGGTATGATTTGCTCATGCCCTGTATGCTACTGAGGTTACCTCGATTTGTCTGTTTGTGTGTTTACGTGTTATCATCTAATCAAGATAAAATGCACGAATCAGGTTTATTGCACTTCCTTATGCTTGTGCTATATTATTCCTTGTTGACTTATGCTTGGACTGTGAAGTTTGTATAATTCATGAAAGATATGATTATGAGTGAAGTACTTGATTGATTGAATGTGCAAGGGTGTTAACCTTGACTTGTTGAATGTGGACTTCTCACTAACTCTCTAACTATCTAACATTTCTAACTTTGAGAAATTGGTAATTTGGAGTATTTGAGAAGCCCGATATAGCTTCGGCCACGCGTGAGGATGAGAAGACACGTGAAATACCCCAAACTTAGATATGGTGTTTAAATGATAAACTAAGATATAAGGAGGCTAATAATGCCTTATAAACATTAAGAAACATTTCTAATCAAAGAAAATATAAGGAAACACCAAAAGAGCAGTTTAAGCAAAAACGTGCTCTAAGCTTGGAGAGACTTGGGAGAGTACCCAAATATTGTTCTAAGACCTTAGTAATATCCTAATGGTCATTTTAAATCAATTACCGAAGAAAACCAAGCTTGAAAACAAGTTAAAACACAAAATGTGCTTTAAGGAGTCTTAAAGCACATTTTTGAAAAATTGTCTTGTAAATGAGTTTGGAATGGCTAAATGTCCGTCATTACTCTTTAATTAACATGTGTACTATATAGTATCACATTTGGAAGTCTATATCAATGGGAAATCAAAAATTTCACAACAATGTGCCTTGTTTTGTGAATAGTAAATTATTTAAGCTAGTTTATAACATAAGTCAATATAAGTGAGATATTTGGTCAACAATGACTTAAGTACCCCTTGTTACAAAGGGGGGCCGGTTTCTTATAAGGTGAGTCACCACCTTCATGACTCATTAGGCAAATAAAGTTTTGTAAAGCAAAAGCACTATTCACCTTTTACATAAATATCACACTTTATTAGTTCTCTCTCCTCACTTCTTCATTCTCCTTTGTTTCTCACGATTTCTTGCTCTCTCTCCCTTCTCCATTAACGTGAAGAGCGACTCCATGCTAGCTCCATCTAGCCTTGCACACAACTCACTCATTTTAGCTCCAAAACCAAAAAAAATTACATATTCTTCTTATTTAGCTCAAGCTCTCTCTTTCTATCTTTTCAAAACTTCAAGAGCTTCATTTTGGTGCCAAGTCAAACCACCATTAGAGGAGGAAATTCAAGTTTGGAGACTCCATTGGCTTCTCCATTCTCTTAAGGTAAAGAAAGTGTAAGAAAATCTAGGTTCCCACCATTTTCTTCCTTGTCCGAAAATTTACACTCATGGGATTCCATGTTTATGCCTTGTTCTAGCTTGTTTTCTACTCTTCAAAGGATTGAGGAGGTCCTTCTTGCTTCATATCCAAGCTTGTCTTGAGGAACCAAGGTAAAACAATCACCTTAATACCTTAAAGCATATTTTTAACCTAGGGTTTGTTCCTTAGGGTTAATGTGTTATCTAGTACTCATTGGAGTCATTGGATATTGGTTAGAACATTGGCAAGGAGATACACATTGGTGACCGAGATTGAACAAAGAAAAACCTAAGGAAGGAAGCTTTTTAAGCTTGTAAAAGAACAAGGTAAATTACTTACCTTAAGGTGTTTTATAGTTTAAGGGAATGGGAGTTAGATATGTGATGAGTTTAGTGTAGAGTCTACATTGGAAAAGGGTTATATAAAACCTAGGAGAAACAATGACTATACTTGTGAACTTGTGACTAAAGAGCAAATGAGAAGAAGAGATAGTTAAAACAATGTTGAGATGAATTATAAGAAGCATTTTATTTCTATGGGAGCCTTGTTGTGTGTATTCGCAGGTTGAAGGCAAATATATGTGGAAATTCAGTGGTTAAGATTATTGTCATTTAAGGGCCTAAGTGCCAAGCATTTTAAGTTTAAGCACTATGTGATGATGTGGTGTGGTTTTGGTGTAAATTGTGTGTTAAGGTGTTGTGATGAGAATTTGTGTGGTATTGGTTGTTTGATGGAGGAAAACAAGTATTAGGATGTATTATATACTAGAGAACCCATGGCAAAATATAAATGAGAACTTAAGTGTTTGAGATGTTCCAAGGGAATTTAATGACTAAGGAAGCACTAGGAAGTTCTAGAGGTTGTCTTGATGAAAAAGGGTGAGATTAAGGTGTTTTAATGACTTATAATGACCTAGGTATCACCATGAAGGATTTAGGAATCAAAAAGTATGTACTTGGGTATTTAGGACTTAGGTAATGTTGATAAAAGAAGCTAGAAAACTTTAGTAAGTTTGAAGTAAAAGAGCATAAAACTTTAGGTGGTTTAGGGAGAAACTAGGGTTTAGAATTTAAGGAAAACCTTGGAAAGTGCAAGGAAATGCTTGGGAGATGATGTTGTAGTAGTGAGGGAACATTATTGGCATAGTGGCTGTCATAGGTATGAAACACCACTTAGAAAACCAAGGAGAAAATATCATAAGTGTAGGAATTTTGGTATGAAGTGAGTAAGTGTTTAAGGAGATAGAAAATGAGTTTTGTGGGATGTTGTATGAGGGTGTAAATGTGCCAAATGAAGTTAGAAGACATTATGGAGGTTTAGGAGAAGTTTGGTGAAAATTGGTTAAGTGTTTTAAGGCTTAGAAAATGAGTGTTTTGCCTTGTCCGAACATCCGTCCGGACATGGACGTTCGGACAGGCCCTGTTGCGTGAAAATTTTCAGAGTCTCGACTTGTGTCCGACCTTGGGAAGTCCAGACACAAGTTCGGACGTACTTGTTTCTACTTTGAGTTTTCCTCGACCCATGTCCGAACTTCCGAAGTCCGGACACATGTTCGGACATGCGTCTGTTTTCAGTTTTGAGTCTCGACTTGTGTCCGAACTTGGGAAGTCCGGACACAAGTTCGGACAGGCCACTGTATGGACCAAAAACCTTGTTTAAGGTTAGGAAATGATGGGGATAATTAAGTAAGGATGTTATAAGATTATTAAGGACATGTTTGGTGGGTGTAATGGTCATTAAATGGGAGAGTAAGTGTAATAAATAATGAGGAAATGATGCACTTAGGAGTCAAGTTAAAAACCATAAGGCTTAGTGAAAAACAAAGGGTAAAAGTTGATGTCTAGGAAGGTTAAGTAATTCTATTGAGTTGGATTGAATAATAACCTAAAACTGAATCAATGTTCTAGGCTTTGTGAATTGGGACTTGGAAGGAGATAAACCAAACGATCGTCGACGGTGAACGGTACAATCCTTCTTGTGACCTGCTTGTAAACGAGGTGTCCCTCGGCTTGTGTTATCTGTTTAATTGCTATGACTAAAACAAGATAAAGCATGCAACCGGTTATATTTATTCTCGTTGTGTTTGTGTTATCTTTACACTAACCCGCGAGACTTGAGATGATTACTAACTAAGTTTAGTACTTACTGAGTTAAGAATAAGAGTTAAGTTTGGTGGTCGTTGGTTAATGCCCATTAGGGCTTAGCTAGCACATGTTGAATAAGAGGTCTACCAACTGGAACTTGAGTGAGGAAACCCGGGACCGATCTCCAGTCATGCATGCTAAGGAAAAAGGGGGACGGTATCTGAATCAGATCCGCCCCCACTTAAGGACTTGTCTTCGGACTTGTAGCCTAGGGCCAGTTGCCGGCTCAGCTACGCTGGACTCCCTCCAGAGTAGGTGGCATTAAGATGGTGCGGTGGGATCACCTAAATCCCAGGTTCGAATTAAGCTACAACCAATCCCTTCCAGGAACGGTTTGTAAACTAAGATTAAGTTGAGATTAAGATTGAGATTAAGGTAAGGTACTGAGATTAAGGAAATGAGGACTAAGGAGGGGGTTACTAACCCACTTGATAAGGGAACGATGGAGTCGTTCATTGTTTGTGAACTATATATGTTCATTTGTGGTTATTGTTATTGCACTTCATATTATGCTTGTGTATGTAATCAATTTCCATGCTATCGACAATTAGTCGTCGTAGCCCGGTTAGCTTGGGGGCCATGAGAGGGTGTACCAGCATTCGTGCTGACCCCCTCGGGGCTATTTTTACACTTGCAGGTAAGAGACCCATGAGGACGCACTACGAGAGTAGGAGCGGTTAGACTTAGGGTGGGATGTTTATTTTGAGTTCGGGTTGCGCCTGTGCACCCGACTGTTTATATTTAAACTGAAGTAAGGTTGCGATCATGTGTAAGATATTTGTACTCGGTTGGTGGTATTGTGGATGGTGATGTTTTGAGTTGGATAAGTATTTTGGATAAGTATTGTAAATGTTAAGGCCGGTATATTCTAACGATCAGACCGTGGCAAGGTCCAGGTGTTATTTAATTCCGCTGCGACGTATTCGATTAAGTGTTCAGTTTTGCGTTAACCACGAATGGCTTTGGTTGAGGTGTTACAACACGAGAGGTTGTTATCTTAGTCCTGGCCAATCCTTTCCCAATGGTCCAAACCCCTTAAATGGGTAGCAATCTAGGGAAGTAAGCCAACCTAAAGCCTGGTGGTGAGATGGTGTAGTCTCTGCCTGGAGGCCATACCGACTTGACTTGAGTATTAATGTAAAGGGAAGTATTTGGTATTGTAAAGATCATGGCTAGTGTAAGTCATTGATCAAGAGTAAAAGAGTAAGAACATCCGAATAACCCGGATGGGAAATTGACTAACAAAGTGATGAGGTGTGAACTTGAGGTGTGTATCTCAAGACCTCGGTTGATCTATGAATTGCCTTTCATTTTTATGCATTGTACCTTGTATATGAGAGTGTCATTGTATGTATTGGAATGCATGTTGAATGTATGATTGTATGAATTTAATGTTGTTCATAATAGCATGTGTGCTTGTGATAAGTCAGGAATTTGTCTAAGTTTACTAGACTAATTCATGCTTAATTGTCTACATTATGACTTTATATTCCCTCCTTAATGCTTTATTTATACTTTATTGTTATATTTGTCTCCAATGATCAATTTGTTATGTTTTGAGGATAAAATGCTCAACAAAATGCTTAAATGAAGATGTTAGAGGTTGAGTCAACAAGTGGAAGTCAAATCAGAGTCAAAGACTGAATTTTACCAATTACTGCCGTGATCTAATGAGGGTCCGGGATTGTATCCGACTTTGTTGAAATACCCCAAACCTTGGTATGTTGTGTAAATGTTAAACTATGGTATTTAAAGGCTAAAAAGTGCCTTAGAAACATAAATGAACCATTTAAACCATGGTAAAACACAATAAAACACTAAGACACGGTTTGAGCAAAAACATGCTCTAAGCTTGGAGTGAACTTGGCTAGGACCCAAAGAGCCTACCAAGTTTGATAATATAAAATTATGATTTTATAAGGCTAATTAAGTCCTTTGGAAACCTTGGTAGACAATGAAACCAAACAAAACACAAATAAATACCTTAAGGTCAATATGGGCTAAAATGTGCTCTAAGCTTGGGATAAATGTGTATAAGACCTAATGGTCATACCTATGCCTTATTTATATGTTAATGAACATATTAAATCAATTACCAAAGAAAACCAAGCTTGAAAACAAGTTAAAACACAAAATGTGCTTTGAGGAGTCTTAAAGCACATTTCTGAAAAATTGTCTTGTAAATGAGTTTTGAGTGGCTAAATGTCCATCATTACTCTTTAATCATCACGTGTACTACTTAGTATCACATTAGGAAGTCTAGATCAATGGGAAATCAAAAATTTCACAAATATGTGCCTTAATATGTGAATAGTGCTCAAATAGTGCTAGTTTTGACTTAAGTCAACTTTGATTAGTTAAATGGTCAACAAAGACCATAAATATCTTTTAGAATGAAGGGGGCACGGTTTTTAGAGTGTGAGTCACCATACCAAGCCAGCCAACTAAAGAAAAGAAAAAGAAATAAAGTAAAGTTACTATTTACCTTTATAAGTCAAAATATCTTAACAAAGCATACCTCTCACCTCCTTTCTTCATTTCCTCTTGTTCCCACCGTGTTCTTCCTCCATTCTCCCAACCAATCTCGTTCTTGCTACAGCACATCTCTTCTCCAACTTCAATTGCTCACCAAATGTTCAATATTGCTCCAAATCAAAAACTAAGCACATATTTGTCTTAGTTGAGTCAAGGCCTTTCATCCTCTCTTTTCAAAATTTCAAAAGCTCATGTTTGATGCCATGAAGAAACTCCATTGAAGGGGGAAAGTTCTGTTTGAAGAGCTCTTTTGCTTCTTCTCTCATTCAAGGTAAGGAAAATCAAAGAAAATCCAGGTTTCCTTCATTTTTGTGTATAGCCGAAAATTCACCCCTTAATGGTGCCTTGTCTTGCTCTCTTCATAGCTTAATTCAAACTTCAAAGGACTAGGAGTCCTATCTTGCTACTTAACCAAGCTCTCTTCCGAATTCCAAAGGTAATCATCAAATTTTGGTGTTTTAAGACACATATGTAAACCTAGGGTTTAACTATGAGTTTGGGTATTAAACTTAATGCTCATTACCCTTATATGTGTAATGGTTAGAAGATTGACAAGTGATAAAAGCTCCTTGCTGATTTTCAATCAAGAAAGAACAAGAGAAAAAGTGAGAAAACTTGGAAAACAAAGAGGTAAATGACCTCTCATAATGTATTTTTATGTACTAGGAAATTGAGCTATACTTGCTTAATAATTAACCTAAAGAGCCAATGGGAAATGAGCTAGAAAACTATCCACAAGGTGGACTAAAAAGACATGGGAGCATTGTTGTGTGTATTCGCAGGTTGAAGGCATTTAAATGTGGAGATTCAGTGTTTAAGTTTAATGCAATTTAAGGGCCTAAGAGCCATGTTATTTAAGGGCCTAAGTGCCAAGCAATTTAAGTTTATGCACTATTGTGATGTAGTGTAGTTTAAAGGTTTAGTTGTGTGTAAAGAACATCTCTTGTGAAGGTGAATGTGTTTGATGGTTAAAGGATGAAAAACCTATGTTTGTGTATAAGAGCGTGTATTAAGAGATTGAATGTTCTTGATTGTCTAAAGGTGAAAAACAATGTGTTTTGGTGTAAGGTGATACAAGAGAAGCTATGGCGAAATTTAGTTGATAAACAAAAGAGTTTTGTGTTGTAATGAGATTTTATGACCTAGAAGGTACTAGGAATTTTTAAGTGTTAAGATGGTGAAAGAAAGTGAATTAAGGTGTTCTTAGGTGTTAAGATGCCTTAGGCATAGTCTTGGAGATTTAGGGAACTAATGGATGATTTCTTGATACACCAAGGTGATGGTGGAGGTGTCGTAAAGTCTTGTGCAAAGTTTGGTGAACAATGGAAGTGTAACGCCTTGTGAAGGTTTATTTATGAACTTGTGGGAAAGACTTGAGGAGTGTGTGTAAAGGGGATGAGTGTAGTACAAATGATGTTTAAAAGGGTGGTTATAAGGTAGTGAGGGAGTACTTTGGTTAGGTGAAGTTTTAGGCAAGAATACAAGTTACAAGTGTAAGAAAAAAATGTTCTAAGTGTTAAGGACTTAGTAAAAGTTGAGTAAAAGTTTAAGGAATTTTTGGGATGTTTTGAAAGGGTTTAAGTGTGCCCAAAAGATGTTAAAACATGTGGGAGAACATGTGTAAAGCATAGGAAAAATTGGGATGAATTTGGAGTTCATAAAGAGGAGAAAAGCACATTAGAAAATTGGTTCTGCAGTGGACCGCCCCTACGGACCGCCCCTGTGGGGAGGTCCAGTGCAGAGAAGTGAAAAAAAAGGGAACGTGTAGCATCTGTTGTGGACCGCCCCTGGGACCGCCCCAGAGGGGCGGTCCAGACCAGAAATGAAGAAAAAAATTTGTTTAAGGCTCCTAATGATGGGGGATTGAATGGTAATGGTTTTAGATGATGTTTAGGCCTTGTTTGGTGACATGTAAAGGCCTTAAGAGGTGTAAACAAGTATGAGGTGTAATGAGAAGTGATTAACTTATATGATTAAGTTTAAACTACAATGACTTAGTGGTCCAACATTAGGGAGTGATGATGGTTAGAAAGATAAGCATTAGACTTTAAACAAGCATGTTACTCCAATGTTAATGAAAGTAATTGTAATGTTATCAGTTGTTCGAGAATTGCTCGAGGAACATAAGTGGACATGACAAAGTGGACTCCGGTGACAGGTATGGTTTTCTTGCAACCTGTGTCCTACCGGATTACACCGGCTTGTATGCCAATATGTTTTTCTGAGTGTTTGCCACCTTGTAAGATTAAAACATGTAATGAGTTTATAGTAATTCATTTATGTGGCGAATTTGGCCTCCGATACCATTTAACCTCAAATATGTGTTAAACCTTAGCTAACCAAAACTAGGAACACATGAGTGATCGGTATTCGGAGTTGACGGCCCAAACCTTGGGAACGTGCTAACCACGGCTATGTGTGAGTTAGTTGGACATTGTTGTTATATGCAAGTGTGTGAACCTCCCTTGTGTGCTTAACTCGGTTATGATACCGTATGGTGTGTGGATGTGGTAGGCTCCATAATGGATCTCTAACTACTTATTTATAAGTGTATATGTACTAATGGGGGGTGAGGAGTCCGGTTGTTCCGGCCACGCGTGTGATGGACGGGAGTCGATGTCATATCCGGTTCGGCTCTCTTGGTGTATGTATAGGTTGTATTCCAATTTGGTTTCGACCTTCCCTTAGCTTATCCAAAGCTAGTTACTGACTCACGTCGGGCCACAGGGGCATACAAATGTTATTTCGGTGTGCTTGGGATTACTATATCCGACACACCTTGGGTATAAGTTAACCGTTCGATATAACTGGACGGTAACGAGGTTGGTAACGAGCTTATGAGATTGGCAATATTCTCTAGGCTCACTATGTATACTAACTATGGTGGAAGGTTCCTTGTGTGAACCGATCTTATGGTGTTTTGAGTTGTTATTGTGCTAGGCAGTTTCCCTTGCTATGCTATGATATGTTTATGTTAGATGTTTAAAATGAATTCGATGTTATCATGTGTACATCGAAACGAGGAAAGTGTTGTTGTGTTTTGCTATGTGAGGAATGTGATATGTTGTAAGATATGGAGTGTGTGGATCATGGAAATGAATCCCAGTTTGTGACAAGAGGCGTTTAAGGATAACCCGATCTAGGGGTAAGTGTCGTCTATTAAGGAAGTAGCTCCATTAGAGGAGAAACACTCTAGGGATAATGAATACCATGAGTGACTTATCAGGTAAGGATGTATTATCCGTTTGTTGAGCCCATTGAGGCGATGTGTTTTGTGTTGTGTGTTTACAGTTGCATGCATGATTTAAATGTAATCAACCGCATGCTAAGACGACAATTAGTTGTGCGTGGCCCGGTAGCATGTGGGCTGCGGGATTACCATACCAGCAAAGGTGCTGAGCCCCTTGGGGGCCACCCTTTTCTACCTTTTCTATTTCAGGTACAAGGAGCTGGAAGCCGTTCGAGAGTAGGACGGGGTAGCTGACTGTACATGGGTAGCCATTTAAATTGAGTATGTACTGTAGGCGTAGTAAGACCGAAATTGTTATCGGCATTAGTTTGTAAATACTCGGTACAGTGGGAGTGTTTGTGTATAATAATTGTTGGAAATGGGATAAGGATTGTATTGTGTAGTGCTCGGGAATTTAGCCCATCAGACCGGTACAATGTACATGTATTAGCCTTGTTAGCCACGTGGGTGGTTAACGGCGTGTAACACCAACGAATTAAGTTATTTAATGAGGTGTGTATTCCGCTGCAGATAGTTGTTATGTGTTTGTTGTTGGATGGGGTGTTACATTTGTAAACCCGGACCATCTCATCGTAGAGTCTTCTGCCTAGTTTCAGACGTGGTCCGGGTTTGCGTACTTGTTGGCAAACCCGGACCATCCTTGAGCGTAACCTTCTGCCGAGTTTTAGTGGTGGTCCGGGTTTGCGTACTTGTTTGCAAACCCGGACCAATATAAGCGGAGCGCGGAGATAAACGATATTGGTGTTCTATCTTTAATATCTCTTATTATATCTTTTAGTATATCTTTAAACCATCGCTTATTCAGGTTAGATTAGAGATAGATTTGAGAGAGATTAAAGATAGAATTCCTTTGTTATAAAAAGAGAAGGCTAGCCAACGTGAAGACATACTTCGACAGCGCACAAAATCCACGCAATACAGAGAGTTTAGTTGAAGTTGGAGCTTGAGTCTGGTTTGGAGTCTGGAGCAGAGCAGGGCAGGAAGTTCACCACGGAGACTTCCCAACAGAGTTCCTTCTTGTTCTCTATAATTACTCAAACAGTTTTGCTTATTGTAAACATGTCAATGGCTGAGTAGTTTCCTTTAGATTTCGGTTTGCTATGTATCCCTAAATTGACTATTCCTGTTCCTTTGTGATTTAATGCAATTTGATTGAGTAAAGTTATTTTCCTTGCTTAATTTCTTCAATCATTATAATTTGGCCAATTATAAGGATTAGTATTTTGTTAGCTTATATGTGACGACTGCGGCTTTTAATTGAATACAGGAAAATAACCGGTTAGTTTAGAGACGGTAATTCCTCTAAATAGCTAATTAACCAATAAACTAGATTGTTCTTAAGGCGGTTAGTAAACAGTGGGTTTTAACGAGAGTTAAAATTCAGTCTTTGCTAACTAGTATTTGCTAAGCGGGAGACCGGAGGTAAATTATCTTTGTTCTAGGGTTTTACACAGAATTGTCTTATAAATCACTTAGGGATAGGAATCACAGGTTTAGGGTGCAGTAGTAAACCGGGATCTCCTTTCCAAATCAGTTTCACAACATTTATTTTCCTGCTTGTTATTGTTTGCATTCTGTTTACAGTTTCTAATTATCATCAAATCAAACCCCAATTTCCTGTTTTAATTTGTCATTAATAAAGATTTAAACTAGACACATCGCCTCCTCTGGTTCGATACTTAGGGAATTCTCTCTATTAAAACTTGCTAGAATTGACCGGTACACTTGCCGTTAGGTTTTATCCCAACAGCTTGCAAATAAAATGAACTCCATGTAGGAGACAAAGTAGTTGGCGTACCCCCATTAGCATGCGGGGTATGCGAATTTCATGCCAGCAATTTGTTGAGCCTCTTGGGGCGCTGTTTTTATTTTCCAGGTACCCAAGAAAGTTGACGGTCGTGACAAGACCGAGATACCTTGCTTTTTGATAGTTAGCAAGTTATAATTAGTGTACCGAGTTGTATATAGGCTAGTAGCCATTTGAATTGCCGGTGTACCATGTGGTACACCCTTATGTATTTTGGGGAAGTATGTAGACTTGTGAGACATGGGTAGGATGTTAGACTCATGGTAATTGTGTTTAGACTTGTGAGAACAGATTGTACTTTGGGTTGTACATTAGTAGACTCGGTATACTAGATTGAGCACTGTATTGATTGGAGAATTATAAATACTCGGTATGGAAATGAAGTGTTGCTTTTATTTGTTAGTACTCGGATACTCCGGTCCATCAGACCGTTAATGTATTTGGAGTAGGCCTTGTTAGTCACGTGGGTGACTAACGGTATTGTTTCACCCGCCGTTGGATTGGATTTTCTGCTGCGAATGTAAGAATGAACTAAGTAATTAGGAGGTAATGTCGTGATTAGCGGTAGGGGTGTTACAACTTTCGTTAGTCTGGCCGCGACCAAAATTCTTTCTGCCTTGGCTTACTGAGAAGGCAATAGGAGCATCCAAGTTGACATTTGGTGAAGCGGCTAGGGTTTTCTACATTTCTTGTTGGATCAGTATAGAAAACGCTTGCTCGGTAGATGGCAGTGGAGAAATATTCAAGATACTCTCCCTTGCTGCTGAATACTTATCATTCAGACCCATTAAGAACTTGATCACGTGTTGTTTCTTGATATAATCCTTGAAGGCGTCATCTGTTGCGCAGGTGAAGGTTGGTAGGATTGTAGTGTCATCGATCTCATCCCACAATCCTCTCAATCTGGCGAAGTAGTCCTCGACGCTTTCGGTCCCTTGTAAGGTATTCACTAGTCTCCTGTAACACCCCTACCGCTAATACCGTCATTACCGTCCAAACTCCTCATACTTCTGTACCCACGCAGCGGATACATACTTACACAATGGTGGGTGATACAATGCCATTAGTCACACACGTGACTAACAAGGCCTACTACTACATACAGCATCGGTCTGATGGACCGGAATATCCGAGTACTACACAATTACCATACACATTCCAAATATAAACCGAGTACTACAATTCTCTATTCAATACAACACTCCATAATTTCAATACAATATAATACACCGAGTTTACTAAGATCCTTATCCAAATACAATACCTCTTTCAATTTTATACATACTCCTTAAGAGTCTAGCATCTACCCATTCCTCACACTACATACTTTCTAAATACATAATGGTGTACCCCGTGGTACACTTCTACATCAAGGCTACAAGCTTTATACAATCCTTTACTATCTACAATCCACTCCTAGCTATCTCGGCATACCTGCCGGTCTCTTACCATGACCTTAGCCGCTTCGGTACCTGTACAATAAAAACATTGCCCCTAGGGGCTCAGCTTACACTGCATATGACTTCCGCATAACCCGCGTACTAGCGAGGGTACGCCGACCACTTGATCGAATACATGCAGTTCATTTTACAAATACATACATACATACATGCTTCCATTCATACTACTACCATACTTCACAAGGAATACATACATACACTTCAATACATACAAGGAAGACAATACAAGTCAACCAACGATACTTACCTTTACGGAATTATGCTTACACCATACATACACAATACTTGTTAGCTCCTTTTTATCCACCCGGGTTAATCGGGTGGAGATTACTCTTTTACTCAGGGTCAATGACTTACACCAGCCAAGACCATTACTTATACATACTTTACTTACTTACTTACTCAAGTCAAGTCATAGGGACCTCCGGGCAGGGACTACACCGTCCCACCACCGAGCTTTACTGTGGCTCACCAATCTAGGATGCTACCCATTTAAGGGGTTTAGTCCATAGAAAGTGTAACACCCCTCTCCATAAACATGTAATAATCCCTCATGTAGCAATAAATAAAATGTCTTACAGCGGAAGATAAATAACAACATTAATACTCACTCGGGTGTCACCTGCCATTACTCGCCCATGTGAGCAACGAAGCATAACTATATCCAATAACCAAAATAAACAAACTGCTAACCACTATGATAACGAGAGAACTCCTATACATCATACTAAGTCCATAAACCATAAACGTCGACAAGTGAGCGTCTACCCAATCCCGAATATACATAATCGTACCATAATACAAACCACAGACTGTTATAGTTATACAAAAGAATTCCATGTGCGGAAATTAAAGTAAACCCTAACTACCCTGATCCCGCACTTTGGCTTCAACGATGATCAGCAACCTGCACAATGAGTGTAGTCTCAGCGATAAACGCTGAGTATGCCGGGCCTGGACCCTATTGGTCACTTGTCATTTTAACCATCTTATTATTAGATTGGTTTCATGCTTTACCGTTTTACAGATATAATCAATACTGTAACAAACATGCATAAATACATAACCATCCATCCCATACAAACATTCATTACATATCACAAACAGCAGTTGTATAAACGAACGTGTCGAATTATAGTACTGTATAAACGCCGTAGCGAACGCCTTCCTTAATTAATTTAATTTGGCCTTCAAGGCCCCATCCATCCAAACCATGTTAATTAATTACCAGTTGGGCGTCATATTGGGACAACCCGATAACCTCAACAATGGATAGTAGTCCTCCCGTACACACAAAGGTGCTCATTTCGCCAGAGGTCCGGAGGCCCCTGACTATTCACTTTGCCTCGTAAGGAGTTCATATAAAGGCCGTAGCCACCTGACCCACGATCCAAATAGGGCTCATTGGGTAAATACCTAGAGCGGAACCCGACCGGGTACCCCTCAGTGATCACAAATGCTCAACCAAGTAGTTCGTAAACTACCGGGATTCCTCCCCTCAACTCATACCTACTCTCTCATAATGTTTAAGATAAGCATTTAGTTTTATGAAGAATACAATTTATTAATTAGCTGCCCAATGGGTCTCACGCATACCTAGAAGTAATCTAGGTTATATTCATGTTCGAAATCCATGCTCTAGAGACCGACAATGTCGTGTCTCGTACCTAAGTGTTTTACTTAGGTTACCATATACTTAATATTAATACTAAGGGTATTATATTAAGTAACCGTCATGTCATCACATTAAACGCATATGTATGTTTATATAAGTCGATGTATAGTCGACGTAGTGTTAGTCCCGTAGGACGCTCGTGCATAAATAATTAATGCAGTTACACACATAATCACATACACATACCCACACACATAACACACAAGTTATATATCAACCAAATCCGAGCCCGAGGAATTCCTCAGGACAACCCGAATCAAACCCCTTTACATACCGTACACCTCAGACCTAGGATGCGTAGTGTAGTCCACTAGCTCGTCTGGCGCCTTTGTCTGAAGTACGATCTAAACTGTAATAAAACTATAAGTCAGTCTCCATGACTAACTAAATCCGGTATTTCCGAATAACAGGTAACCCCGATAGTTCATCCCCGGATTTCAACAATTAATTGTTACGGGTTCCTCTCAACCAGTCTGCTTTGTTACTTAGACTCGTAGGTCGTAATATTTCGACTGTTGAGTTTAATTCATTATATTTCTCTAATCTTATCCATCCTTGAATTTAGGTATATAACCTATAGTTGCATGTATGCATGAATTATTATTATATTGTACTATTTTCCCACCACCCATTATAATACTTGTATTATATAATCCATTAATCTTGTAATAACTATATTTGAATTCAAAAACTTATAACATATAGTTTATAAACTATTTTCATGTAATAACCTCCACCATTATATTATATGGTTTCCAACCATAATATATATCCATCCTTATATACATTATTCTCGCATATGTATATATTTACCAATATAGGTAAGTTCCATGAGTTGTAAAACTCTTATATTATATGTTACATTTTTATGTTGTATATATACAACCTCTAAGGTTTATTCATATATACCTTAGTTTATAAATCTTATTTATTTAGTTTGTCACATTATTTAATGTGAATATCCTTACTTATATTAATTCCATCTTAATCCCATTAATACCATATAATTGTTATAACATTTATAACATTGTATACCATAGTCTAAAATTCATTTTCCAACCTTAATATATTCAGTACAGCACTATACTTTATTTAAATTCCATTTTGACCACATAACATTATGTAATGTTATACCATATACTAATATCATATAATATGATATTTATATTTCTTTTAACTTATAACCTATAGTTTTTATACAAAACTATTTTTAATGCCGAAATGGGCACATCCATTTAATCTAATATTATTATCTTACCATATCTTTATGTTTATTACCAAATCACCCCATAATTTATACCATGTTATATATACCATATAAGGGAAAATTACATCCCCCACCCATGACATTTGGTGAAATTACACACCCCACCCACAAGGTTTCAAAAATTACTTTGCCCACCCATGTGGTTTCCTCTATTTTACATACAACTTTTTTAATATTTGATCAACTTAAATAAGGCTTAAATGTTGTTCAAAATTGATAAAACTTTACATGGATGATGCTAAAGTGTTATATTTTTGTCCAATGCCAAATCCAAAGTTTTTTAAGGTCATATATGACCTGTGGAACCCAATGAAAATACGTTCATATGCCATATGTTTCATTGGGTCCCACGAATCACATATGAGCTTAAAAAACTTTGGATTTCACGCTAGATCAAAATATAACACCTTAGCATCGTCCATGTAAAGTTTCATCAATTTTGGACTACATTTAACCATCTTTTAAGTTGATCAAATATTAGAAAAGTTGTTGGATGTAAAATAGCGGAAACCACATGGGTGTGTAATTTCGCCAAACGTCATGGGTGGGGGATGTAATTTTCCCACCATATAATATACATTTTTAACTTTATAAAAAGGTATAACCTATAGTTATTTTTATAAAATAACCGAACAGATCTTAATCTATTTTAAATTTATTTTCCAGCCCCTTTAACTTTCCAAATTTACAATTTGACCACATATATAATGTTATGTCATATATATATCATATATTATAACATTTTTAACCTTAATATAAATATAACCTATAGTTATATATATATATATATTCCAAATTTCCGAACAGACCCCAAATCTGTTCTAAATTTTTTTTCAACCCACCCACTTTCTATAATTACAATTTGACCCAATTTGTAACACATAGTTTTATAATATCATTAAAACTATATATTATACACATATCTTAATAAAATACCTTATATTATTCTAAATCACCAAATTCCATTCTAGGGTTATAATTACCATTACTAACCCATATACTCTCGATATTTACCATTCCACCCTATTTACTTATCCAAAGTGTAACAATGACATAATAACTATATATTATACATATATAGTTTATTTTAATTCCAAAATCAACCCAATAAATTCCTAAAAATTCCTAATAGCCCATGGGTGTTTATAATACCATTTTACACCCCTAAGTTTTGGTAATCACCATACATACCCCATATGTTATAAAAATGTTACAATTAAATACTTATCTTATTATAAAACCTTAAATAAGTTATTTAACTTATCTAATTTGGTCAAAGCCTACCATATGGTCAAGGTCTTCCTCCTTAATATTTCCTTGACCATCAATTCCCATTATTTATGGTTTGTACCCATATTTTCCAGAAATTACCATTTAACCTCAAAACTTTATAAAATCAAATAATTTTTATTTTAAATCCTTTTAAACTCTAATTTTAGGCTTTATTAATATATAGCCCCCAAATTTAATTTAATTACCCCTATTTCCTTGCGGTAATATATATATGTTACCTAAACTTAATTAAAACCTTATAAATACATAAATAAAATGGCCTAAAGTACATGGCCTTATTACAAACATTAGCTTATAAAATAAATTACACATAAATGCCCAAAAATGCATTAAACTCTCGGCCTCACCTAATATTTTCCATTAATTACCAATTTTCCACATAAAGTCATAATTTGACCTTTATGTTACTTAATTACTTATATAAATTTACTAACTCATTCCTTAACCACCTAAGGTCAAAATAAGACCTTTTACACCATGTTCTCTCACGGAAATTGTACAAACATATGTTTAAACACATTAATATACCAAGTGAAAGTTTAAGTGATTTATACCTTATTTAAGCCAAGATAAGGCCTTGTTTTGCCACGACAATTTTAAGGAGAATTTCCACAGTTTCTTAGATGAGTTCTAACAGCAATATAATGATATGGTTAGGTCCCAAACATGAACTAACCATAAGAGTAATTTAAGTCATGAAAAACATGAAATTTTACCTTGAAAAATCAAGGATCTCCCAAGCTGCTCTCGGCCTAAATTTCCAACAGATGGAAGGCATCAAAATACTCTTTAAACTCAGCTATATAGCAGCCAATGATCTAGGTAGAAAAAATCTAGGGTTTACCTTGATTAAAATTGCTTAAAATGGAGTTTAAGCTTGGAATCAGCCACCAAATGATGTGGTTGCAATTTCTACTGATCAAGCATGATATATGGAAGATTATAAGCCAAAGGAACTAAGATTCTCAACCGGAACTGAAGTACACAAGGAATTAAGTGCTTAAAGCACATTTTTACCTTAAAAGATCAAGATTAGAACTTCCCTCCTTCTTCCCTTGTTACAGCCGAGAATCACTCTTATTTTAACCTCCAAAAGTACCTAGAACCATGGATGGATATGGTTGATGTTTAGCTCCATGGAAAGAGGAAGAAAAGTGAAGAGAATGAACATAAAATGGCTTAATAAGGTTACCTAGATCACAAGGTGTTCTTCTCTGAACTTGGTGTGTTATTACCGTCAAAGAGGAGCAAAAGAGAGAGTGGAGCTGGCTGGAGTCGGCTGGGAAGAAAGGTAATGAGAGAAGAAAGCTAGTTTTGCTTTTTATGTCATTTAATGTTACTTTAGTGCATAGTAATAGATGACTCATTAGGAGATATTTGTTGTTGGATAATGGATGAGGATGACTCATTAAGTGGGTGGAAATGGATGGTCAAACCAAAAGATTACCATTGACCATGGTTAAGTTAAGTAATTAAATGTTATTTTGGGTACTACTCACCCAAAATCACCCATTTTGATTTTATTTTAAACTTTGATTTAGACTTTATAATATAGTCTATCATGTCACATTAATTATATAAAGAATGTAATCTAGTCTTTAAAGTGAGAAAAAGTCAATATCTTAGAGCTCATACACAAAAACGTGCTTTAAGGTGTTTTAGTGCACATTTTGGGTCACAAGGTTTTTCTGAGCTTTGTTTTATTTGAGAACGGTCTCATTGTGTTCCTTACATGATAATTGATCTTAGGAATCCAATTTTATATCAAATGGAGGTCATAAGACCTTTAAGGTTTCTTAGAGCACATTTTTGCCCTAGTTGACTTTTAAGCATGTAAATGCTTGTTCTTTGTGTTGGATTGTTGTCCAATAATTTAGTACATTCCTTTATGTGTTAATATGCTTAGTACAAAATTTTAGGTCCAAAGGAGTTCATTTGGGTATGTATTTACCCTAAACGGTCAAAGGGTGCAATTCTTGTTTTGTGTTGACCATTGTTGTTCTCAATTGACTTTTTGAAATACCCCGAACTTAAATATGGTGATTAAAATTATCCTAATTGGTATTTAAGAGCCTAATAACGCTTAAGTAATATTGGTGAGGAAAAATAAATCTAAAAGAAATAAAGAAACGCTTAAAAAGCGAAAAATGCTAAATAAGCGTTAAACAACCATAGGAGGTATGGGACCTCGGTTGGTGTATTATATGGGTTATAAAGGCTTAATGAGGCCTAAATAACATATGGGAACAACTCCCGAAGAAAACAGATCCGAATAAGGCATTAAAACGCTAATAGAGCTTTAGCGCATGTTTTTGAGAAAACCCGAAAACGTGATTTTAAGTGGTCAAATGAACCCGTGAAAATTATAAATCATTAAATAACAATAATTAAGCATTAATGGAAGCTTAATAACCAATAAAATTAAAGAAACGAGGAAATTCCGGAAAACAGGCCCGGTTAGTGAATAGTACCTAAACCGGGTAAAATAACGAGTGTTTTCTGTAAAAGACGAAAACACTCCCACCAGTAATACATGTGGGGGCTGGTTTTAAATAAGCTAATTAACCCCTCTCACACACTCACACACTAACTAAAGTAAAAAGCAAAAAGTAAAAGAGGTACAAAAGTGAGGGGGGATTCTCTCACCTCACTCTCCCATTTGTCTTTTCTCTTTCTTCTTCCTCCCTTCCCAGCCGATTCTCTCTCTTTCTCCCCTTGGCTGGCGATTTTTGAGAGCTTCAACAACCATCCATGGCTACATCTCTTTACCTCCATGCTCTACCTCCATGTGAGCTCCAAATGTAAAAATAATTACATATTCTTACTCCCCTCAACCTCCTCTACACTTCTCTCTTTTCAAAATCCAAAAATGAGGAAGTTCATCTCCATGGGTTTTCCCCATTCAAAGAGAAAATAGCATCAATGGGTAGCTTGGAGTCTCTTCTCTCCATTAAGGTAAAAATCTCCATAAAAGATTCAAGTTTCTCCACCTTCTTTTGATAGCTGATTTTTGCCCTATGTAACACCCTGTTTTCTCTCTCTTGTGAGCTTCAATTCAACCTTGCAATGGTGGTGGAATCACCATGTTGAACCAAGGGCTAAAACCCCTCCTAAAACACTCCAAAGGTAAACCCTAGAAATCTTGCTTTAAGCATTTCAATGGACTAGCATTAAACTAAGGGTTAGTATATTAATTATACTTGTTTTGTGTGCTTTGGGTGATGGGAATGGAGTTTGGCAACTCCATTCCCCATGTGACCGATTTGTGCAAGAAAGAGAGGAGAAGAATTGGAAAGGAAAGAAGGAAATATAAGCTCAAGGTAAGAGCTCCTTCTTAATGCTTAATTTTGATGCATTAGAGTAATGGGAATGGGTAAACCAATTTAAAGAACCAAAACATTGTATTAGTATTGTAGTATAGAAGTTTAAGTAATTATGAGCAAGAATGTGGATTGTAGGCCTTAGAGCCAAAGAATTGTGTATGTGTATTGATGTTGTGATTTGGAGAAGTAATGATGTATTTGTATTGATTTGAGTGCAGGTAGGACCCTTGTAAGGGTGTGGCTAGATTAGGAACGAATTTGATGAAAAAGTGTGTATTTGGCTAAGTAACTATAGAATGGTAATTGAGGTAGGAGGATATAGGAATGCAAAATCTGTAGCAAAGAGTATGTAAATGCATTGTGGAAACTAGGGAAAATTAGTGTAAAAGATGTAGTGAAATGAATGTTGGACTTGGGTATTGGTAGTGCAATGGCTTGGAAATGAATTGGCATGGTAAGATGATGTATTTAGAATGCTAGGAATGGCAATGGTTGAGGGAGTATTGAATGGTAAAGGTTAAGGTAAAAATCTGTAGCATAAGAGGAACACAAACTGTTGTAAGTGTTAAATGGAAGTGAGGAAATTGTGTAAGTGGATTTAGGAATGAGTAATGAAGTTGGAGGATAAACTAAGGCAATTTTGAGGGCCTAAGTAGTGCTTAATCATGTGGGATTACATGTAGGAAGATTGGGGAAACAATGGGCAAAGTATAGAACTGAAAACAGATTTTAAAACTGAAATACTGGGCCGGACCGACCCTGGGACGAACTTGCAAGGTCGGTCGAGCCTAGATTTACAAAGACGGAAACCTTCTGGAATGGACCGACCATGGGGACCGGACTTGCAAGGTCGGCCGGCCTGAAATTTTCACGTAATGTAACTCACTGGAATGGACCGACCTTGGGACCGGACTTGCAAGGTCGGTCGGGCCTGAATTTTTTTCCAGCGATGAACCTTACTGACTTCAACCGACCTTGGGTCCGACCCTGGGTAAGGTCGGTCGAGTCAAAAAAATAATAATGATAACATAGTAATCCCATGCAGGTATATATATATACATATATGTACATATATATAGGGCTTTAGTAATACATCATCAATGTAGCAATAATGGTAAGGAAGTAAGTACATGAGTAAGAAAACAAATATGAGATGTAATTAAGGAAGTTGTAAGTATATGAACATTAAGTTAAACCGAAATAACGGGGTAAGTACGGGAGTAGTAATATAGTATGCATTGTAATACTTAGCTTTAATTGATCCATTTGGCATGTAGCCGGAGGTTCAAGAATGAGACTCGAGGAACTAGAGAGAACCATGGGAACACCCGATGAAGTAAACTCCGGAAAAAGGTATGATTTCTTCATGATCTGTATCCTAACCTGGTTACCCCGATTAGTGTGCTTATTTGATCACCTAAATAAGATAAATGCATGAATCGAACTATATTGCACCTACTTGTGCTTGTTTATATTATTCTTGGTATGTTTGCCTTGAACAATCAGTTTGTATAATTCATGAAATATATGAAGGATGATGATGTGTATTGTACCTTGTAATGCACTTGTGTATTGTATTGTATTTTGTATGGGTGTGTATATGAGCAATGTACTTAAGTGAATGACTTCTACTAATTCCTAACCACCTAACTTCTAACGTAAGTATTGAGTAAATTGGAATGAGTAGAAGTCCGATATAGTTTCGGCCATGCGTGAGGATGAGGAGACACAAGAGGTTGGATACGATTCCTGGTTCTTTAACTGGCCCACGGCCCAAACCCCTTAAATGGGTAGCATCCTGGATTGGTGAACCAAGTAAATCCCGGTGGTGGGACAGAGTAGTCCCCGGACCAGAGGTCCCGACGACTTGACTTGAGTAAGTAATAAGTAAAGTAAGTATTGTATGAGTAATGGTCTTGGCTGGTGTAAGTCATTGACCCCGAGTAAAAGATTAATCTCCGCCCGATTAACCCGGGTAGACAAATGAAGCTAACATGTATTACGTATTGAGTATGTAATGTGTATGTATGGCGTATGTGTATTTCGGAAGAAGGTAAGTGTGTATTGGATGGCTTATATTGTATTCCTTGTATGTATTGAAGTGTATGTATGTATTCCTTGCGTAAAGTATTGTAGTATTATGTATAAAAGCATGTATGCATGTATGCATGAATAAAATGAATTGCATGTATTCGACCAAGTGGTCGGCGTACCCTCGCTAGTACGCGGGGTATGCGGAAGTCATATTCAGCGTAAGCTGAGCCCCTGGGGGCAACGTTTTTAGTGTGCAGGTACCCGAAGCGGACATGGTCGCAGTAAGAGACCGGTGACAATGTGGATAGTAACAAATAGTATAAGGCTTGTAGCCATGTGTAGGAATATACCAAGGGGTACTCTATGATGTAATTAGAAAGTATGTAGTGTGAGGAATGGATAGATGTAGACTCTTGATGAGTATATATAATAACTTAGAAGAAGCATTGTATCTGTATTTGGAACCTAGTAAACTCGGTTATGTACATTGTATTGTATGGTATAGTAATGGAATATGTGTTGAATGGAGCATGGTAGTATTTGATTGGTAAATGGAGCAAGTATTGTATTTGTGTAGCACTCGGGTATTCCGGTCCATCAGACCGATGCTGTATGTAGTAGGAGTAGCCTTGTTAGTCACGTGGGTGACTAACGGCATTGTATCACCCACCATGTGTATCTAAGTATCCGCTGCGTGATTCTGGAAGTGTAAGGGGATTGGACCGTAATGACGGTATTAGCGGTAGGGGTGTTACAAAAAGTGGTATCAGAGCGAAGTATCTCTCTGATGATTGGAAATACCGAGTTCAGGAAATACCGAGTTAGGAATTAGAAGCATAGGGCTAAGGGCCGAGTGTTAGCATTAGAGATATGCTAGTTAGGAACTCCCGGTGAGTACCGGATACCTACAATATCAGACCCGCCCTCCACAAACCCATTGTATAACTTGGGAAGAACGCCAGAGAGAAGGAAAGTCCTCTCATACTCGGTACAGCCCCCTGCTGTTACCATTGAAGACGCGCGCACGTCGAAAGAAAGATTTCCAAGATTGACTTTTTCCAAAAATCCCGCTAGATCACCAACTACCCAGAGCAATACCAAAACACTCAGTCCTACAGAGTGCAGAAGCGTAAACCCTAAGCAGCCAATGTCTAACGGGCAACCAAGTAGAAGAAATAAATACAGCGGAAATAAAACTCTAAGGCGATTACAGACCATCGGGTTCCAAACACCCGGCACCAAACCTCACCAATTACAACTTACAATCTACAAAAGCTACGGTCTGAACTCGAGAAAAACTTAACACAAACATAATAGAAATTAAACACATTAACTCTCCACAAAACCTAGTCCCATCCCAAACGCTCATTCTCTTCGTGGCCACCTGTAAATCAGTTCGTACCTGCAAGATGAAACCAAGCAGCCCACCCCAAAAGGGGCGGGTCAGTTCCCTGGAATGGAACTGGTACAATTCTCCAAAAACAACTTATAAAACATAACTCTTCAAAATAAACAGTAACTTGAAATTAAACTCTTGAAAGTAAAGCAGGGAAACAAGGCGCTTTAAAATCACCAAGCCAAAGATAACAAGTTAAGGATAAAGATAATGATAGAAAAGGTAAAGTTAGTGAAACACAATCACATCATGTGTTAGTGAACATCCATTTCCTTAGTTAAACCCAATTCCCATTAGGAGTAGAAAAACTCAGATAGTCACCAAGGACTAGGAATGATAAAACAGATCCAAGAACCAAGAACTCAAGAGTGGAATAGTTTCAACTGGGAGAGATGGCCCCCACCGCCAATCACGTCCTTTTAGGACAGGGGATATACAGCCCCTCACTATTTATCACGTCCCCTTTTGGGGACAGGGGATATACAGCCCCTCACTGTCTATCACGTCCCTTTTTGGGACAGGGGATATACAGCCCCTCACTGTTACCATTGAAGACCGCGCACGTCGAAAGAAAGATTTCCAAGATTGACCTTTTCCAAAATCCCGCTAGATCACCAACTACCCAGAGCAATACCAAAACACTCAGTCCTACAGAGTGCGGAAGCGTAAACCCTAAGCAGCCAATGTCTAACGGGCAACCAAGTAGAAGGAACCAATACCCAAGTGAGTTTCACATCCAAGGCTCAGTTAGTCACACAAGCTGAGTTAGTCACACAACCATTTCTTTTTTTGAAATTCCTCTTAAAGTCAGCTAGCGTTTTCCAAAACATTCCATAAGTCAATCATCAAAAATATCGGAGTACGAGAAATCGTACAAAACATTCCATAGAGTCCAAAACACAACAAGCTGAGTACGAGAAATTGTACAAAACATTCCATAAGGTCCAAAACACAACAAGCTGAGTACGAGAAATTGTACAAAACATTCCATAAAGTCCAAAACACGTCAAGCTGAGTACGAGAAATCGTACCTGGGTAACGCTGTAGCAGTTCTAATCAACTTGCGCAAACAATCAACAGTACTCTGAAGAATATTAAAGGTAGTCTATCATCAATCACTTGTAGTCTAAGTTAAGCTTAAATAAACTCCTTACTCTTATTCCAAAGTCTCAATTGTCTTTTAAGCCCTCACTTATGTGTTATGTATAATCTTGAGTTATCTGAGAACGTTGTATAGCCCAAGGTGGTAAGATCAAGGAATGTATCTTATTAACACCTGCTAACTGACCACTCCTATCCACCTTATTCATATTTAACGACAATCCTCACATTCAAGACTTTTGAGACCTTTATAACTCAAATGTGTTTACATTATATAATTAAATCTAAGAATTCCAATAGTAATCTTAAGCTGAATACCTTTATTCTTAATTTAGAATAAACATTGTATTATGACCTATGATGGACTCATCTCAGAATACTATACCATTATCTCACAAAGTAAAGATTATGTATTTAAACAATTTCTACTAGACAACCCATTATGATTAAGTCTTTCCCTTAACTTAATTAAGACCTACATCTTGTATATTGGAATCATAGTGTTGTAGACGCATTTTATTATAACTTAATCGAGTTACTAAACTCATTTATCTTATCTTTAGTTCAGAATAACTTTAATTACCACCATCTAAAAATCTTGTCATAAGATGTTAAATTACTTTTCATCTTGAAATAACCATATTATAATTAACTTAGACTCATCGAACTCTTACATTTAGTATCCACAGGGTATATTATTTACTTTATCATAACTATATAATAAGGTGTTTTAAGATAACCTTTTATGTATCCTTACTTACATTTAATTTCCTAAATGTTCTATTTTTACACACATTCCCTCCATAGGCTATGTATAAACCTTTTATACTAAACTTAAGTCTTAAATACGTTTTAAATTGTTTACAAAACCTAAAGGTTTCAAAGGTATAGCTTAATAAATTAATTCCCTTTATTGTATTTAGGATGGAATATATCTACATAAGGTAGAATTTATCAAAGAATTAGATTATGGATCGTAAGTGAAACTGTTAACTATTTAATAAGATAATATATTCTGAGAAATCCCCATACCTTATATTCAAATGACACATTAATATTTCCAGTGTCAAAAGGTAAATCAATATAATCTCTTATGTAACCTAGTTTCATCTAATTAAAGGTTCAATGATTTTAAGTATCAAATTTCTATTTGCAAACCTTTTTGTAAATCTTTAACTATTATGTACATCACTTATTTATAAACTCACATCCTGAATATTGGTAATGAATGTATTTTATATGGCTTAACTAATTCCAAGAAACTTAAGGATTATTATTTAGATTATTCTCCTAATCATAGTTTAATATAGTTTTATATCACAATCCTTTTAATGATTTTATCTTAAAATATTAAGTTATTACTCAATACTATAAATATTAAGAAATAATTAAATCTAGACTTATTTATCCTCTTCACATGTAGATGTAAAAGTAACTCATTTATTTACTATTGTTTATATAATAAGAACATTTAAATGTAAAAGTATTTCATTCATTTTATTATTAATTATATAATAAGATCTATTTGTGTTACCCTTTATGTAGACTACTTACAAATATTCTTAAATTTCAACTTATTAATTTAACCAAATTATAGATTTTGTAACACCCCATCCAAGCCTATCGTGGTTATCGCAATCTGAACACTTATTCGAAAACGTCGCAGCGGAAATAAACTACACCTGGACCTTGCCACGGTCTGATCGATAGAATATACCGGTTTAAATACTTACAATACTTATCCAAAATCACTTACCCAACTTAAACATCAATATTCTCAATACCACAACCAACCGAGTACTAGTATCTTATGCACGATCCCAAACTTACATCAGCTTAATATAAACAGTCGGGAGCACAGGCGCAACCCGAACTCAAAATAAAAGTCCCCACCTAAGTCTAACCGCTCCTACTCTCGTAGTGCGTCCTCATGGGCCTCTTACCTGCAAGTGTAAAAATAGCCCCCGAGGGGGTCAGCACGAATGCTGGTACACCCTCTCATGGCCCCCAAGCTAACGGGGCTACGACGACTAATTGTCGATAGCATGGAAATTGATTACATACACAAGCATAATATGAAGTGCAATAACAATAACCACAGATGAACATGTATAGTTCACGAACAATGAACGACTCAAGCGTTCCCTTAACAAGTGGGTTAGTAACCCCCTCCTTAGTCCTCATTTCCTTAATCTCAATTCCTTACCTTACCTTAATCTTAATCTCAATCTTAATCTTAATCTCAGTATACAAACCTTTCCTGGAAGGGATTGGTTGTAGCTTAATTCGAACCTGGGATTTAGGTGATCCCACCGCACCATCATAATGCCACCTACTCTGGACGGGAGTCCAGCGTAGCTGAGCCGGCAACCGGCCCTAGGCTACAAGTCCGAAGACAAGTCCTTAAGCGGAGGGCGGATCTGATTCAGATACCGTCCCCCTTTCACTTAGCATGCATGACCGGAGATCGGTCCCGGGTTTCCTCACTCAAGTTCCAGTTAGTAGACATCTTAAACACCATGTGCTAGCTAAGCCTTATCGGGCATTAACCAACAACCATCAACTTAACTCTTATTCTTAACTCAGTAAGTACTAAACTTGGTTAGTAACAATCTCAAGCCTCGCGGGTTAGTGTAAATATAACACAATCACAACGAGAACAATATGACCGGTTGCATGCTTTATCTTGTTTTAGTCATAGCAAATAAACAGATAGCACACAAGCCGAGGGACACCTCGTTAGCAAGCAGGTCACGAAAAGGATTGTACCGTTCACCGTCGACGATCGTTTGGTTTATCTCCTTCCAAGTCCCAATTCACAAAGCCTAGAACATTGATTCAGTTTTAGGTTATTATCAATCCAACTCAATAGAATTACTTAACTTTCCTAGACATCAACTTTTACCCATTGCTTTTCACTAAGCCTTATGGTTTTTAAATTGACTCTTAAGTACATCATCTCCTCATTATTTATTACACTTACTCTCCCACTTATGACCATCACACCCACCAAACAAGTCCTTAACAATCTCATAACATCCATACTTAATTATCCCCATCATTTCCTAACCTTAAACAAGGTTTTTGGTCCATACAGTGGCCTGTCCGAACTTGTGTCCGGACTTCCAAGTTCGGACACAAGCCGTGACTTTAGACAGAAATCAGACACATGTCCGAACTTGTGTCCGGACTTCGGAAGTTCGGACATGAGTCGAGGAAAATCCTAACCAGAAATCCATACGTCCGAACATGTGTCCGGACTTCCAAAGTTCGGACACAGTTCGAGGATAATCCCTAAGAAGTAACAGGTGCGTCCGAACTTCCAAATTCGGACGGTAGTTCGGACACTACCTAAAATCCAGAAAACTGTAAGCGTAACAGGGCATGTCCGAGCTTCCAAGTTCGGACGGAAGTTCGGACGTGCCATTATACTCAATTTCTAAGCCTTTAAACACTTAACCAAATTCCTCCAAGCCTCCAACCCTTATAGTATCTTCTCCTAAGCCTCTTAATGCTTCCTAACAACATTTGGTACCCTTATCCACATACAACATTCATGAAACTCATTTTCTAATTCCTTAAGCCTTTACTTATTTCTTTGTGAATTTCCTTAACACTTACAACATTTTGTACTAGGTTTCTAAATGGTGTTTCTCACCTATGATAACTACTATCCCAAAATGTTTTCTCCTTATCTTAACATCATCTCCCAAGCATCTTTCTCCTTCTAAAACTCTTTATGCATTTACTTAAAGTTCCTTCCCAAGCTTAAACTTTCATCATCAACACATTATTCCCTTCCTAGTTGTGCAACAACATTTGCCTAAGTCCTAAATACTCAGATACATTCTCTTGATTTCTAAATCCTTCCTAGTAACGCCTAAGTCATTATAAGTCCTTAGAACACCTTATTCTCACCCTTTTTCACCAAGACAACCCATAGAACACTTCTAGTACTTTCTTAGTCATTAAATTCCCTTAGGATATCTTAAACACTTAAACTCTCCTTTAAATTTTTGCCATAGGTTCTCTAGTATATAGTACCTCCTAACACATGGTTTTTCTCCATCAAACAACCAACACCACACAAATTCTTATCACAACACTTATCACATAATTTTCACTAAAACTTCACCACATCATCAAATAGTGCTCAAACTTAAAATGCTTGGCACTTAGGCCCTTAAATGACAACAATCTTAACCACTGAATTTCCACATATATATGCCTTCAACCTGCAAATACACTCAACAAGGCTCCCATTGAAATAGAATGCTTCTTGTACTTCACCTTAACATTCTTAAACTATCTCTTTTTCTCATGTGCTCCTTAGTCACAAGTTCACAAGTATAGTCATTGTTTCTCCTAGGTTTTATAGCACCTTCCCAATATAAACTCTACACTAAACTCATCATATACCCATATCTCATTCCCTTAAACAACAAAACACCTTAAGGTAAGTAGTTTACCTTGTTTTCTCACAAGCTTAAAAGCTTTTCTCCTTAGGTTCTCTTTGTTCAATCTCGGTCACCAATGTGATTCCCCTTGCCAATGTTCTAACCAATATCCAATGACTCCAATGAGTACTAGATAACACATTAACCCTAAAGAACAAACCCTAGGTTTAAAAATATGTTTTAAGGTATTAATGTGATTGTTTTACCTTGGTTTCTCAAGACAAACTTGGATGTGAAGCAAGAAGGACCTCCTCTCTCCTTTGAAGAGTAGAAACAAGCTAGAACAAGGCATAAACATGGAGTCCCATGAGTATATATTTTCGGTTATGTGAAGAAAATGGTGGAAACCTAGATTTTCTTACACTTTCTTTACCTTAAGAGAATGGAGATGCCAATGGAGTCTCCAAACTTGAATTTCCTCCTCTAATGGTGGTTTGACTTGGCACCAAAATGAAGCTCTTGAAGTTTTGAAAAGATAGAAAGGAGGAGCTTGAGCTAACTAAGAAGATATGTATTTGTTTTGGATTTGGAGCTAAAATGAGCAAGATGTGGCCAAGGGAAGATGGAGCTTTCATGGGGGTCAAGCTCTACGTGAATGGAGAAGAGAAAGAGAGCAGTTCAAACCGTGGGAAAGCAAAGAAGAATGAAGAAGTGAGGAGAGAGAACTAATAAAGTGATATTTATGTAAAAGGTGAATAGTGTTTTTACTTTATAACTCTCATTTGCTCTCTTATTTGCTTAATGACTCATGTGGGTGATGACTCACCTCCTAAGAAACCGGCCCCCTTTTATTAATGAGGGTAGTTAAGTCTTTGTTGACCAATGTCTCACTTATATAGACTTATGTTATAAACTAGCTTAATAAATTCACTATTCATCAAAAACAAGGCACATTGTTGTGAAATTTTTGATTTCCCATTGATATGGACCTCCAAATGTGATATATAGTACACATATTAATTAAAGAGTAATGATGGACATTTAGCCATTCAAAAACTCATTTACAAGACAATTTTTCAAAAACGTGCTTTGACTCCTTAAAGCACATTTTGTGTTTTTAACTTGTTTTCAAGCTTGGTTTCTTTGGTAATTGATTTAAAATGACCATTAGGATATTACTAAGGTCTTAGAACAATATTTGGGTACTCTCCCATGTCTCTCCAAGCTTAGAGCACGTTTTGCTTAAACTGCTCTTTTTGGTGTTTCCTTATATTTTCTTTGATTAGAAATGTTTCTTAATGTTTCTAAGGCATTATTTAGCCTCCTTATATCTTAGTTTATCATTTAAACACCATATCTAAGTTTGGGGTATTTCATCTACCCCCCTTAAAAGAACTTTGTCTCAAAGTTCACACATGTGTTTAACCATTCACGGTACACAGTTCTCTTAATCTTAATACCACATCTTATATTCACATTCATACATCTCAAGACTCAAGGGTCAATCTCAAATACAATACATAAGTATCATACATAACTCAAACTTACACCGAAGTGTAGCACTTACACAAATCCACATCTTAAACAACCAAACAAACGACAAACGTGATCGTTTCCTAACTCAAAAGCGAGGAAGCTCTACCCCCTTAAAAGGGGTACGCCCCGTACCCTACAGACGATCTAGTCAGTAAATAAAGAAGGGTACTTCGCCCTCATCTTATCCTCTAATTCCCATGTGGCCTCTTCGACATCCTGGTTAGACCAGAGAACCTCACCAGTCGCACTGACTTGTGGCGAGTGTCCCTAGTCTTACTGTCCAAGATTCTCTGGGGTCCCACGGATCTCATATTGGTTCTAAAGTCACCTCTCAGGTTCTAACACATGGGAGGGGTGATGCTGTATTTCTTCAGCTGTGAAACATGAAAGACATCATGCACTTTACCCAGCTCAGCAGGTAGATTCAACCTGTAAGCAACTGGGCCCACCCGCTCCGTACTCTCATAAGGACCACAAATTTCGGGCTTAACTTGCCCTTCTGCCAAACCTGAATACACCCTTCATCGGTGATACTCGTAGAAATACCCGGTCGCCCACTGCGAACTCTAGGCTCGTCGTCGAACATCAGATACGACTTCAGCCTCTCTTGAGCAGCTTTCATGTTCTCCCCCTGATTTGCTGAACTTCAGCCTTAACTGTTCTAAGTACTCTGGTCTTATGATGACCGTCTCACTCGACTCATCCAGCAGAGCGGTGTACGACATGGTCTACCGTACAACGCTTGAAAAGGTGCCATCTTGATCGAAGCGTGATAGCTGTTGTTGTATGAAAACTCGATCAGATGTAATCTGTCAATCCAACTGCCCTGGAAGTCTAAGGCACATGCTCTCAGCATGTCCTCGAGTGTCTGAATAGTACGCTCAGTCTGACCATCTGTCTGAGGATGGAACGCGGTACTCAGTTTGAGTTCTGTACCCAACGCTTCTCTGGTAGCTCTCCAGTACCTCGAAAGGAATCTGGTATCTCTATCTGACACTATGGTCTTTGGTGTGCCGTGATGCCTCATGATTTCTTTCTCAATCAACTCAGCTAATTTGGTCACCTTCCAAGTATCCTTCATCGGTAGAATCGGGCTACTTTGGTAAGGCGATCCCCACCACCCATATCATGTTGAGACCTCCCCTAGCAGGTGGAAGTCCAACTACGAATCCATGGAGATATCATGGAACTTCCACTCCGGAACTGGCATCGACTGTACCATTCCGCCCTCTCTGTGCTCGAATTTCACCTTCTGGCATGTGAGACACCTCAAGACGAACTCAGTAACATCTGTCTTCATCCCGACCACCAGAAGTATCTCTTCATGTCTTTATACATTTTAGAGGCTCCCGGATGGATGGAAACTGAAAACAGTGTGATTCTCTAAGTATACGGTCTTTCTGATCCGTGTTAACCTCGTGGTATGCACAATCGCCCTTAAGTCTGATCAATCATCATCATGAAGTCTGAAGTCGTATTTCTGACTCTCAAAGGTACCATCTGTCAGCTTCTGTCTGACCTCTCTCATATACTCATCAGTCCTCTGAGCCTCTCGCACCTCATCAACCAAGCTGGAGAAAGAAACTAGCGAATGGAGTGAGTGTGCTCGACGGCTCAGGGCATCTGCTACAACATTGGCCTTCCCTTCTTTGTATTGGAGGTCAATGTCATAGTCTTTCAGAAATTCTAACCATCTCCTCTGTCGAAGATTTAACTCCTTCTGAGTGAATATGTATTTCAAACTCTTGTGATCGGTGTAGATCGTGACACTAACCCCGTATAAGTAGTGGCGCCATATCTTCAAAGCGAAGACTACAGCTCCCAGCTCTAAATCATGTGTGGGGTAGTTCTCCTCATGTTTCTTCAACTGGCGTGAGGCATATGCCACCACCTTGCCATGTTGCATGAGCACGCAACCCAGCCCTCTGCCGGATGCATCACAATAAACCTCAAAGCCCTCTGTACCGTCTGGAATGGTCAGTACCGGTGCAGTGGTCAGTGAGTCCTTCAAGCGCTGAAATGATCTCTCACAGTCGACTGTCCATAGAAATGGTGCATCTTTCTTCATCAGACTGGTCATCGGCTTCGCGACCTTGCTGAAATCTCTAACAAACCTCCTGTAGTAGCCTGCCAGACCGAGAAAGCTCCTGATGTCGGTAACAGTCTTCGGCCTTGGCCAGGTACGTACGGCATCAATCTTTGCTGGATCCACTGCGATCCCAGCATCTGAGATGACATGACCTAGGAAAGAGACCTGGTCAAGCCAAAACTCACACTTGGAGAACTTAGCATATAGCTGGTTCTCCCTTAATATTTCCAACACCCTTCTCAAATGTTCCTCATGCTCAATCTTAGACTTTGAATATATCAGAATGTCATCAATAAAAACCACAACCGACTTGTCCAGCTGCTCCCGGAACAAGCGGTTCATCAGATCCATAAATTTCGCGGTGCGTTCGACAAACCGAACGGCATCACTGTAAACTCATAGTGGCCGTATCGTGTCCGGAATGCCGTCTTTCAATATCTCCCTCCTTAATGGCTATCTGATGATACCCCGATCTGAGATCAATCTTGGAAAACACAGATGCTCCCTTCAACTGATCGAACAGATCGTCAATGCGGGGTAGTGGGTACTTATTTTTCACTGTCACTGCATTCAGCTCTCTGTAGTCGATGCAGAGGCGGAGACTACCATCCTTCTTCTTCACGAAGAGGACTGGCGCTCCCCATGGTGACACACTTGGTCTAATGAATCCTTATCCAACAAATCTTTCAGTTGTTCTTTTAACTCAGTCATTTCTGCCGGAGCCATACGGTATGGTGCTTTGGCTATCGGTCCGGTACCAGGTAGCAGCTCAATGGTGAACTCTACCTCCCGAGTGGGTGGCATGCCGGGCAGTTCCCGTGGGAATAAGTCGGGGAACTCCGACACTACCGGTAAGTCGGGG
The DNA here is from genome assembly GCA_023374045.1 of Limonium bicolor. NCBI lineage: Eukaryota > Viridiplantae > Streptophyta > Magnoliopsida > Caryophyllales > Plumbaginaceae > Limonium > Limonium bicolor. Next base: position 29,814,872 of record CM041781.1, on the reverse strand, counting down.
TCGAACTCAGGGTCTCTCTCTATGTCCTGTACATAGCAGAGGTATACTTCTTCCTTTCTCCTTAATTCTCTATGCATTGCCATGGCGGTGATGATCTTAGTCGAAGGCCCTGGGCCTCTGGCGGTATGATATTGTTACCCCAGACGGACTCCTGAGCAGCAATCTATGCTCGGCGCAGAGGATACGTCCCTTGTGCCGCTCCAACCAGTTCATCCCGAAGATAACATCAAATCCTAGCTTACTGAACTCAATGAAACTGACTGGGAAGTCTTCCCCCTTAATTCTGATGGTGGCTCCTCGGTAGTAACGAGTGCAACGAACCTTCTCCTTAGACGGGAGCGTAACCGTGAAGTCGGGTAGCTCATCAGCGTCTAGCCCCAACCTGCTCGCAAATGATGCAGAGACAAAGGTATGCGAGGCCCCTGAGTCGAAGAGAACTGATGCCTCAATTCCATTGATCGGAAAGGTGCCGGTGAGGATAGTACCGCTAGCGTCGGCCTGTGCCTCTGTGAGTATGCTTAGTGCACCTTCCGTACCGAGTCCATAACCTAATTGTGTTCACAAGCTTCATGAGTATTGATGGTATAACAAGAGTCGTAACAATTTATATGAACAACACTGTTATTTTATTCATGACCATCCTGTTTACAACATGTGCTTCAATCTTACATCTCATTTCTCATCTCATTCTAACATTACATGGCTAATATTGTCTAAAGGTTAGGTTTAATCTTCCTGGTCTCATATGCGTCGCATTGATTACTGCTGACGGTGCTGTATTCAGCTTGATTCTCTTAATTCCATGGTATAACATCCTTGATTCTCCTCCCAAAATTAATACATCACCTGACTTAAGTACTATCTTATCTGCACGGTCCGCACGCTTCTGCTCGCCGTATAAAAATTCCGCATCATCTCCAATGGACCAAGACACTACGGGTATCCCTCTTCGAGAGACTCCGTTGTCTCGTCCTTATCCTGGTGTAGTCCCAGTTTCCCATCTTTTTCGTAGAAGTTTACAATGCAAATGTCTGGCTGGATGTCTGGAATCGGTTCAGCTTCCAACTGCTGAGCGATTTCCACGACTTGTGTAATAACTGGATGGAACTCTTCGGGTATTCCCGGTGGTGAGACTCCATCTTGCTCCCTTGTGGTTTGGTAATTCTTGGCATACGGATTCCAATCCTTGCCCAAGCTCATCATCTTTAATTTCATCCTTGCTCCCCCTGGGTACTCCGGTGTGTAAAAACCTCCCGGTCCCATTCCTAGTTGATTGCATCTCCTGATGATGGCTATTTGTGCGTCGGGTGTCAGGTATCCCCTTAATAAAATCATACCTGGGCGGATAACCTGACATTGTTCGGTTGGAAAGTGTGTGGTTTCGATGTCGGTGTGCTCCGGGTTAGATGTAGATGGTATAGGGTAGCAGATGTTGAATCTTCCTAAAGTGGTAGTAGGTTATGTCTTACTTAAATTCTAATCTCATCTTATTCTTACTTAACTCATATATTTCACCAAACATGCATGATAATGCGGTAAGCAGGTAGTTTATTACTAAATGGTTATAGTGGTACCTGGCCTCGATGAGGGCTCAGGCTCATCGTCCCGTCCACCATGTGTAGAGTGGGCCCCGTCTTCTGGGTCGCCCGTGGGTTCTTGTCCGCCGGCTGCTGCACTTTCCTCTGACCGTCAGATCCAGCTCCCTGATCGGTCTTGCCCTTGCCCCTGGTGTCGGGCCTATAGGCTCTGCTAGCAGGGTTCCGGTAACACTCGTATGCCCGGTGTCCATACACTCCGCAGAAGTTGCACTCCACCTTGTTTCCCTTACAGTCGAGCCCGGGGTGGTCCTTGTGACACCATCTACAGATGAAGCGTCGCTGGTAGCCACCACCGGCTCCCCTCTCAGTCTCAGATCCTGATGATTCACATTGTCAATTCTCATATCTCAAACAGTTACTAATTTATTTCTTAACTCATTCAATATCAATTTTTCTCACCCTTTGGCGCCTTAGAGCGCAGTGGTGTAGCTGCAATAGCATAGGTCAGCTTCAATGGCTCTTCCGAAGCCTTCTCCTTTTCCTCCTTCCCTTTCGGGTTCTGATTCTTCTGGGCCTGAGGCTGGTACTTCTGTTTCTTGTACCCTCCTTGCCCTTGACTCTCTGAGCTTTTACCAGCACTCTTCCTCTTAGCATTCTCCTCGTCCCTCAGCTGGACGGTAATCTCAACCTTAGCAGCGGCATGATAGCACTCCTGCTTTTCCATAGTATTAGTCTCACTTATTTCTCATAATCTAAATCTTATTCACCACTTACTCAAATTTCAATCATTCTTATTACCTGCAAGGTAGTGTAACTCGTCGGCCCCATGCCGTAGCGGAGTCGATGGCTAAGCCCGCCATAGAAGCGGTCCACCAAGATCTGGTCAGAATACCCTAGACCTGGCAGAAGACGGAGCAAGGCAGTGAACTCTGAGTAATACTCGTCCACTGTCATCTTGTCCGACTGCTTAAGCGCATCAACTGCAAGCGCTTCTTCGTCTGGACATGGGCGGGGTAGTACTTTGCCCGTAGCAAGGCGGTGTACTGCTCCCAGCCGAACTCTGGGTTGGCCACATGCTCGGCCCTCACCAGCTTCCACCAATCGCCCGCCGCCCCCTTCAAGTAGAAAGCAGCTAAGCGCACCTTGATCCCAGCAGGGACATCAAGGGTCTCGAAGGCGGTCTCCAGCTCGGAGATGTACGCCTCAAGCTTGGCGGGATCGGTCTCCCCTTTGAAGTGAGCGGGTCGAAGATCAGCAAGACTCTTCACCCAGTTTGGTTCCCTAGGCTGTGGCGGTGGAGGTGGTGCACCCACACCAGGCTGATAGCCCATGTGCCCTAAAGCGGCAGCTACGATCTCTGCGATCGTCTGCCCTCCAGGTATCCCTGGAATGTCCTCACCCCGGCCGCGACCTCGGCCTCCTCTAGGGCGTCCTGCCATCTGAACAAGCATAACTTACATTAGATTCACATTCACCACTGTTTGGTTAGCAATTTATAACGTCCGTAGACGGTAAAGACAATCCACACTTATTAGTGGTCATCTGACTCTACTCACTCTAACTTCTCACACCCTTAACCCAACACTTATTCCTTAACTTATATCCTAACTCGGTGGTCACATGTCCGGTATTTCTTGATCAGAGCGTAACTACGCTCTGATACCACTTTTTGTAACACCCCATCCAAAGCCTATCGTGGTTATCGCAATCTGAACACTTATTCGAAAACGTCGCAGCGGAAAAAACAACACCTGGACCTTGCCACGGTCTGATCGATAGAATATACCGGTTTAAATACTTACAATACTATCCAAAATCACTTACCCAACTTAAACATCAATTCTCAATACCACAACCAACCGAGTACTAGTATTCAACATCCCAAACTTACATCAGCTTAATATAAACAGTCGGGTGCACAGGCGCAACCCGAACTCAAAATAAAAGTCCCCACCTAAGTCTAACCGCTCCTACTCTCGTAGTGCGTCCTCATGGGCCTCTTACCTGCAAGTGTAAAAATAGCCCCCGAGGGGGTCAGCACGAATGCTGGTACACCCTCTCATGGCCCCCAAGCTAACGGGGCTACGACGACTAATTGTCGATAGCATGGAAATTGATTACATACACAAGCATAATATGAAGTGCAATAACAATAACCACAGATGAACATATAGTTCACAACAATGAACGACTCAAGCGTTCCCTTAACAAGTGGGTTAGTAACCCCCTCCTTAGTCCTCATTTCCTTAATCTCATTCCTTACCTTATACCTTAATCTTAATCTCAATCTTAATCTTAATCTCAGTATACAAACCTTTCCTGGAAGGGATTGGTTGTAGCTTAATTCGAACCTGGGATTTAGGTGATCCCACCGCACCATCTTAATGCCACCTACTCTGGACGGGAGTCCAGCGTAGCTGAGCCGGCAACCGGCCCTAGGCTACAAGTCCGAAGACAAGTCCTTAAGCGGAGGGCGGATCTGATTCAGATACCGTCCCCCTTTCACTTAGCATGCATGACCGGAGATCGGTCCCGGGTTTTCACTCAAGTTCCAGTTAGTAGACATCTTAAAACACCATTGCTAGCTAAGCCTTATCGGGCATTAACCAACAACCATCAACTTAACTCTTATTCTTAACTCAGTAAGTACTAAACTTGGTTAGTAACAATCTCAAGCCTCGCGGGTTAGTGTAAATATAACACAATCACAACGAGAACAATATAACCGGTTGCATGCTTTATCTTGTTTTAGTCATAGCAAATAAACAGATAGCACACAAGCCGAGGGACACCTCGTTAGCAAGCAGGTCACGAAAAGGATTGTACCGTTCACCGTCGACGATCGTTTGGTTTATCTCCTTCCAAGTCCCAATTCACAAAGCCTAGAACATTGATTCAGTTTTAGGTTATTATCAATCCAACTCAATAGAATTACTTAACTTTCCTAGACATCAACTTTTACCCATTGCTTTTCACTAAGCCTTATGGTTTTTAACTTGACTCTTAAGTACATCATCTCCTCATTATTTATTACACTTACTCTCCCACTTAATGACCATCACACCCACCAAACAAGTCCTTAACAATCTCATAACATCCATACTTAATTATCCCCATCATTTCCTAACCTTAAACAAGGTTTTTGGTCCATACAGTGGCCTGTCCGAACTTGTGTCCGGACTTCCAAGTTCGGACACAAGCCGTGACTTTAGACAGAAATCAGACACATGTCCGAACTTGTGTCCGGACTTCGGAAGTTCGGACATGAGTCGAGGAAAATCCTAACCAGAAATCCATACGTCCGAACATGTGTCCGGACTTCCAAAGTTCGGACACAGTTCGAGGATAATCCCTAAGAAATAACAGGTGCGTCCGAACTTCCAAATTCGGACGGTAGTTCGGACACTACCTAAAATCCAGAAAACTGTAAGCGTAACAGGGCATGTCCGAGCTTCCAAGTTCGGACGGAAGTTCGGACGTGCCATTATACTCAATTTCTAAGCCTTTAAACACTTAACCAAATTCCTCCAAAGCCTCCAACCCTTATAGTATCTTCTCCTAAAGCCTCTTAATGCTTCCTAACAACATTTGGTACCCTTATATCCACATACAACATTCATGAAACTCATTTTCTAATTCCTTAAGCCTTTACTTATTTCTTTGTGAATTTCCTTAACACTTACAACATTTTGTACTAGGTTTCTAAATGGTGTTTCTCACCTATGATAACTACTATCCCAAAATGTTTTCTCCTTATCTTAACATCATCTCCCAAGCATCTTTCTCCTTCTAAAACTCTTTTATGCATTTACTTAAAGTTCCTTCACAACTTTCATCATCAACACTTCCCTTCCTAGTTGTGCACAACATTTGCCTAAGTCTAAATACTCAATACATTCTCTTGATTCTAAATCCTCCTAGTAACCTAAGTCATTATAAGTCATTAAACACCTTATTCTCACCCTTTTTCACCAAGACAACCATAGAACACTTCTAGTACTTTCTTAGTCATTAAATTCCCTTAGGATATCTTAAACACTTAAACTCTCCTTTAAATTTTTGCCATAGGTTCTCTAGTATAGTACCTCCTAACACATGGTTTTTCTCCATCAAACAACCAATACCACACAAATTCTTATCACAACACTTATCACAAATTTCACTAAAACTTCACCACATCATCAAATAGTGCTCAAACTTAAAATGCTTGGCACTTAGGCCCTTAAATGACAATAATCTTAACCACTGAATTTCCACATATATATGCCTTCAACCTGCAAATACACTCAACAAGGCTCCCATTGAAATAGAATGCTTCTTGTACTTCACCTTAACATTCTTAAACTATCTCTTTTCTCATGTGCTCCTTAGTCACAAGTTCACAAGATAGTCATTGTTTCTCCTAGGTTTTATAGCACCTTCCCAATATAAACTCTACACTAAACTCATCATATACCCATATCTCATTCCCTTAAACAACAAAACACCTTAAGGTAAGTATTTACCTTTTTCTCACAAGCTTAAAAGCTTTTCTCCTTAGGTTTCTTTGTTCAATCTCGGTCACCAATGTGATTCCCTTGCCAATGTTCTAACCAATATCCAATGACTCCAATGAGTACTAGATAACACATTAACCCTAAGGAACAAACCCTAGGTTTAAAAATATGTTTTAAGGTATTAATGTGATTGTTTTACCTTGGTTTCTCAAGACAAACTTGGATGTGAAGCAAGAAGGACCTCCTCTCCTTTGAAGAGTAGAAACAAGCTAGAACAAGGCATAAACATGGAGTCCCATGAGTATATATTTTCGGTTATGTGAAGAAAATGGTGGAAACCTAGATTTTCTTACACTTTCTTTACCTTAAGAGAATGGAGATGCCAATGGAGTCTCCAAACTTGAATTTCCTCCTCTAATGGTGGTTTGACTTGGCACCAAAATGAAGCTCTTGAAGTTTTGAAAAGATAGAAAGGAGGAGCTTGAGCTAACTAAGAAGAATATGTATTTTGTTTTGGATTTGGAGCTAAAATGAGCAAGATGTGGCCAAGGGAAGATGGAGCTTTCATGGGGGTCAAGCTCTACGTGAATGGAGAAGAGAAAGAGAGCAGTTCAAACCGTGGGAAAGCAAAGAAGAATGAAGAAGTGAGGAGAGAGAACTAATAAAGTGATATTTATGTAAAAGGTGAATAGTGTTTTTACTTTATAACTCTCATTTGCTCTCTTATTTGCTTAATGACTCATGTGGGTGATGACTCACCTCCTAAGAAACCGGCCCCCTTTTATTAATGAGGGTAATTAAGTCTTTGTTGACCAAATGTCTCACTTATATAGACTTATGTTATAAACTAGCTTAATAAATTCACTATTCATCAAAAACAAGGCACATTGTTGTGAAATTTTTGATTTCCCATTGATATGGACCTCCAAATGTGATACTATATAGTACACATATTAATTAAAGAGTAATGATGGACATTTAGCCATTCAAAACTCATTTACAAGACAATTTTTCAAAAACGTGCTTTAAGACTCCTTAAAGCACATTTTGTGTTTTAACTTGTTTTCAAGCTTGGTTTTCTTTGGTAATTGACTTAAAATGACCATTAGGATATTACTAAGGTCTTAGAACAATATTTGGGTACTCTCCCATGTCTCTCCAAGCTTAGAGCACGTTTTTGCTTAAACTGCTCTTTTGGTGTTTCCTTATATTTTCTTTGATTAGAAATGTTTCTTAATGTTTCTAAGGCATTATTTAGCCTCCTTATATCTTAGTTTATCATTTAAACACCATATCTAAGTTTGGGGTATTCAGATGTACATTGTGGTCATTGACTAAAATAAATACGTGTTGTTTAAATACGGTTTATATAAATCTTAGAAATCCAAGATAACTTTTAAGCTCAATTCATAACCACAATCAATACTAGCTCATATAATATTCTTTTAATAGTACTATGTATAGGTTTAGTTTAACTTACTAATCCCTTCGTATTATATTTCCTATAAGGTAACTAATTTATTATATATATATTTATATATACTAGGATTTGTCAAACATTATTTATGTAATATATTGTATTTAATTATGTTTAAAAAACTTTTAGGCATAACTACAAACCGATATACGGTTTTATAAAATAAAGTGTTCCCTTTAAATATATAAGTATACCTGTATTGAATTTAATTAAGACATTCCCTACGTAACTTATTATATTTAAACTATCTTATTACTAACTGCATTCCATGTATGTTCTATAAAGTATTCCTTTAACTATATCTTAAGATACTAGCTCTTATAATATTTAGTTATATAAGTGTAATTTATTAGTTCATTGCTTTAACCTAAGTTACTATTTTATTCCTTTTATATATATGTATAGAAATATATATATATATGTATATATTTTCCTTAGTAAATTAAAATATTAACTCCATACAACATAGTAAATAAAATGTAGGATATTAAATTTCTTAATTTATATAAGTTCCTACTAAAGTAAAGTATATACATATATGTAAATAATTTCATTTCTCTTAAAAACAATACAAAAACATTTATAAACTTACTGTTATAAAATGTTTAATTTAGTTCCCTTATTTTCCCCACTTAAAAGTAAGTTATTAACAACCATACTTTTAATTTAGATTACATTAAAAACCTTATATTATTGGTTATTCTATGAAAAACTCATAAACACAATTTTTTTAAAACCCTTTACCATTGCCCCAAATTCCAAAATTCAATATATAGTAACTTAGCATTTTAGACATATTATAAAATTTTTATTTCATAAAAATATCTTTTAATTTAGCCAAATAATTCCAGAAAACCCGTAACTTGTTAAAAATCATAACTTATGTTTAAAAAACTCGAAACATAATAATTTACATCAAAATAACTAGATAAAATAAGGAACCTATGGTTAAAATTTCAAGTTAAAATACATTCGGGAGATATTTAATTAACCCAACAAGTTAAGACTTTATGGAATTTACTAAAAACCCTTATAAACTAATTCTGGTATGTTTTTAATCTCGGCCGTCCAATCTCTTAAAACGAGATCGGACGGCCCCTGTGCATCGAGTTCATCAGCGAACTCAATTACCAAACCGAGTACTAAATCCCGTTTTTCTCACAATCTACAGAACCAAATTGAGTGATTTCGTGTTTCTATGGTTTCGAAATTCAATTACGGTTCTAATGATACCAATTCCCCAATTATAATGCCAGTATTCAATGGTTTTCGAATTCGATTTCGAGGTTAGGGTTCTTAAGAGTTTCGAATTCGATTCTCCCAAATTCACTCAATCTAAAGCGTAATTGATGCAATTGAATCATGGTTTTGACCGATAATGTAACATAGTTTAGCAGGTTGAGGAATTTGAAGAAAACTTACCGGAATTGCTCGAATCGAAGGAATTGTTTTCTGTTTCCGGAAAAATGCCCCCTTTACAACCGATTGAGTAGCCTACTTTGCAACACTATAATTTACAGTACAGAGGAGTTAGAACTATTCTTGGGCTTAATCTAAAGAGAAAACGTAGCTTACAAATGATAGCAGAACTCATCCTAACTCGCAACACACAGAAAGAAATCGAACCGAAACTTACGAGTTTACCTTCTCGTTTCTGGAAAAGTCTGGGCAAAACGCGCAGATCGGGGGTCGGAACTTTAGACGCCTATATCTTCCATATGATTGAGAATTAGATTTGGTCATCAACATGAACGTTGTAGAGGATTAGAGCTCTTTAAAACTAGATAAGCACATGAAATTTGGATGAGAAACGAAGAAGTTATGGCTAGACGAAGTTACCTGATTCGAAGGGAAAACTGGAAACTGCAGTTACGGTTTTGCAGGGGTGGCTACTTTGGATCGAATTTTCCGGTGATTTAGGATGAGTTAGGGTTAGTGTGAGTTATGGTTGCAAAGAGGAGATTAAGGAGAAGAGAAATACAAAAGACGGCACTCAAAAATTCCAAAAGATGAGAAAAGTTATGGAGGTCACAAGTTAGGGCAAAGTCGGTTCCGAAAATCGTGGAGATAAAATCTATCCAAGGTGTGGGCGGTGTGAGCTTGACACGTGGCAGATTTAAAAATTTTGACTCAAAACTTCAATCTAGCATAACTTCTGGCTAGGATGATCCGTTTTTGAGTTCTTTTTATCGATCTTCATGGTTTTCCAAACCTATTTATTGGTATAGGTTTCATGGCCTGGTTTGACCATTCTCAAAAAGTCAACTCTAGCAAGGCTTAATAAGCTTTAAGGTTTTCTAGAATTTTATATTGACTTTTATGTTTCAAAACAATGTTCCAAACTTCTTAAAATCTTTATAACATAGTTGGAGTGTTTTATAAATTTTCCCTAAATTTATTGACTTATAAATTCTATTATTAAATTAAGAATACTATATAATGTATATAATAGGGTTAAATAGGAGAAAACCCCTAAATACATTTCACAATCCATATAATAATTTAATATTCATAATTCCATATAAATTTAATATTCATAACTCCATATAATAATTTAATATTCATAATTCAATATAATAAAAATAATACTTAATAGTATTATAAAGTTTAATAAAAAATCCCCTAAATTAATTTAAATTAATTTAGGGGTATTTAGTATATCCCCCTTAAAGAAAACTTCGCCTCGAAGTTTAAAAAATCAACTAATAAGCACTACAACCGTTCGGGTATGTGCTGAGACAATAAAAGTTCCAATGAAATTCCATACCAACCAATCCTTTATTTCCATCCATTTCCATAACAAACATTCCACTCAAGATTACTCAAAATCAAACTGAACCAGGATATACCAAGATATAGCATGATGAAAATCAAAAGTCACATATGAGTCATAATGTAAAAACCAAGCACATACCAACACCTCTCATTCTGCTAATACTGTCTCCCTTTGATAAAAATGCAACGAGGCATAATCGGATGAGATAACGAAGGAGGAGTATGCCAGCGATAGCCCCCTTAAAAGAGCTAAGGTCACGCCCTCGTACCGCTACTAACGACACATTCAAGAATTCAACACCTTATTAACCAGCTTTGTTGTGAATTTATGCCGTTGATTTATCTATGATCGTTACATATATCTGTATCTCTTGATGTTATGTAATTGTATTTCCTGGTGGTTATAAAATTTTATTTAGATTGTTATCCATTCATTTAATGACTGATACGAATTATATGTCCATATATGATCATTTATCATATCAATTATATTACCAAGCTATAACCAGGTGTAAGTACTTGAGTAGTTTAACATAATATTCCCGATTCATTTGAATAATCCTCAATAATCTTCCAAAATTATCTTCAAAGGTTTATAGTCAACCATATGTTAAAATCTATAAGATAATATTTTATGTCACTTTTCCAAGTTTCAATTGTTTTTTTATATTAACTATCGTATTTTAGACGATTCATTCAGTTTTACTTTATAAAATTTACTTATTATATAGCTCACTCAAGGCAGAATTTTAGGAAGTTCTTCCAAAATCTGATTCCTTTATCTTAAAATTTATCCATTATATATTTTTTTAGGTAGGGACTCTGATAAAATTTTAAGTCAAATGGGCTATCTAATGAAAATCACTCACTCTTGTAATTATTTTTCTTAAGGTTTGTTCTATGTAAGTATTCTCTGATTATTAAATCTTAGTACTCCCTTAGATAATGGTGGCTTTGGTAAATTCAACTCTTAGTGTGTCTTTTAAAATTTTATACATGTATAATGTTAAATCCAAGTAAACATGAGAATTTCCAGTCTTTAGTAACTCTCAATTTTTAAGATGCTCAATACTCAAGTATATAAGGATCAATGATATTAGTTTAGTATTACTCTTCTCTTCACTCAATCTTTAAGTAACTTCTTTTATTGATTTTTTTTTTATATTCAACCAGGGGTGGAGTGTTATCTTGGGGCACCCAAACTTAATCCCCTTCCGCATATATATGGATTTTTCACCAAAGATTTAAACTCAATAATCCCTTTATTTATGAGTTTTAATACCGGATCTTAAGATACAAATTTTGATTTGTTCATTGTGGTTAGCAATGAAATATGCCTAGCTCAAGATTCATGATGGTAACGTCTTACCACCACTTCCCTCAGTTCAACACAATCCATCACCTGCGTAGAAGATTATATCGGTTAGATGACAAGGCTTTGTCTAGCCCCTAAAACTTCCAGAAGTGGGTGTGCACCCCCACTACTTTAGCCTAGGAGTTCGTCGCACCAGGCACTTCCCATAGGGTGTTAGGTTTATGTGTTTTTTTCTAAAGTTAACATAGAGTTTTAATGTGTTTACAAGTCCAGATGTTGATCTTTTCTAATGACGCTACTAGTTCTTGTTAGCTAATGAATTTCTAGACTTAAGATTTATCTAAAACATTATCTTTAGGTAATAAATTGATACCAAGTAGTTCATGAGATTATTTTCAAACTTTAAGGAGTTTGAAGTATTTTCACATAATATCAATACTAATTTAATTATGTAAATTCTATTGTATACTGTTTTCAACCAAAGTATTCTTTAAAATTCTAGGAATTTGTGTACTAGCTTTTAAAGGATTTATTTAGCAATGTATTCTCCATGAGTATGCTTTTGAAAATAGCTTAATATTTGGTTTATCTCAACTAAAAATCGTAGTACTTAATAGGATGTTCCAATTATATATATATAGATATATATTTTTGTAGTTTATTGTTGGAACGGTATAACAACACATCACACTCAACAGACATTCACAAAAGAAAAGTGTATAAAGGAATCGTTCTCAGTTCCAAAAAGGGTTAGGAATCGTGCCTTACTGGAGTCCTCACTTCCCAATTCTACCCCAGTTCCCCAGTTTAAGTGCACCTATAATCTAAGTATTTCACTCGGCTTATTTTCTCGGGTTCAGAGCGTAACTACGCTCTGATACCACTATCTGTAACGCCCCTATCCACCATAAATACAGCGGAAATAAAACTCTAAGGCGATTATAAACCATCGGGTTCCAAACACCCGGCACCAAACCTCACCAATTACAACTTACAATCTACAAAAGCTACGGTCTGAACTCGAGAAAAACTTAACACAAACATAATAGAAATTAAACACATTAACTCTCCACAAAACCTAGTCCCATCCCAAACGCTCATTCTCTTCGTGGCCACCTATAAATCAATTTGTACCTGCAAGATGAAACCAAGCAGCCCACCCCAAAAGGGGCGGGTCAGTTCCCTGGAATGGAACTGGTACAATTCTCCAAAAACAAACTTATAAAACATAACTCTTCAAAATAAACAGTAACTTGAAATTAAACTCTTGAAAGTAAAGCAGGGAAACAAGGCGCTTTAAAATCACCAAGCCAAAGATAACAAGTTAAGGATAAAGATAATGATAGAAAAGGTAAAGTTAGTGAAACACAATCACATCATGTGTTAGTGAACATCCATTTCCTTAGTTAAACCCAATTCCCATTAGGAGTAGAAAAACTCAGATAGTCACCAAGGACTAGGAATGATAAAACAGATCCAAGAACCAAGAACTCAAGAGTGGAATAGTTTCAACTGGGAGAGATGGCCCCCACCACCAATCACGTCCTTTTAGGACAGGGGATATACAGCCCCTCACTATTTATCACGTCCCCTTTTGGGGACAGGGGATATACAGCCCCTCACTGTCTATCACGTCCCCTTTTGGGGACAGGGGATATACAGCCCCTCACTGTCTATCACGTCCCTTTTTGGGACAGGGGATATACAGCCCCTCACTGTTACCATTGACTTTCTGTAACGCCCCTATTAACCATAAATATAGCGGAAATAAAACTCTAAGGCGATTACAGACCATCGGGTTCCAAACACCCGGCACCAAACCTCACCAATTACAACTTACAATCTACAAAAGCTACGGGTCTGAACTCGAGAAAAACTTAACACAAACATAATAGAAATTAAACACATTAACTCTCCACAAAACCTAGTCCCATCCCAAATGCTCATTCTCTTCGTGGCCACCTGTAAATCAATTCGTACCTGCAAGATGAAACCAAGCAGCCCACCCCAAAAGGGGCGGGTCAGTTCCCTGGAATGGAACTGGTACAATTCTCCAAAAAAAACTTAAAAACATAACTATTCAAAATAAACAGTAACTTGAAATTAAACTCTTGAAAGTAAAGCAGGGAAACAAGGCACTTAAAAATCACCAAGCCAAAGATAACAAGTTAAGGATAAAGATAAATGATAGAAAAGGTAAAGTTAGTGAAACACAATCACATCATGTGTTAGTGAACATCCATTTCCTTAGTTAAACCCAATTCCCATTAGGAGTAGAAAAACTCAGATGGTCACAAAGGACTAGGAATGATAAAACAGATCCAAGAACCAAGAACTCAAGAGTGGAATGGTTTCAACTGGGAGAGATGGCCCCCACCGCCAATCACGTCCTTTTAGGACAGGGGATATACAGCCCCTCACTGTTTATCACGTCCCCTTTTGGGGACAGGGGATATACAGCCCTCACTGTCTATCACGTCCCTTTTTGGGACAGGGGATATACAGCCCCTCACTGTCTATCACGTCCCTTTTTGGGACAGGGGATATACAGCCCCTCACTGTTACCATTGAAGACGCGCGCACGTCGAAAGAAGCTGGACTTGGTCAAGACCTCAGACATGGCTATACCATGAAGAACTTCTTTTAACACCGAACTACAATTTTATAACCCAAATTTTCTTTCAAAACCACAACCTTTCTTCAAAACCTTGAATTTTAAACCAACAAAATTACGGTGAGCATCATGGAATGATGCAAGAGGAGTTGACAATAGTATACTTCACCTAGGCGTGTGATGAGCACTGCGAGTGTACCCAATTACGGGATGTGGGATGACCGCACTCCGAAGGAGCTTGCAGGCTTGACAGATAGTCAGATAAGTGGTAACGTATCAACAAGGTACCCCACGTATGTATACATGTAGTGCACGAAACACGGGAAGTAGTCAACTCCGTTCTACGGACCATGAGTAAGTTCAAGCAGAGTAGTTGGACACCCCAGACGATCAAGGAGAAGGAACTCAACTAAGTAATGAGCATAAAAGAACTCAGAGAATTCATCTGAAGATAAGGAATGAGGACTAGGAAGCGCAAGGAGCGCAGACTAGTAAGTGTAGTAGACATTGGATATGTCTCAAGGACAAATACAAAACTACCAGGGAGCATAATCCATCATCGAAGAGGATATTAAACCTAGTCTAAACACTAGGAGAAATTATAAACAGTCTACCCAAGGATGGGAGACGTCCTAACCCAAAAAGAAATAACTCAAATACAATACCACAAGGCGGTATGGTAGACTCAACAAATCATAAACATTAGCCGGATGTAACGACATAACTGACAACACCGAGGAGCAATCCTTGAAGGGTGTCTGGATTGACAACAGATGAACAAAGCGTCATGATAAGAGCGCGGGAGCTGGAACGAACACTCGGTTAGGACACCGAAGGGAATTCACTTAACAGGAAATACCCTAAATTACCAGAAGGCACTGATTAACACCAGATTGCCAAAAGGGTCTCCTATGAACGGAAGCGTGATGCCACGACTTACCATGGAGCCCAGTGATACCTCCAACCTATGGAGCATACAAGGAATGCAAACATGTACAAGCAGCATGCAAAGAGCATGGTCTGCATCAATAAGGCTCGAAAGCCATGAACCAACTACATTATGTATACGTAAACGGTTGCAAAACCCACACCGTTTAATAACAAGACTCGCAAGAGATGTTGCTTCATACGACAAACAGATTGACAACTGAACCACTCAATTAGAGCTCAACGTCCTGAGTGGCTTGGAGTAATGGCTAACTCAATGTCACCGTCACTAGAGCATCAGTCTAGTATACAGCTGACAAGCTTTTAATTTCCCTTCATGCCTTCTGTAGAAACGGTAACACAGAGGAATAGGAATCGTGATAATGCCAACATTGGCCTAGTCCACACTTGGACACTACGAGAAACCCAAGGGAAGGTACCCCTCGTTGACCGAAGACCACCAATGCGGTGAAGATGTGAACCCTTAGATAAGGCTTCCATCTACTATAACAATAAAACCTACGCATATAGATATTGCCAAGAGGCGACTAAACAAGAAAAGGGATTCCAAACCGTTACAACTTAAAGGAGTAAGTATACTCCATATGCACCCAAGCATGTAGTGAACCCTTGTATAATTACTAACATGGTGAACCTGGCCATTAGACCTATGAGTTGAGACTAACCTCTCCACAAGAACTTTCACTTATCAATGATAGAATACTCTTTAATTAGAGAATGGGACAAGAAAACCCTTAAAATTTCTTGAGAGACAGTGATGGTCAAAAACAAACAATGTTAGTGCACATTGGGTATCACGAATGACCAACACTCAAGAGAGCTTGTAACCCGGTAAATTACTTTATCCTTGGTCAACCAAGATAATTGGTAAATTGTATCATAAATGATGGAAATAATGTGAGGTAAGCCAACCTACACATGAAACCTAAACTGAAATAAAACATCTCCACATGGGGAAGATAATAACATTGCGGTATGCTACGACAACCGTCATACATATGAACTAGGAACCTCCTAGTGTATTCCCACCATAAGGAAATGGTGCCAACGATAATGACAATAAGTAAGAGAAGCTACTACAGTAACAGAGACCGTAAAGACAATGTTGCGTAATGAGTAAAAATACGGTGCGCAACAAGCGACCGCTATGAGGAAGTAGTAGACAAGGACACGGAGTATAAGTATGAGAAGACAGGCAGAAATATTCTTTCCTATCGCATAAGTGACTTACTGTCAGACGTTTACGCCTCTGCACTCTGTATGACTGAGTGTTTTGGTATTGCACTTGTGCAGCTAATGATCTAATGGGATAGCTAGGAATATGGAAAATGTAAATTGTAGTAAATCTTTCTTTTCACCGACAAACATGGCATAAGCCAGTTAAGCAAGCTTAGCAACAAACCGTGCGGCCTAAGGCCAAAGAAGCACGAAGAGTGTAAAGCATACTAATAATCACAAGATGTGAATTCTAGTGGAATAAAAGGTGAAAGAAGACTGAGGAAAGTCATTAGGACCGACGCATAGAAATGCAAGGTCATACAAGTAAAGAACACTTGTACTGAACCAGAAGAACTGGTATAATGCAGAGGCTATTGACAACAGAGGAAGCACTACAATTAAGTAGTGACTTAACCTCACCCAACAATAAGTTGGAGGAACTTAGTGAATAATCGTGAAAGCACGAAAAGTATGTACAATAGATTACCAGAGAGCTGGTTACAATCTAAAACTCATTGAGTTCAAGCAACGGTAAAAGAATACCACCTTTGTTTAATAACCTTATTCCCACAATAGAGGGATAAAAAGGTGATGTATAGCACATTAAGGATAACAAGAAGGGTGAATAACCCAAGTTATCAGGGTCGCGCAGCAGAAGCTAGTGGGCCCTAGCAAGGAGATTAATATACCTCATAAGTATGAGACAATGGCTATTAATGCCTTGAAGCCTGATAGGCTAGAACCGAATTAATTATGAGTTAAATAAACTCATATAGGAATTCTTGGTTCAAGGATTAAACCATTGGTATGGTTAAGACCCTTGACTAGAGCATATTATATAGTATACCGTAGTGAAGGTAAACGCTTTAGATTGCCCAAATTGAGTAAACCAATGTTTAATAATAATAACATATGATAGATTACGTGGGCGTAATCCCTTTTAAGGGGGGTAGAGCGAAAACTGCTTAACATAAGTTTCATGAATAAAACAGTTAAACTATAATGTGCATAGCACAAATGAGAATCAAATTGATGATTGGTACTATGTTAAATAAACATATGTATTCATTCACATTGTAATTGTGGTAATTAGGCACGAGAGATGCAAATACCATAGGACGAATACACCCATCTTGTAACCCCAGTGTAAGAGTATTAGTAAAGAAGAGTAATAAGTAGTGGACGGAGCTCCACAAGTATTGTAACCCTTAAAGAAATAGTACGAAAGGAATGAGAGTAGTAGAATGAATTCTAGGAGTAGTGCATTCCTAGGTATGTTATTGGAAGTAAATTGATGACGACTGAAATTCATAATATAGTATTCCTTAGTTAGAATATTGGGGATAATGGAGAGTAATGGATGAGAGTAGCGAAAGTTGACGAAATGAGCACTTAGGCATCGAATCTCGGAGTAAAGTAATTGGGAAGTAGATTGAGAATGATTGATGGACCGAATTCCATCCTTTAGAGTTGTATGAAATTATAATTATGACTAGGAAGAGTAAAAAGATAGAAAATGAAATAATTGAATTATTTGATTGTTTGAAACTGACGTGGGAAGTCGAACCTGATCCTGATCAGATCAAGGGAAACCGAACACAAATTGGGGTGGAAAGATAGTTCAACACTGATGCTGATCACATCAGGGTCGAATGATTCTTGAAGCTCCCCTCAAGTGGTCACAAGAATCACACATAGGATAGAAGTAATGAATATGAATTGAAATTTGGAGTTGTATGTTTTAGAAAATTTCTAATTAGTAGTAGTGAAAGAATTTCCCTTAGTATGGAGAATGAGGTTTTGTTGGAAGCTTACACCAGAGAAGATAGTAGAGTAGCAAGTTGTATTATTCCAAGGGCAGCAGGACATGGAGGATTCCTGTGTCTGGAAGACCTGAGTGCCTGCGGGATTGTCATGTGTATTGCATTGCTTTGGGATAGCTTTGCATTGTATGAATGTATAAATTTCGTAATGAGGAACCGGATGGTTGGATATAGTGTGGATTGGAGTAATTGTTGTACATTGGTATGGACGGTATGTAGAAACCTTGAGTATTGGATTGGGAATTGTAAGGAGGAGGAATGTATGGCTTTAGTATTAGATAAGTATGAATGAGTAAGCATAGTAATCCCATAACCTCGAACAACTTTGAGGACAATGTTCTTAAGGGGGGTAGATTGAAATACCCCGAACTTAAATATGGCGATTAAAATTATCCTAATAGGTATTTAAGGGCCTAATAACGCTTAAGTAATATTGGCGAGGAAAAATAAATCCAAAAGAAATAAAGAAACGCTTAAAAAGCGAAAAACGCTAAATAAGCGTTAAACAACCATAGGAGGTATGGGACCTCGGTTGGCGTATTATATGGGTTCTAAAGGCTTAATGAGGCCTAAATAACATATGGGAACAACTCCCGAAGAAAACGGATCCGAATAATGCATTAAAACACTAATAGAGCTTTAGCGCACGTTTTTCAAGAAAACCCGAAAAAATGATTTTAAGTGGTCAAATGAACCCGTGAAAATTATAAATCATTAAATAACAATAATTAAGCATTAATGGAAGCTTAATAACCAATAAAATTAAAGAAACGAGGAAATTCTGGAAAACGGGCCCGGTTAGTGAATAGTACCTAAACTGGGTAAAATAACGAGCGTTTTCTGTAAAAGACGAAAACGCTTCAACCAGTAATACATGTGGGGGCTGGTTTTTAATAAGCTAATTAACCCCTCTCACACACTCACACACTAACTAAAGTAAAAAGCAAAAAGTAAAAGAGGTACAAAAGTGAGGGGGGATTCTCTCACCTCACTCTCCCATTTCTCTTTTCTCTTTCTTCTTCCTCCCTTCCCAGCCGATTCTCTCTCTTTCTCCCCTCGGCTGGCAATTTTTGAGAGCTTCAACAACCATCCATGGCTACCTCTCTTTACCTCCATGCTCTACCTCCATGTGAGCTCCAAATGTAAAAATAATTACATATTCTTACTCCCCTCATCCTCCTGTACACTTCTCTCTTTTCAAAATCCAAAAATGAGGAAGTTCATCTCCACGGGGTTTCCCCATTCAAAGAGAAAATAGCATCAATGGGTAGCTTAGAGTCTTGCAAACGATTTATTTTGATATATTAAAAGCTAAGAAATAATCCTAGAAAGTAATAAATCAACAGACCGTCGGGTTGCAAAAATCCTGGTCGTAGTAGTATAGCAATGTAGAAGCGACCAGGTGTTAATCCACAAGACTTGAAGTAAATAAGTCTAGCCTAAGACAATCGTTAATTCAAAAGGGGGTATGTTGGTTTTGGATTTTATAACAGACAATAAAATAAATAGCAGATAAATTAAAGTGATAGATAGAGAGTGTGAACGGTACTCTAGGTTCAGGGAGTTGTTTCACTAGCCAGGTTCTGCATATTCTACTACTTAAAAGGAGACTTGGATCGGCTTGTAATTCTCAATTATCTATTCTGTATTAAGTCCTAATTCCAGATAGCTCATCTAGATAGGGCAAGTAGTTCTAGTCTAGAATTAACAGGTATATCTAGATGGTTTTATCGCACAGAATTACTAGTTTTGTTTGGTCCGGACTAAAGCTCCTAATGACTAATGTAATTTATCCGATTGCAATTATCATAGGTAACAGGTTAATAGGACCATCAATGCTAATCACCTTATCTGATCATAACATGATTCGAGGGCTTATAATAAATTCATGATGTTTATTAAAAACACTTAAAAAGCATTAACCTGAACAATCCAAATAGTCTTAATAAAGCAGTAAAATAATGCAGAGTTTAACTAATTACAACATCCCTTCCCCCGGAGTATATCCTCTTAGCTAGACATAACAATTGAAATCATAAATGAGAGAGAGTTGAGAGAAATCATCTGTTACGAAGATCTTCTCGCTCGCTCCGCCCTTTGTCCTTGCGCTATGCTGGCTGAGAGGTTGGATTTGGTGACAATGAAGTGAACTTGGTGAAATGGGGTGAAAGTGGAAATTTTGGGCGAGTTTGTGAGACGTCCAGATGGGGTGGGTCGGACACAAATCCGGACGCAAATCCGGACGTGACATTTTGTGTGGCATGTGTGTGAAGTCTTGTGTGTGATTTTTGTGTGGAGAAATTGGAATGAAAACGTGTTTGATATGATGTGTGTTTGTGTTTGAGTATATGTATGGAGATGGAGTACGGGGGAGTTATTGTGTGGATGACCAGAGGATGGATGGAATGAGAGATGGAGGAGGATGAAGAGAGGTGTAGACGAGTGTCTGGTGCGAATTGAAATGAAGGCTGGGGAAGGGTTTAAATAGGCTTAGGAGTAAACATAGGTTAGTGGTGAGTTGGGTAGGAGATTGATTGAGCATGGGCATTGGTTTAATTTACACGGAGTATGGGAGTAATCGGCTGATAATTGTGCCGAAAGCCTAATTATCAGTGCGATGATTTTTATTTTTCATCTCTGTGTGACGTCCGCGTTTGAGTCCGCATACGGACAGAGGTGTCCTGACGAGATCTACACCTGTCCGCATTTCTGTCCGCGTGCGGACATGACTGTCCTAGCGAGATTTACTCCTGTCCGTGTTGGTGTCCGTGTTACGGACATGACAGTCCTGGCGAGATTTACTCCTGTCCGCGTTGGTGTCCGTATTGCGGACATGACTGTCCTGACTGGATCTGTGTACACGTCCGCATAGACGTCCGTGTTGCGGACATGGAACAAAAGGGAGTGTCCCGTTTCTGTCCGCGTATTAGGACAGGGTTAAAGGTGAATTCGATCTGGAGCTGTCCGCTTCTGTGTCCGTGTCTTCCCATCCGGACTCATATCCGGACATGTGTAAATTTTTCTCTTTTTGTTCCAAAAGCTCTTAACTCCTTCCTAATCACGTCCTGAACCAAAATAACATGAAAAAGAAGGTAAATGCATAAATCTAGGTAAAAGAATATGGAAAACAAGGGTTCAAAGCACTCAAAAGATCAATTAATAATCAGTGCATCAAATTCCCCACACTTATCTTTTGCTTGTCCTCAAGCGAAATAGAGAATAAATTATCTTCCAGGATGTAGTATTGAAACTCAGGGTTAAACAAATGCGGACAGAAAGCAAGAAATGATGACGATCAAAAGAATAATTCTACTTCTGGATGTAGGTTTTCACAGTCAGTGAAAAAGAACAATTTTTAAAAGCATGGAGAAGTCAGAATACAAAATCTGGAAGTAGATTAACTTGCGATCTTCCACTATTCCTTTCCTCTAACCTTTGGATGTCAAGGGGTGTGAAGTAATGCCTTATTCCACAATACCTTTCAACACCACGTACTCATGATCAAAATTTTAACTACAATCAATTTTTCACCTGCAAGTACATTCTTTTGCAAGACATATATATATAAAACAATCGAATTATTGCGAATTGTAGAGTTATTCCGTAACCCAGACTTTTCTCTCTATCCATGTAATGGTGTTGGGCCAACTATCCCAGATCCCGAGACCTTAGCTAGATAGGTGTTAAGACACCCTTAAGACTTAATAATCGGATAGACGAGGCTTGCTTTTGTTCGGAAAATTTTTGTTTGATCAGTGGAGTACCTTGACTTACCCTTTTCATTCCAAACTTTCAAATCATTTCCAAGAGTCCCAAGCTAAACTAATTCAGTTTCCATAATTAACTACTCCATCAAATTTTAGTGAAAATAGATAAATTTTGAATAAAATTAGATGTACAAACACCCTAAAGCAGAAGGATTCTTGAGGTAGTCAACATGCCTTGATTTCTAAATCTGCTTGAAGAAGTGATTTTTCTCGAAAGCAAGTAGACAAATAAAGACAAGTGTGACATTTAAACCCAACTTGCATATTCAGATATATTTTTCTACTCTTAATTTCTCCCCCCACACTTGAGAAGAGCAATGCCCCCATTGCGTGGAAATCGAACCCCAAGTAAGCATGCATTATAACGTAGAACATTGGTAAGCAAGTAGAGATAACAAAATGTAAAAAAGGAGTACTTCCCAATGTTCCAGCCAATCGTAAGTTCGTGCGCAGTTGAGGTTTATTTGTCGTGCTATACGTCCCCTCGAGTGCATAAGTGTTGAGTGTAAAAATAGAAGAGACTGTACAACATAGCATTAGAGGAAAATAGAATAGAAGTTTAACATTTAATCAACAGCAAGTTAGTCTGTACGGTTTACGACACCGTTTACCGTTCAAAATAAAATAAAATAAAGGTAAAAAATCAAAAGAGTGCAAACTAAAATAAATAACAACTGAAATAAAAAACAAATCAATAAATAGATGATCACTGTGATGGTCCCGGGGGTGGTCTGTGATCCAGGTGACCCATGAGCCTCTCTATGAGTAGAGCAGTCCGACTCTGAACCTCGTCGCTGCGCTCCAAGCGCTGGGTAATCCGATCCTGGGTCTGGCGCAGCTCGTCAATATGCCCTGCCATCTGCTACTGTCTCTGCTGGACGGCACCAACCTGCTGCTGCATCGCCTGCTGCTGCTGTAGGAGGGTATCCATCGTGGTCTGCAGCTCTGGAGGAATGCTCATGACCGGAGGAACAGGTGGCTGCATGGTGGTAGTGGTCGCCGGTGTAGAGCCCGAAGTCGAGGATGATGCAGTAGCTCCCAGGCCAGTGTTGCTGCGTACCCAGCTCCCATCTGCTAAGCACATGAAGCCCCACCTCTTCAAAGTCTGAAGAGAGATAGGGCTCTCACCCTTCGCGCACGCTGACCCCGGTGAAGACGTCGTCAGGTAGCACACAGGCGAGGTGGTGGTGGATGAAGAAGGGAAAGATAGGCGTGATCTTCTTCTTCTTCGATCTCAGGTAGGTGACCACCTTGTGCAGCTGACGGAACATGATGTACGGGACGGAGATCTGTCACTGTGGGGCGGGAGGCGGTGCTAGGAAGTAGTCGATAAGCACACAGTCCTCGTTAGTAACATCATTTCCCGCACGAGGCCGGATCTGATGGCTGAGGATCTCTGCTACCAGCCTCTGCATGAGCGATGGGAGGCTGGTGTAGGGGATGACACCCTTACTCTCCTCTCCCCTGTGTCGAGACGTCTGACCAATCTCCTGGACCCATCTAGTCCTAGTGGTCCTCAGCAGCTCCTCACCCATATCTACATGGGCTTCCGCGTTATCCGGAAGCAGAAAAACGGTACTGAATGAGGTGGGAGTGATCTCAACCCGGTGGTGGCGCACGTATGAAGTGATGACATTCAGTGTATCGTGCGCCTGGGCGTTCGCGTAGAACTCCCGGACTAGGTAGGAGAGAAAATGCCCTCGCCCATCCTCAGTACTGTAGCCATCCCGAAGCTCTCAAAGATGGGCTGTATATCGGTGGCGTTGATCACCTCTGATGTGATGCACCTCTCCATGACGAATTTCCCGCCCTGGTCGTACCAGGCACCGGCGGTGGCGGAGATAAACAAATCCTCACGTAGTGGTGAGGGTGGTGGAGGTGGCGGTGGAGGTGGTGTATCTGATGGAGCATCTGGGCGTGGGGCTGCGAGGAGCGTGTGACCCCACCTCCTCTAGTACGAGGCATCTAATTATAGTTGTCAAACAGGAAATTAACGGGCAATAATAAAGGACAAAGTTGAAAGGCAAAAGAACACACAAACTGATAAAAACGAGCCCATACTAATTCATATTCTCATAAGTTCGTTATCGCTTGGGAGCAAGGAAATGTAGGGCTTAATCAATCATAATGCTAAGCTTAAATAACAACACACATTAAGGTGCAAAGCCAGAAACAATTTTCAAAATTTGTGCAAAAATTCAACATGTGGACCTGTGTCCGGGTGGGCTGGCGCGGACGAAAGTCCGGACAGCGCAAGAACCTTAGACCGACGGGTTGCGAACAGAAGTTACCCCAATTCACAGAAATTTCACAAATTGCACAGATTTCTCACGAATTCGCATGCCCACTACCTAAATAATGCTAGAATCGACGCCACTAACTATCTAATCCATCAAATGCGACTAATTTCGAAACAGAAGTGAAGAAATTCAAGACGAGACTAAAAATGGCATTTCCGAATCGAGAAAAAAAATCGATTGACAAAAACCTGTGAAGTTGAATGAAGAGATCGGAGGATGGCGGGTTAGTGTCGGTGGAGTTACGGCGGTGCGGCGGCGTCGGCTGGGGTGGGTGGCGGCGTTGGAGATGCGGTGGTCGCCGGTGGTTGTTGTGGTGTTCTGGGTTCAAGGTTGATGATGCGAGAAGGCGTAGTTCGTAATGAAGAAGAGAAGAAGAAATGGAAGGTGTGAGCCTCGATTTTAAACCCTACCCTATGTTGATTAAGTTGATTAGGATCTAACCGGGTTTTAGGTCCACTTATAACCTAAGATTAATAACTATGTCATATAACAATAATTATTAAAACCTAAGCTATCTCACTGGAACCTATTATGAGTCGCCACCTAATTTTAACCTAGAGTAAATTAGGAAAGGTAGAGTTCGGGTTCGGGGGCTTGGTATTCGACTTATTTAGGGTTCAAATTACTTTCATTACCCTTCCTAGGTCATTTTTCCTCTACTTGGTTTATTTACGGCTTACTACAAAGTCGTTTTTAACCTAGGTGCGCGCTTCTGTTTTTTTTTTTAGCGTTTTTTGACAGAAAATTAAAGTGGAAATTAAAATACTTAAGCTAGGGTTTCGGAGGCAGAATTAGGTCAAATTTTGTTTCCGTCCGTGGCTACGGACCTAATGTCCGAACCCACGGACCCTAGTTAACCTAATTACACAGAAAAGTCAAATTTAAACAGAAACGAGATTTTGAAAAGTCCGGGGCCACGGACAGGACGTCCGTGGGCCTGGACATGTTTTATAAAACCCTAAATTTTGAAAATAAAAATATCCCGCCACCGTCCGGGGGCGTCCGGCTTTCAGACAGAGCGTCCGGGACCCCGGACATAGCGTCCGTGGGTGCGGACCGCCCTCGGACGGCGGCGTTTGGGTGGCTCCCGGTGGTGTTTCTGGCTCAAATTTTATGGGTAGGTAGCCTGAAAGATTCTAAACACGTTAGTGATCGAAAGTTTACAATTTGAATTCGAATTAAACACGAAACTTAGCAAACAAGTTATTGGGCAGAAACGAAAACAAATGCTAATTCAGAAGCGGTAAAAAGTCAATTCGACTCCAAATTTTAACACAGAGTGGTTAAAGTCGAACAAAGTCAGAAAAAGATGATTTCAACCTGTTTTACCTTTGGATTTAATGAGACTCTTCACATCGGGGATCTTTTGGTGCTTTGTTGATGCCGGTTCTGGATTGACCTCGAATTGAGCTTCTGACTCCTTCTTCTTTATGCTGTTAAGGACGTTTCTCTTCTGTTTTTGTGGTGGTTTTGTGTGTTTTTGGTGCTTGGCAGTTCAATGGGAGAAGAAAGGATGAGTTTTTGGTGATTTCGGGGTGATTTCTGCAGTGTTTCGGGATTGACTTGAGGCTTGGAAGTGTAAAAACGTGGGGAGAAGGTTTGTGGCTGTGTTTTCTGACTTTGGAAGTGTTCTCCTCTGCCCTAAGTCGTTTTGGAATGTTCTTTTATAGAAAGAGCAAGGCCATGTTGATAGAACAAGATTTTTATCTAAAACCCTGATTTTGTGCTCTAAGGGAATCTGATTTTTTAAAATATGTTGCAGGTGGAGAAAAATTTTGAAATTTTAACTGAAGATAAAAGATGATTTTTAAGAATTTTGAGAGCTGGAATCGGGTTATTTTGATAAATAACCGATTAGATAAAAATCTCACAATCTGGAATCTCCCATAATTCATAACTTATTATTGAAAAGTCGAAATAATGAAATTACAACGGCATTAGTCTCTAATAATCATCCTATATCTTTTGTTAAAATTATATGACGTTGTGTTTTGATTTCGGTATTTTCCAGAGGAGAGAGAAAATTGCAAAAATGATTGAATTTTTCTTTTAATTTTTGGGTTAAGGTTCCAAATAAAATAAATTCAGGTTTATGACTGTATGTAGTCATGCTAACCATGTGACAATTTTATTTTAATTTTGGAAACCTTTTATTTCTATTTTGAGGTTATTTCATGTGTTAATTATTAAAGAAATTAGCTCATAATATGAATTAAAAGCTTAATTTCCAGAATAAATATTATCTGAAAATGATGAAATACCTTTCATAATGACTATGATAATTGGGAGTGTTTGGAGGTTATGAACAAGTCATATGAAAAATAGAAAATCTCGAAAATGTCCTTGGAAAATCCCGCCTTAGTGCTTTTTGACCCCTTTTGCCCTTTGTAACACGTATGCCTTAGAGACTATTCCGAGGGGGTTAAAATTTTGGGTATAACAGAAGAAAAGAAGAAGAGACCGGGATTTTTCACTTGTCCGTGTAGACGTCCGGATACAGACGTGTCAGAGTTGTCTACGTCCACGTGGGAGTCCGTTTTACGGACATGAATATTTTGCAAGCATCCAAGCGTGAGTCCGTTGACATACATGGGTGTTGGCTATGTCCGTGAGCGTCCGCACACGGACGTGACTGAAAATAGAGGGGCTGTGTATAGATGTTGTCCGCATTAGCGTCCGTTATGATCAAGGAGGGCCGCCACAGCAGCTAGCAATAGCTTTCTCCAGTCTGAAATACCATTGCGAGCGTGGCTTCTGTAATGATTTTGGAGGGGGTGCTGCCGTACAGATAGTAGAAACAGAATTAATGGAGTAAGAGCTTTCAATCAAGGATACACCTGGTGTAGGAGGCTGAGAAAAGGTATCGCCTAGGTACTTCTTCGTCGAGCACCATTCACTTTGAATACTTCTTCTGACTTATTTCTAGCTCGTAGGCTCCATAGGTAGTAATCCCCACGACTTTAAATGGTCCTGCCCAATGGGATTTTAGCTTGCCAGGAAAGAGGTGCAGCCTAGAATTATAGATGTAACCCCAACTACTGACAACACACTTAATAACATATCGCAGCGGAATTCATAACTCGCAACATCACTTAACTCTTTGGTGTTACACGCCGTTAGCCACCCACGTGGCTAACAAGGCTAACATACATACATCGTATCGGTCTGATGGACTAAACCCGAGCAACTACACATTAATCTCGTACCATGTCCAACATTCGTCGTATACTTACATTACAACTGTACCGAGTATTTACCAACTAATGCCGACACAATTTCAGTCTTACTGCACCTACAACACATCCACAGTTTACATGACTACCACATACAATCAACTACCCCGTCCTACTCTCGAACGGCATCTAGTTCCTTGTATCTGAAACAGGAAAGAGAAGAAAGGGTGGCCCCCCAGGGGGCTCAACACCTTTGCTGGTATGGTAATCCCGCAGCCCGCATGCTACCGGGCCACGCACAACTTTGTCATCTTAGCATGCGGTTGTATATAAATCATGCATGAACATTATAAACACACAACATATAACATTCCCAAAATTGGGCTCAATAACAGACATTGCATTTATGCTTAACAGATCACTCGCTGAGTACTTCAACCCTAGAGTATTTCCTCTAATGGAGCTATTTCCTTAATAGACGACACTTACCCGCTATCGGGTTATCCTTAACGTCTCTTGTTATAACTGGGAATCATATCCATGATCCACACATTCACTTCCAAGCAACACATAACATCACATCGTAAAACTTTGCAATACATTGATAACACATAACATAACGGGTACGGATCTCTTAGGGACCGCCCCAAACATAGTTAGTTCACTGGGAGAGCCTAGAGAATGCTGTCAAACTCATGCTAAGCTCGTTTACATAACTCGTTACCGTTCTGTTAGACGAACGGATAACTTAACATAAAGATGGATCGGATTTGGTGATCCGAACACATCATACATAATTCCCCAACAGACGTGAGTCAAGAGCCTTGGTTAAGCTCAGGGGTGATTGAAGACCAATGAAGGAAAACAACCAACAGAATGAAAGCTGAAGAAACTGTATACAACAACTCCCAAACACCGCGCGACCGGAATGACCGGATTCCTCACTCCCCCCATAATATATATATTCACAGATAAAGATTCCGCTGTGGGACCTATCACATCAACACACCCTATGTAGTATCACAACTGAGTTAAACACATAAAGGAGGTTCGTACATTTATAACAACATCACACATAACATCACACTTATTCACAACAAACACTAACACACGGATAGCCGTAGTTAGAACGTTCCCTTAGGTTGGGACGTTTATTCCGAATACCGATCTCTTATGTGAACCTAAGGTCGGTTAACTATTATTTAGCACATAACTATGGTTAAGCGGTATCGGAAATAATTACACCACAATAATGAACTACTATAAACTCATTTCATGCTTATCTTGCAAGGTGGCAAACACACGAAAACACATTGGCGTACAAGCCGGTGTAATCCGGTAGGACACAGGTTGCAAGAAAAACCATACCTGTCACCGAAGGTTGACTCTAACATCCCATCACACGTTCCTCGAAAAATCTTTGAACAACTGGTAACATTATAACCATTTTATTAACATCGGGGTAATATAATTATTTAACGACTAATGTGCCCATGGTTAACCCCGTTCAGTAGTTTTATAACTTTACGTTTTTAACTTGTTTTACTTTCACATTTTTATTACAACTCTTCACCACTCCATTGCCCTTATAACTTACTTAACATGTCCTTAACAACCTTATAACATCATTACTTATCAATCCCCATCATTGGGTATCATTTCCTACCCTTAAACAAAATTTTGGTAAAATTTACACTGTGTCCGAACTTGTGTCCGGACATCCAAGGTCGGACACAAGTCGAAGCAAATCCTGGAAGAATTTTCGAAGCGTCCGAACTTGTGTCCGGACATCTAAGGTCGGACACAAGTTGAACCAAAATCTGGAAAATTTTAAACACGTCCGAACTTGTGTCCGGACATCGAAGGTAGGACACAAGTCGAAACAAAATAGCTTGGGAAAATTTTCGAGTGTCCGAACTTCCAAGTTTGGACGGAAGTTCGGACACCACTGAAACTCAGAAAAAATGATAAAACGACGGGGCGTGTCCGAACTTCCAAGTCCGGACGGAAGTTTGGACATACCCAAAAATCCAGCTAACAGAGGCAAATCTTCACCTATAATTGCACTTCCAAAAATCCATACTCCCTCCTTGTTTCACAAGCTACAAATACCCATTCTTTTCAAAATTAAACATCCCAAATCAACACCTAAATTCTCTCAACCATCCACCATCATCAAACACTCATTTCCATTAAAATGTTGACATAACTTCCTCATAAACTTTACATCCATCCTCATCAATTTTCATTCCTAATCCAGCCACACCCTTTCAAGGGTCCTAACAGCACACATCAAATCCTCAAATCTCATTAACATCAACCTATCCACCAAAATCTCCACAATCTCAATAACCACATTTATCAATCAAAACTCACAAATTTGGCTCTTAAGGCCCTCAACTCAACACTAATCCACAACCTCACCAACACAACTAAACACATACAACATAGATTTTTAACTCACAATTGGGTTCATTTAAATTTTTTACCCATCCCAAACACTTAAAACAATTACAACAAGGTTTAAGGGGATTCCTTACCTCAATCCCACAAGCCTCTTAAATTCACCTCTTGCTCCTCATCTTCTCCAAAATCGGTTCAGAGGGTATGGAGTTTCCAAACTCCATCCCAACCTAAGAACACAAAACATACACAATTAATTATCTAAACCCTTAGAAACTCAATTTAATCAAAGGGTTAGAATTAGGGTTAACCTTTTTAAGCTTTTAAGAGGGACTTTCTCCCTTGAATCAAGAAGGGAATTACTCCACCATTGAAGGATTGATTTGGAGCTCAAGAACAAGGAGAAAAACAAGGTATTAACAATGGTGGAAAATCGATTACACCAAGAGGTGAAGGAAAAATGAGTTTTTCTTGGGAATCTTTACCTTAGAAGGAAGAGGAGACTCCAAGCTTCTCATTGGTGCCATTTTCTCTTCAAATGGGGAAAACCCATGGAGGTCAACTTCATCCATTTGGAATTTTGAAAAGAGAGGATGATAGAGGAAGATGAGAGGAAGAAGAATATGTGATTTATTTTTGATTTGGAGCTCAAATAGAGCTTGGACATGGAGGGAAATGGAGGAAGCCATTGTTGGCTTGTGGAGGAGAACTCCATCGGCAGAGAGGGAGTTGGGAAATCGGATGGGAGAGAAAAGAGAGGAAGAGAGAGAGAGAGAGAGAGAGAGGGAAGAAGAAAAATAAAGGAGGAGAGAGATAGGTGAGGGGTATTTGTGCCCTTTGTTATTTTGGCTCTCTTGACTTAATTAATTAGCTAACTAGTCATGTGTGGGTGTGTTATACCCAAAATTTTGACCCCCTGGGTTAGGGTCTACAGGGTGCTGGTGTTGTGAGAGGCATTTTAATCAAATGGTGAGGGATTCCGGCTCGATCGGCGCGTTCCATGGCATGGGGAGCAGCTTCGTCATTTTAGGGGCGTTTTGGTAATCTTAAAGGCTCCTGAGACCTCCTATAAGCTTTCTCTCTCCTCCAAAGGATGCCCAAATCAGCTCGAAATGTTTTGATATTTAACCCATGATAGAGGATGACATTTAAGCATAATGGTGTTAGAATTTTGATTTTTCAAGTTTCCAATAATTTTCTAGCAATTTCTGACTGAATCTGACGAGAAATTCAATTTAAAAATATTCCAACATTTAAAAAATCCGATTCCACTTCAGAAAATTCATAATTTCCATCCTTGACACGTGGTTAAAATTTCACAGCAAAATTCTTTTGGGAAGTCCTCAACTAAAATATCGAAAAATCTTACTTTTACTAGATTTTCTTTATCATTAAGAAAGTCTATATAAGGGGATAGGTTTTGGATAAAATGAGAATTTCACATGCTCAAGAACCCTAGAGAGTCAGAAAAGGCAGCCTCCTCTCTCTCTCTCACGTTTTCCAACACCGGCCACCCAAATCATACCGAAAATCTCCCGAAATCACCATCTAAACACGTTTTCCAATTCCCAAAGCACCAATAATCATCAAAACCCCACAAAAACACCACCAAAGCGTGAAGAACAGCAAGAACAACCAACAACCAGAAGCTCGGTTCGAAATCCTTTCGGGTCTGCCATCAACGAAGCACTCGACGAATCCCGGTGTGAAGAGATGTTGTGAATCCGAAGGTTAAAACAGGTAAAAACTCTACTTCCCTAATTCTCTACGGTATTATCTGTCTTGCCTCAAAATTTGGGCTCAAACTAACCCCTCTACGCTTCTGTATTGCTATTTGTTTAAGCTTCTGTCCAATAACTTGTTTACCAAGTTTCGTGCTTAATTCGAATTCAAATTGAAAACTTTAAATCACTAACGTCTTGTATACCTTTCAGGCTACACACCCATAAAATTTGAGCCAAAAAACACCTTCGGGAACAGCCTCAACGCCGCCGTCCGAGGGCGGTCCGCACCCACGGACGTCATGTCCGGGGTCCTAGACTCCTGTCCGTAAGCTCGGCACCCACGGACGGCGGCGAGATTTTAAATTTTAAAAATTAGGTTTTTTAATAATGTCCGGCCCACGGACAGCCTGTCCTTGGCCCCGGACTTTACAATTTTCTGTTTTCTGTTTAATTCGACTTTATCTTCATATAGGTTAACTGGGGTCCGTGGTTTCGGACATTAGGTCCGTGGTACGGACGGAAACAAAATTTGAGCTAATTCTGCCTCCGAAACCCTAGTTTAGGTAATTTTAATTTCCACTTTAATCTTCTGTCAAAAAATGCTAAAAAATACAAAAAAACAGAAGCTCGCGCAACTTAGGTTAAAACGACTCGTAATAAGCCGTAAATAAACCAAGTAGAGGAAAACGACTAGGAAGGGTAATGAAAGTAATTGTTATACGACATAGTTATTAATCTTAGGTTATAAGTGGACCTAAAACCCGATTAGATCCTAATCAACTTCAATCAACATAGGATAGGGTTTAAAATCGAGGCTCACAGACTGGCGACTCCGCTGGGGACAACTTCTTAATATTAACTTGTTTAATTTTAAGAAAGAGGGCTTAACTCAAAAAATGTTTATTTATGGCTTTATTACATTGTTTGTTATTTTGTGCGCAATTAAATTTCTATACTTTGCATCATATGAGAGCGAGGGTCCACATAAACCGATTTCACCCTGGGACCCGTTTGAGAGTCCCCTGTCAGGGACTCACACATTTTAGGTGATGTGAATAAATGGGGGAAAAGAGGAGGGTGTCGTCTAACCACACCCCTTAATACCCAGGCCTTAGCCCCAAGCATTTTCCTGGCAGTACCCTTACCTAGCCCATTGTTTGGTTAGTCAAAGACCCGACTCCAGACGCACACCTTTAGGTGATGTGAAAAAAGTGGGGAAGCCCAAGAGAATAGCGTGCAAGCCCTATTCCTTTGTGGTGACCTGGGCCAGCGCCCCAAGCACCTCTCCGGATTGACCCCTACCCATTGGACTGAGTCATTTTGTGAGGACATTTGTGCATGGTTCTTTCTCTTGGGCCTCAGGCCCAATGTCTATATCGGTCCATCAATCTCTTCCAGCCCAAATGAAACACTTAAGGGGTTTTTCATAGTCCAAATACTTCGATCACCCCAAAACAAAAGATCCTCTAAGCTGATTCTGGTTACAAGCCTGGTTCTTGCAAAACCACACTCGTAAGACCAACGAATCTTGCAACCCAAAAGTGTGGTCCAGAGCGGACCCTCCCAAAATTTTGGAGTCCGGCATTCATTGCGGCGCACTAGTCTTCGACCTGAGCTCCAAAGTTTAGTCCCAGTCTCGCTCTCGCAATGCTGACTTTCTTTTTGCTTAAAACAGGCAGCACCTCTTACAGCTAGGATGTCGTCTGGAGTTAACGATCGAAGTGCTCTGCTCGTGGATTTGATAGGGAAACTAGCTGAGTTAGAATTTGTCCACAGGAGTGCTTTGGAAGAGCTAAGCTCAGGATTTGCGTCGGCTGCAAGGGAAGCGAGAGCTCTCATTCATGCCCTCGGGGAAATCATCCCTTTAGATCTGGTCCCCGATGAGGACAGGATCGAGTCACCGGAGAACCAGGGACCACAACAGGAGCAGGCCGCACAGGTGCCGTCGTAGATCTGCAGCAGCCGTAGAGTCAGATTCTGAGAGTACTTCTAGGGCAGGGTTAGTCCGACTTAAAGCCCCGCGGTTTCGCGGGCGGCATCTGGGGGCGCGTCCCGAGCAATTCTGTCATTTCCATCTACTCCCGGGCCACCCCACGGATAATTGTCGTGATTTGAGGTCTAAAATTTGTTATTGGCCCAAGAAGGAAAAATCCAGATTGTAACCCCGGTACCGGAGCTTCCCCGCAAAGCCGAAAGGGAATTCACACCCATTGGTTGTCCTTTAAGCCAGGCCTTTGAGGAGCTGCAGGACGAGGGGCTATACGGCCGCTTATTCCTCGCCATGGAGAGACGCGAAAGGGGAGTAGACTCAGTCAATTTTGCATGTACCATCAGCTAGCAGGACATGATACCAACGATTGCAAAGTGCTGAGACATCGGATCCAGGACCTCATCGATCAGGGATATCAGCGTTTGGATGCCTCAAGACATCAGAATCGAAGTTCAGTGTGCTGCCTTTACTGTTTTCTGGGATGACAAAAAGCCAACACGAGGGGCAGGACGGAAGCCCACATCCGCGGTCAGCTTTGTCCTAGCAAATGCTCACGTTACTCGGTCAGGCAAGCATTACGGATCGCCTGAAAAGCCATCACAAGGGGAAGAGCGAATGCCGTCTCCCCCAGTGGCTGAAGAGATTCCAGGTGAGCGAGAAACTGCTTCAGAAGCTAAAGGCAACAACCATCCCCATGGCCATCTGGTCTTTGCTTACGATCTCGCCAGAGCACCGACGGGCCATTGCCAAACATTTAGGCGGGCCAGAGGAAAGTTTAGCCCCGGAGAGGATGGTCGCGGCTCTTTGGAAAAAGCAGGAGAAGGAGATCAGTTTTCACGATAGCGAGATCTCCGAGCACTCGGGAAAAGCATTGTATGTTACTGTTTGGTGTGGGGCCTTCAAGGTGCCAAAGGTCATCATCGACACGGGAGCAGACGTTAGCATCTGTCCTTTGAAAGTGGCAGAGAGTATGGGCTACAATAAATTTGAGTCGTGCCAAATAGTGCTACGAGGGTATGATGATAACCCAAGACATGTCTTCGGCTATTGGATCTTCCACTCAAATTCAGGACGGTTGTTCATCCAGTGAAGTTTTTGGTTCTGCAAATTCCCCATTCTTTCAACCTGATTCTGGGACGGGATTTCCTTCAATATTTGAAGGTCGTCCCCTCTACGGTGCATCAATGTTTGAAGTTCAAAAGGGATGGGAAGGTTCATATCGTTAGGGTGAACCGCATCAGAAGGAGTTGCCTGTTGTATGATTGAAGAGGAGGGTTCGTCCATCTGAGCAGGTTCAGTGTTGTACCAGAGCAGTCCGACCCAACTTCTCTTCAGAAGCTTAAGGTTGGACCGGGGAAGGTTATTATGGAGAAGTACGGTTATCAAGAGGGTAAGGGCCTCGGCAAGGATCTCCAGGGAATCCCAGACGTTCTATCTCCGGCAGTGAATCCTGGTCGTCAAGGACTTGTGTGTTAGTGGACCCAACTTTCATTTCGGCAATTGAACTATCATCTTTACTCATGTGCTCATGTTCTCCATGTTTTGGGGTACGGTAAGAGCATCAAAGGAGGAAGCGATGCCTGATGTGGATGTTCCTCGAAGAGTAGAGTATAGTTTAGGGGTAGTAGTCATTTGCTCCCGCTTTGGGGGCATTAGGAGTCATTTTTATTTTCCTTTGGCTGTTCTACATAGCCTTTCCTTTCCATAGTCGGTTTAGTTGTCTCTCCATTTAGTCGGTACTCAATGTCGTTGTTAGTCTTTTGGTTATCAATAAAAATTTCTTCTTTGATTCGTGTTCTAATTTCCGTTCATGTGCTAAAAAAAGAGAACTCTTTCTTTTAAAGCATGTATCAAACATATAAGAGTAAGGACCTTCATTTTTCACGAAACCCCCTGTACAAAACCGCCTTCCCATCCACACACTCGCCACCTCCCCCACAGCCATCCCACATGTCACAGCGTTCCGTCATTTCTACCATTTCACCAAAAACAAAGCTGCTGCCGCCAAAGCCAAAAAATCACCCAGCAATCACTCCATCACCACTCACCACCATTGTTCACCACCACGCATGCAATCACCCTCCACAAAAAACTTGGGCATTCTAAGGTTAGTCAAGAAACCCCACAACAATACTGGGGGCAATCTGAGTTAAGGAACGATAATGTTTATTTCGTTTAAATGTGCAAACAGTCTCTGAGTGTACACTTCGCGAGAGTGCCTTGAGCGGTAAAACCAAGAGCGAAAGAGCGTGTCATTTTACACGACTCCAGAGAGATCACATTCAAAGGTGAGGTAAACGGCATGACTCCGACCGAAGGAGATAATTTGTAAATTTACGCTTAAACCTGTGAAAAGTAACAAAGAACGGATACACAACTATTAGGGATGACGAAGCACCTAGGAAACAGCACCACACAGCCAAAAGCTTGTGAACCCTGACATTACACCCTAGGCACCCCCGCTGAGCTTTCATTATGACCTCTTTTCAACACTACAAGCTCCACAAACAAGCCAACCAATGATGAATAACCGACCCGGTGACCAAAGGAAGCAAGGAGCCCGACTTTGAACAACAACTTCACAAGTCCAAAGAAGAAAATTGCTACCAGCATGACGAACGATCCGCAAATGGTCCCAAAGTGACACAGGATCCAAATGCTAACATAAAAACAGCTCTCGAAGTTCAAAACCGGGAAACACAAGAACCCCGAAGGAAAGGAGATTCAAAGAAGGCAAACTTGAAAAGCCTCAAAGAAATCCAAAATCGGAAAGAAAAGAAGATGCAAGGAACATTCAAAAGTTCCAAGTCCCAAGCGAAGTCATCACGAAGTAGCCAAATGACTTCAAGGCAAAGAAGACAAGTCCGAGAGACGGTGCAAGTTGCAGCTTTGGTCACCCTTAAGCTCCACATATCCTAAACATTCCTCCATTATCCTATTGTCATTCATCACACCCCATGACCACGTTATAAGCTCAAAAGACTTCCGACTTAGTAGTTGTGTATCCAATCAAGTGAAAGTAACAGGTTGAACACGTAAATCTAACAAATGTCAAATTCAATGGTTGAGAAGTGACCGTAAGTGAAAACGAGTGCAAACACCAAACACGTCGAGTGTAGGATAGGAAGCACCACATCAAAGCATAAGCCTCGACCCTGTGAGGATGAGACTTGTTCGCACGTTTAATCAAAAAAATACTGGGGGCAATTGATCGTTCCGATCAATTGCCATGAACTAGCTCAGATTGTCCTAAGGAAAAATACTGGGGGCAATTGTTGGTTCCAACAATTGCCATGACAACACCAATTGAAACCTAAAGCTTGAGCACCACCATCCACCACAGGAATAAGCCCTTACATCCACATCAAATTTCCTCAGGCCCGTCCTAAGCCCTACCTCCACATCAAATTTCCTCAGGCCCGTCCTAAGCCCTATCTCCACATCAAATTTCCTCAGGCCGTCCTAAGCCCTACCTCCACATCAAATTCCTCAGGCCCGTCCTAGCCCTACCTCCACATTCAAACACCCGTGGGCCCGTCTTGAGCCCTAATCCTTTTACATTCTTTTGGACCCATCATGCACTTGACTCACTTTCACTTAGAACCATTTTAGGCTCGTTATAAGACCTATATCCGTCCTTTAGGCTCGCCATAAGACCTAGAACCATTTTTAGGCTCGCCATAAGACCTAGATCCTTCCTTTAGGCTCGTCGTAAGACCTAGTTGCATTCCCTTAGGCTCGTAGTAAGACCTAGCGTTACCCTTTAGCTTTCCCGCTCTTATCAAACACATTGCATTCATCACATTCATATAGGCTTGTCATAAGACCTAGTTGCATTATCCAGGCGCGTCACAAGACCTGGCGACAGAAAAGTTGGCGAGGTGATGGCAATAAATCCTCCTTTTGCTATGTCAACTTATTTTCAGGATCAACGAATGGTGGGCGAAGGCAATAAGTCCCCAAGGTTTTTACCAGGAGTTATCCCTGCACACCGGCTTGGGGGGCGATGGCAATAAGTCCACATTGGGTCCAGCCAGGAGCATTGGCACGGGTTTCGGTCCCTAGAAGCATCCGAGCTTCATCAGCATCATCAGCATCATCAGCATTATCATCAGCATCATCAATACCATCAGCATCATTAGCATCATCAACATTCCAGCATTCTCGCATTTGCATACCACCCAGTTATCACATTTTAGGTTGTCAACGCCTTAGAATCGCTTGACATTATCTCATTTCCGCATTTTAGGTCGTCAACGCCTTAGAATCGCTTGACATTATCTCATTTCCGCATTTTAGGTCGTCAACGCCTTAGAATCGCTTGACATTATCTCATTTCCGCATTTTAGGTCGTCAACGCCTTAGAATCGCTTGACATTATCTCATTTCCGCATTTTAGGTCATCAACGCCTTAGAATCGCTTGACATTATCTCATTTCCGCATTTTAGGTCGTCAACGCCTTAGAATCGCTTGACATTATCTCATTTCCACATTTTAGGTTGTCAACGCCTTAGAATCGCTTGACATTACTTCATTTCACTTTACTTGTAGGTAGTCAACGCCTTAGAATAGCTTGACATCATCTCATTCGTCACAGGTAGTCAACACCTTAGAATAGTTTGACATCATATCATCATTATAGGTAGTCAACGCCTTAGAATTGCTTGACATTACTCATTTTACTTATAGGTAGTCAGCGCCTTAGAATAGCTTGACACAATTTATCGGTTTTCGATAACATGCAGGTCGGGTAACATTTGAAATTTTGGGGTATCACTCAAGCATCAACTAGCCTTCTCACTTTCATTACAAAGTCTAGTTGACGGGGGGCAATCTGTTATACCCAAAATTTTGACCCCCTAGGTTAGGGTCTACGGGGTGCTGGTGTGTGAGAGGCATTTTAATCAAATGGTGGGATTCCGGCTCGATCGGCGCGTTCCATGGCATGGGAGCAGCTTCGTCATTTTTAGGGGCGTTTTGGTAATCTTTAAAGGCTCCTGAGACCTCCTATAAGCTTTCTCTCTCCTCCAAAGGATGCCCAAATCAGCTCGAAATGTTTTGATATTTTAACCATGATGAGGATGACATTATAGCATATGGCGTTGGAATTTTGATTTTTCGAGTTTCCAATAATTTCTAGCAATTTCTGACTGAATCTGACAAGAAATTCAATTTAAAAATATTCCAACATTTAAAAAATCCGATTCCACTTCAGAAAATTCATAATTTCCATCCTTGACACGTGGTTAAAATTTTACAGCAAAATTCCTTTGGGAAGTCACTCAACTAAAATATCGAAA
The DNA here is from genome assembly GCA_023374045.1 of Limonium bicolor. Classification (NCBI taxonomy): domain Eukaryota; kingdom Viridiplantae; phylum Streptophyta; class Magnoliopsida; order Caryophyllales; family Plumbaginaceae; genus Limonium; species Limonium bicolor. The sequence goes on along the minus strand of CM041781.1, from coordinate 29,776,010 downwards.
AATCTTACTTTTACTAGATTTTCTTATCTTTAAGAAAGTCTATATAAGGGATAGGTTTTTGGATAAAATGAGAACTTCACATGCTCAAGAACCCTAGAGAGTCAGAAAAGGCAGCCTCCTCTCTCTCTTCACGTTTTCCAACACCCGGCCACCCAAATCATACCGAAAATCTCCTGAAATCACCATCTAAACACGTTTTCCAATTCCCAAAGCACCAATAATCATCAAAACCCCATAAAAACACCACCAAAGCGTGAAGAACAGCAAGAACACCAACAACCAGAAGCTCGGTTCGAAATCCTTTCGGGTCTGCCATCAACGAAGCACTCGACGAATCCGGTGTGAGAGACGTTGTGAATCCGAAGGTAAAACAGGTAGAAACTCTACTTCCCTAATTCTCTACGGTATTATCTGTCTTGCCTCAAAATTTGGCTCAAACTAACCCCTCTACGCTTCTGTATTGCTATTTGTTTAAGCTTCTGTCCAATAACTTGTTTACCAAGTTTCGTGCTTAATTCGAATTCAAATTGAAAACTTTAATCACTAACGTCTTGTATACCTTTCAGGCTACACACCCATAAAATTTGAGCCAAAAACACCTTCGGGAACAGCCTCAACGCCGCCGTCCAAGGGCGGTCCGCACCCACGGACGTCATGTCTGGGGTCCCGGACTCCCTGTCCGTAAGCTCGGACACCCACGGACGGCGGCGGGATTTTTAAATTTTAAAAATTAGGTTTTTTTAATAATGTCCGGGCCACGGACAGCCTGTCCGTGGCCCCGGACTTTACAATTTCTGTTTTCTGTTTAATTCGACTTTTATCTTCATATAGGTTAACTGGGGTCCGTGGTTTCGGACATTAGGTCCGTGGTTACGGACGGAAACAAAATTTGACCTAATTCTACCTCCGAAACCCTAGTTTAGGTAATTTTAATTTCCACTTTAATCTTCTGTCAAAAAATGCTAAAAACACAAAAAACAGAAGCTCGCGCACTTAGGTTCAAACGACTCGTAATAAGCCGTAAAAAACCAAGTAGAGGAAAAACGACCTAGGAAGGGTAATGAAGTAATTGAACCCTAATTAAGTCGAATATCAAGCCCCCGAACCCGAACTCCTTTCCTAATTTAATCTAGGTCAAAATTAGGTGGCGACTCATAATAGGTTCCAGTGAGCTAGCTTAGGTTTTAATAATTATTGTTATACGACATAGTTATTAATCTTAGGTTATAAGTAGACCTAAACCCGATTAGATCCTAATCAACTTCAATCAACATAGGATAGGGTTTAAAATCGAGGCTCACAGGGTGGGCTGCTTACATTAATAAAACCGGCCCACTAATATTAACACGCTGGAGCGTTTTCGTTTTTAAAGAAACGCTCATTTATTCACCCGGTTTAGCACTATTCACTAATCGGGACCGTTTTTCCGGAATTTTCTCATTCCTTTAATTTAATGGTTATTATACTCCCATTAATGTTTAATTATTATTAAAAATCAACCATTATTTTTACGGGGTCATTTAACTGTTTAAAGTCCGGTTTCGGGTTTCTCGAAACAACGGCTTAAGACTCCGTTAGCGTTTTAACGCATTGTTTGGATCCGTTTCCTTCCGGGATTTTCCCACACGTTCCTAATGTGTAATTAAGGTATAAAAATTATTTATAGCCCTAATGAAGGTTATGTACCGCCTAAAATAATTAAATACGTATTTTCACGTTTTGTGATTTTTACGCATTTCCTTTTTCTTTTGGTTTAATTTCTTCACCAATGATCTTAAGGACTTAATTAGCCTTAGAAAATTATAATTACTAATTAATACACATTAAGGTTTGGGGTATTTCAATCTACCCCCTTAAAAGAACTTCGTCCTCGAAGTTCACCCTTCCCTAGCGTCATTTGAATTAGAACTCAGGGATTACTTAACATAAAACTTCCATACAACATAATTTACATCACAACCTCGGACTTAACGGTCCGGGTAACACATCCATACATACATAACATGACATAACATACTTACATAGTATCCTCAGACTTAATGGTCCAGGTACCTTAACAACATTTGCACATACATAACAACCCTTACACTCTTGGGTCTGGGCAACATAACAACATTTAGACTCGTAGGTCGTGATAATCTAACACTTCCGGAACTTAACCACATTAGGACTCAAGGTCAAAATAATAATTATTACACATACCACACAACATGTCATAGTATGTATATCAACCAGAAATTCCTTTTCTATCTCTTCATGGGTTCGAGACCCATGTTGAGTACATATACACTGTGATCCCGCAGAACCGGTCGCGATGGACACTATGGTCCCCGTTCTTTGGGAGATCACAAACATTGCATACATCTTTAAAATATACTTCTCATGTCACCGGTCCGAAGACAAAGGCTCATACGTCCTCAGCTCGTGAGCAAGTAATACGAAATATGACTGTACGGTTAAATAGGAGAGAATCCTCTATTCAAAATATCAATCGAAGTTTTGAGAATACAATTGAAAATTTGAAACTCAATTCAAATTTCTTTTGAAAACTCAATACACTCCAAGTCCAATTTTGCTCTTTGCATCTTTCTTTAGTGTGGTTATTTGTGACCACTTGTAGGGAGCTTCAGGAATCATCCAACCCTGATGTGATCAGCATCAGTGTTGACTCCTTCACTCCAATTTGTGTTCGGTTTCCCTTGATCGCATGCAAATCAAGTTCCACACCACTCATTTCAAACAGCATCTAATTCAAACATTACCATTTTCATCTTTACCCTTCTAGTCATAATCATAATCTCCAAGGGTAGAACTCCGTCTATCAGTTATCTCCATTCACTTAAATCCAGTTATCTAGGGATTTAATTCTTACTAGGTTTCTATATGCTTCATACCCCATCATAAATCACAAACGTATATATACATATATCCATATATATATATTTTTATCAAAATATAATACACAATATACGTTGGAACATATGAACATATACTTAGGGGTTTTTAATTCCCCGGGAGTTTCTACCCCTTACACTATACTTTCACCTACATCCGTTAACACAATAAACATACTTATCACCAGGGTATTCGCATCTTCTATGCGCAATTACCACAGTTACACCATGAATGAATGTGTATGTTTATGTAACACACACCAATCATCAAAACAATTATTTTGTGCTATGCACACCATAGTTCCCGTACCTTGTACGGTAAAACATACTAAACGGTTTTGCGCTCTACCCCCCTTAAAGGGATTACGCCCACGTAATCAATCACTTAACCACTGGTTTATAACGTCCTACCCTCGTGAAGTATTGTATCTCCACGCGGTTTATTATACAATGTGTTCTGGTTTGAGGATCTTAGCCATATTGGCTGTTTGGTCCCTAACCAAAAATTCTCCTTAGAGTTTATGTAATTCATAACCAGTTTCGATTCTGGCCTGTGAAACTTCTGGGCGTTAATAATTAGCCATTCATTCATATTGACAACGCACATCCGACACTTGAATCGCTGACTCACTAGTTTCTGCTGTGCGACTCCTAATAATTTAGAGCTTGGTTTGCCCCATACATTATTCTTACTGTATTGTACATCCCCGATTATCACCTTTATCTTGGCAATAACGGTTTCTCAACCGACGCGTGGTATTTCTTACCGTTAGCGAATTCGGTGAGTTTCAAAACTTTCTATCCACTTCCATGATAATTTATTGTATTCCACAATGACTTATTTGATTTCTCCCGACTTATTGTCGCTTGAATTGAGCTACCACCTAAAGTGTAGTACTCTGTCGGTTATTTCCAACACTGAGGTACATCCCATACTGATATTTAGCATACTATGCTACCGTAGTCACTTATTGCTAATCAAGCATTCTTTGGTTGGTACGACCGTGCATTTCTTATGCATCGGTCTTATCACTCCATAAGTCTTGTTCTTCTATCACACTTGACATTTCCCAAAACTTCCTAGCTATCTCACTCGATCATTACCGCGCAAGCGCAATACCAAAACACTCAGTCGTACAGAGTGCAGAGGCGTAAACTCTTGACAGTAACTCTCTCATGCGATTGCAATAGGAATTCACACTGATTCCTTATCACATAGTATCAACCACTGGCTTATTGCTCAGTCTGTCTATCATCACTTACTTGTATGTCCATTGAGTTTCACCCATAACTGGTCTTATTTGCCACATTATTATTTAACAATACTTATACAACGGTCGCTTACTGCGCACCGTGCTCTCACTCATTGTATAACATTAACTTACACTACATCCGCTATTATATTAGCTTCCACCATTCCACTGTGTTTCGCCATTTGTTTGGCTTTACTGAACACGCTATTTTTCGAATCTTTACGCTCCTTGAGCGTTGTTCATTACACATTTAGCATCCCACACCTATGGTGGTTGCTATTTGACTTATCATTCTTTCAGTCTCCACAACGGGTACAAGCACTTCTTTTCGATTTATTCCTACTCACAATCATTCTTGGGTAATAACAACATGGTCAACTCTTAACACATTCCCTGAACTCAGTTCACATAACTACCGCTGTTGCGGTCTCACGTATCACGAGGTATCCCCACTCTCAAGCAGTGGTTCGTTATCTGCTTTACTTACTTATATAACATAAACTTCTGTGATCAAAACATTTTCTTAACCTACTCTACTTGTGGTTTATAAGCCTTATTGCCTCAAGCTCTGCTCGTTGTAGCTGTTCACACACATTTACTTCTCCATACATACTACACGGTTTATAAGTTGAAGTGGGCTCCATGACAAGGTCGTTGTTCCTTTCATGGTATGCCCCTTCAAGGATATCAGACTTTGTCCTGACGACTTATGTCTAAACTGGGTGTTAGTTTCAACCCTTGCGTTGCTGTCACGTTATCTCGTTCAACCATTGTTGATCCAAACACCCTTTTAAGGACAGCTCCTGGGTGTTACTAGGTTATGCCCTTACATCTGGCTTGCACTTATTGGTACGTTTAATTTACTACTTCGCCCTGCGTCCTTTGCTGGGTTACAAATCCTCCTTAGTGAGATTGATATCTCTAGTGTTCATCTCGGGAGTCATCCCGTTCATTGCACATCAACGTATCCATAGTAGGCATCTGCCTCACCATATGTAGGCTGGGTAGTTACTCCAGCTATTGTGTTCATCCATCCAGATCCTTGAGACATATGCTATGTCTTTACTTATTAACCAGTGCACTTCGCACTTGTTCACCTTTAAACATTTCCTTAAAATAAACTTACTATTCCTTTAGTCTTCTTAACTTAACTGGTTCTTTTACTTCCACCATTCTTGGTATTTCATTCCCTTGCTTGACTTTTACTTCGGACCGTAGTATGGAGTCGACTACTTCCCGTGTTTCAGACTCCACTCGTATACATACATGGGGTATCCTACTGATACATTGCTACTTACCCGACTACCCCAAAAGAAGGTTTGTCAGGCCCACCTGCTCCTATCGGAGTGCGGTCGTCCCACATTACTGTTGGTACACTCGTAGTGTCCGTCACACGCCTAGGTGAAGTATTCTGTTGTCAACTCCTCTTATATTATCCTGTGATAATATGCATTCCATGCTTCCCGAACTTAATCCAGGGAAGTGTATCCACTGTTGTATTATTATGAACTCAATCCTTCCTCGGGTTGTTACCTTTAGGTTTACCGTTTCCATCCGGTTATTTAAAAGTAACTGGGTATAATTTACCTACCGTATGGCACTGAGGCCCGTGTAGGTCTTCTGGTTTGGTTTTAAGAAAAGAAGAATTGAAAAAAATGGGTTTAAAGAAATTTGGTTTTGAAAACGGTTTGAAAATGAATTTAGTTGAAAGAAAAATTTCTCCTGGTTTCAACGTTTCAAGCCTTATCCAAGTCTAGCTTCTTGTGACTGGTGTATTTCCAATTACAGAGGTCAGGCTACCTTCTTGCTGACTGGTGTATTTCCAATTACAGAGGTCAGGCTGCTAAGCCTTTCCTCAGTTATGATGATCTCACTTAACTTTATGGTACTTTACTAAATACCGGTGGTTGTTAAAAATCTCCCGCACAACTTTGTTGCAGCAGCACTTGCCATGGCAAGTGCGCCATGTTGACTGGTTATCGGTTCAATGCACATTGATTGCGGTACTGCTTTCGCCCGCTCTAACATTAGTGGCCTTGCTGGCCCTTACTTGATCTTACTGTCTTAACAATAATCTTCCCGGGTACTTCTCACTGTCATCGCACGACATCCATTAACTAGGGTGTTTCCCATTATGGGAGACCCCTTCTTTTACTTAGTATTGTATCCTCCTTGTACTACATCATAGTTCTTTGCTCGGTTGGTGTACCGTTGGTGTATTCGTTAACATTTGTAGTCCCGTAGACACTCGTTTCGGGTTCCACTACTTCACTTCTCTACTGTTGCACGCTTGGTGCGTTGCAAGCTGGTTGCCCTCGACTGCTCCGCATGTCGACCCAGGGTGCTGGAATGGAAATTCCATTCTCTTATGCATAAGATCTTCACTTTTTGCTACCTCATGCGGCAGAATTGTTAAAATGGGAACCATCTTCGGAATTCACACCTTTCGGAATCTACCGTTTGACAGGTTCTCCGTACTTATAAGGACACTTAAAACAGCCAGATCGGTATTCCCGAGTAAGAGAGGACTTTCATCTCTCTGGCGTTCTTCCCAAGTTATAAAATAGGGTTTGTGGAGGACGGGATGGATATCGTAGGTATCCTGTACACACTGGTGTTCCTTTACTAGCGTACTTCTCACGCTATCACTCAACCCTTAACCCAAAGTACTAAACTCTTTACTCGGTACTTCCTAAGCTCGGTACTTCAATCATCAGAGCGATACTTCGCTCTGATACCACTTTTTGTAACACCCCAACTACTGACAACATACTTAATAACATATCGCAGCGGAATTCATAACTCGCAACATCACTTAACTTTGGTGTTACACGCCGTTAGCCACCCACGTGGCTAACAAGGCTAAATAACAACATACATCGTATCGGCCTGATGGACTAAACTCCCGAGCAAACATTAATCTCGTACCATGTCCAACACTCGTCGTATACTTACATTACAACTGTACCGAGTATTTACCAACTAATGCCGACACAATTTCGGTCTTACTGCACCTACAACACATCCACAGTTACATGACTACCACATACAATCAACTACCCCGTCCTACTCTCGAACGGCATCTGGTTCCTTGTACTGAAACAGGAAAGAGAAGAAAGGGTGGCCCCCCAGGGGCTCATCACCTTTGCTGGTATGGTAATCCCGCAGCCCGCATGCTACCGGGCCACGCACAACTATTTGTCGTCTTAGCATGCGGTTGATTATATTTAAATCATGCATGAACATTATAAACACACAACATATAACATTCCCAAATATTGGGCTCAATAACAGACATTGCATTTATGCTTAACAGATCACTCGCTGAGTACTTCAACCCTAGAGTATTTCTCCTCTAATGGAGCTATTTCCTTAATAGACGACACTTACCCGCATCGGGTTATCCTTAACGTCTCTTGTTATAACTGGGAATCATATTGAAATACCCAAAATTATTAAAGCATGGATTAATATTAATCATATTAATTAAGGCCTAAACATGCCTTAAAAGTCAACTGAGAACACAGTGGTCAACATAAAACAAGATGTTGCACCCTTTGACTGTTAAGGGTAAAAATACCCAAATAAACTTCTTAGGACCTAAAAATTTGTCCTAAGCATATTAACATACTACTAAACATATTATAACCGTGGACAACACTCCAACACAAAGAAAAAGCATTTACATGCTTCAAGGTCAAAAAGGGCAAAAAGTGCTCTAGGAAAACTTAAAAATCAAAGGACCTTAAATGATTAAAATTGAATTACATGATCGAATATCATGTAAGGAACACAACAAAACCGTTTTCAAAGAAAACCAAGCCCAGAAACACCTTGCGACACAAAATGTGCACTAAAACTCCTTAAAGCACGTTTTTGTGTAATCGCCTTCTAAATGGTTGTTTTAAATGGGCTAAAGGTATAAATACCTTTAAATATAATAAAATACCATATTATATGATATTAGGAATTTAATTCCAGAAATTTACAGATTTTTTACAAATTTAATATTAAAATATTAAAAAACCCTAAAGTGGGCCCGCATGAGTCAATATTGACCAAGCATGGTCAATGGTCAATAATTGACCCTTTGGACCAAGGAAACCGGCTGGCAATAAGAGAGGAGGCAGCTTGCAATAATTGTTGGACAAATTGATACCTAACTTCAATTTGCAATAGTAACCTTTACTTTTTCCATTATTTCAAATCTTCCACTCTTTCCTTCCTTCCTTGTCCGATTTCCTCTGCCCAGCCGAGCTCCTCTCTTCCTTTGAAGCTCTCAAGGTCTGTTCTTGAGCATGGAAGGCAAGCCTAGCTCCTAAGCTCTTAATGTAAGTGTTTTAATGTCATTTTTAGCTCTTTTCTTCATCTCTTCACTACCAACACTAAATTTCGTGGCCCATCTGTTCTATGTCTTATTCTCAGTGTTCTAAGGTTAGAACAAGAGCTAAACTCGGTTGAGACCAGTAGTAGAGGGACCAAGGTTGTTCAAATCTACATTTTAAGGTAAAAATGTGCTTTAAGCTCATAACTTTTGATTCCTTCAAGTTCGGCTGTGAAACTTTTGGTCATAGCCTTATTTGCTTCTCCTTTTCATGTGGAATCAGTTGGTTAGCCATTTGGAGCAAGGGTGGCCTAGATCCAAAGAAATACCCTCTTTTAAGGCATTTTTCAAGGTAAAACCTAATAAAGGTAGCTTGTGAGATCTAGCTATTCCTATGTCAATAGGGTAGATCTAACACCTTGTGTGCTTGATTCAGGTAAACCATCTTGAACTCCTGCATTTTTAAGGTGATTTTGCCTTAAATCTTACATTAATTACTTCTTATGGTTAGATCCTTCTTGGAGACTAACTAGGCCTTGTTTGTGTTTGAAAACACGCAAGAGAAGCTTTGGAAATTTTATCTAAGGCGACATTCAACAAGGCTTTACCAAGCTAAATCAAGGTATAATCTTAAAACTTAACTGATACATTAACACAAGTTTAAGTGTGTGTATATCATGTCGTGAGTGGATTCAAAATAAGGTCTTGTTTGACCTTTAAAAAATGTTTAAGCAATGGTTTAATAAATTTTATAACTAATTAAACAAGCATAATTGTCAAATTTAAGACATTATGTGGAAGTTTGGTAATTAAATGAAAATTCTATGGTGAGGCCGAGAATTTATATGTATTTTGGGACATTTATGTGTAATTTATTTTGCAAGCCAATGTTTGTAATAAGGCCATGTATTTTAGGCCATTTTATTTATGCATTTACAAGCTTTTAATTAAGTTTAAGTAGTATAAATGCATTACCGAAAATAAAATGGGGTATTAGGTGTAATTAAATTAAATTTGGGGGCTTTAGAATAATAAGGCCGAAAATGAGAGGTAAAATGGAGTTAAAATAAAGTTTATAAGATTTTATAAAGTTTTGGGGTTAAATGGTGAATTTTAGAAAGTTTGGGTACTAAACCGTAATTATAAGGAATTGGTGGTCAATGAAATATTAAGGAGGTCAACCTTGACCATATGCTAGGCTTTGACCAAAATAAATAAGTTAGATAACTTATTTAAGGTTTTATAATAAGTTATGTATTTAATGGTAATATTTTTATAACATATGTGGTAAATATGTTATTACCAAAAATAAAGGGTGTACAATGGTATTCTAAACACCCATGGGCTATAAGGAATTTTTAGGAATTTATTTGGTAGATTTTGGAATTAAAATAAACTATATATGAATAATATAAGTTAATATGTCATTATGACACTTTGGAGCAAAATAGATGGTGGAATGGTAAATATCAAAAGTATATGGGTTAATAAGGATATTTATAACCCTTTGGTGGAATTTGGTGATTTTTAGAATTATATAAGAGTATTTGTTGAGATATATGTATAATATATAGTTTTAATGATATTATCAAACTATATGTTATAAATTGGGCCTAATGACAATATAAAATGTATATTGAGGTCTGTTCGGAATTTACAAAAATAACCATAGGTTATGCTCTTTTATAAGTTAGAAATGTTATATTAAATGGGATATATAACATGGTAAAAGAAAGGGGTGATTTTGTAAATAAAGGAAATTATGGTTTAAGGAAAAGTATAAGGTTTAATATGTGCCTATGAGGCAATACACAATAGTTTTTATAAAACTATAGATTATAAGTTAAAGGAACTAAAAATATCATAGCAAATGATATTAGTATTTTGGTATAACATTACATAATGTTATGTGGTCAAAAAGGGGATTTAAATAAATTCAAGGGCTATACCGAAAATATAAAGGTTGGAAAATGAATTTTAGACTAAGGTCTATAATGTTATAAATGTTATAACAATTATTTGGTATTAAGGTGGTTTAATGAAGTTAATACAAATAAGGTATTCACATTAAATGGTGTGACAAACGATAAGTGAATGGGATTTATAAACTAAGGTATTTATGGAATAAACCTTAGGAGTTATAAATGTACAACATAAATGTTACATAATATTAGGATAACAATCTTAATATAAGTTGTATAATATGATGCAACTAATGGGAATAATCATCTAATAAAAGATGATGAAATGTAACACAAAATATAAGAGTTTATGAAACTCATGAGAATTACCTACGTGGTAAAAATATACATACACAAGAATAATGTATTTAAGATGGATAAATATATTTTGGTTGAACACCTTATGAGTTAATGGTGGTGGTTATTAAAAAAAAATATAGTTACGAACTATAAGTCATGAGTTTTGGAAGCAAATATTATTTGCTAAAGATAAAGGGATTATACAACATGTCGAATTATGAAGGATGGTGGGAAAATAAAACAATATGAAAGAGAATACAATAAAATAAATGATACAATAAGAAAAAGAATATAATATAATATAATCATGCATGCATACATGCAACTATGGGTTACGCACCTAAACTGGAGGGTGGATAAGATTAAAAAGGAAATAGTGAATTAAACTTAACAGTTGGGATAGTTTTGACGTACGCGTTTTAAGTAACAAAACCGACTGTTTTAGAGAAACCCGTAACAACAACTGTAGAAAACGGAGTGAACTGTCGGGGTTGCTTATTATTCGGATATACCGGATGTAGTTAGTCATGGAGACTGACGTATAGTTTTAATACCGTTTAGATTATACTTCTGACAAGGACGCTTGACAAGCTAGCGGACTACATGGAGCATAGGATCTTGAAGATTCATACTCCACCGTAATACAATCAGGGTGAACGGTATGTAAAGGGGTTTGCCGAGTTGACCTAAGGTTGCTCCTTGGGCTCGGATTTGGTTGATATAACTTGTGTGTTATATGTGTGTGGTTACATGTATGTGTTTAAGTGTTGATGCATTAATTATTTATGCACGGGCGTCCTACGGGACTAACACTACGTCGACTATAGATCGACTTATATAACATAAATCACCTAGATGACTTCTAGGTACGCGTGACCCATTGGGCCGCTGGTTAATAAATATTCTCCATAAGACTAGGAGCAGATCTTAAACATTATGAGAGAGTGATGGTATGAGATTGAGGTGAGGAATCCCGGTAGTTCACGAACTACTTGGTTGCGCATTTGTGATCACTGAGGGGTTTCCTATTTGGATTCCGCTCCAGGTTATATCCAACGAGCCCAAATAGGTTCGTGGATCAGGTGGCTACGGCCTTTTTATGGACGTCTTACGAGACATAAGTGAGTCAGGGGCCTCCGGACCTCTGGCGAAATGAGCACCTTTGTGTGTACGGGGGACTACTGTCCATGGTGAGGTTATCGGGTTGTCCTAACATGACGCCCTACTGACATTAATTAAACATGGTTGGATGGAGCCTACAAGGCTAAGGTAAATTAACTATGGGAACTGTACGCTACGGCGAATGTACATTGTACATATGGATGGGGCTTGAAAGCCAAACTAAAATAAATTGACAGTGGATGGTGAACACTACGGCGATTGTACATTGTACAAAATATTGTTGTTATTGCTCGATACGTTCGATATACAAATGTTGTTTGAAATATTCTATGAATGTTTGGTTTGGATGGATGATTAATGTTTATGAAAATTTGGATGGTTGATTATGTATATTATACATTTATGCTTCAGTTTTGATTATAACTGTAAAAAGGAAAAGCATGAAACCAATCTAATAATAAGATGGTTAAAATGACAAGTGACCATTAGGGTCCAGGCCCGTCATACTCAGCGTCTATCGCTGATACTACACCATTTCAGGTTGTTGATCATTGTCGGAGCTGAAGAGCAGGAACAGGGTAGTTGGAGATGTTGTATGGTAATGAAGATGGTGTATGGTCTTATGGTAAGGTTATGTATTTTTCAGGATTGGGTAGACGCTCACTTGTCAATGTTTATGGTTATGGACTTAGTTTGATGTATAGGAGTTTCTCGTTATCACTGCGGTTAGCAGTTTGTTTATTTGGAAGTTGGATGTGGTATGGCTACGTTGCTCGCATGGGCGAGTAATGGCTGGTGACACCTGTGTGAGTTTTGTAATTGTTATTTATTTTTCCGCTGCGAGACGTTTTTTTTATTGCTACGTGAGGGATTATATCGTGATTATGGAGAGGGGTGTTACAAAAGTGGTATCAGAGCGGAGTACCGCTCTGATGACGAGAAAGTAGGTTAAGACATTGAGCTTAGGACTTGGGAAATATTGGGAAACATTTAGGAGGCACGAGACGATTCGTCTCAAAAGATATTGTGTCTAGAAACGCAAAATGCGTGACAGGATAGCCTTTAAGGCAACTTAATATCTATTGGTTTGTACGGTAATTTTACCAAGTATTTATGTGACATACTGTACTACAGATGTCTGGTGGTACTAGAGGGCGTGGTGCTGGAAGAGGTAGAGGCGGTGACCCCGGCATTCCAGGAGTTGCTGAGACGGTTGCAGCCGTTCTTGCACAGCTGGGTACTCAGATAGGAGGAGCACCAGCCCACCCCCAGCCCAGGGAAACAAACTGGCTGAAGTCAGTTACAGAGACCCGACCACCTACATATTCAGGGGAACCAGACCCCGTAGCTTTGGAACGTTACATCGTTGAACATGAGAAGGCCTATGAAGCGTTACAGGTACCTGACGACAAGAAGGTCGCTATTGCTGCTTTCCATCTGAAGGATGCAGCCAGCACTTGGTGGAGGTTGGTCAAGGACCAGCACCTGGCTACGCCCGACTTTTCGTGGGCTGCCTTTGTTGAGTTACTAAGAGGGAAGTACTACCCGGCGCACCTCAAACAGAAGAAGCGCCATGAGTTTGAAACATTGACCCAGGGAGGTCTGACCGTGGACGAGTATTACGCTCGATTCATTGGTCTACTGGACTTCATCCCCGGTGTGGATTACTCAGAAACCGTAAAGATCGAGAAGTTCCGGGGAGGACTATTATTTCGCATCCAGATGGCGATGGGTGCTACCCTCTACACTACCATACAGGTATTAACATGAATGCCATAAATTCTTTACTTACTATTACCGTATAACCTTGTGAGAACTTACCAATGAGATTCCAGGAGTGTTACGACGCTGCCTCGAGGACGGAGCTAATGCTCCAGACTCGGGAAGAGACTCTAGGGGCAAAGAAAAGGAAGAACCCTGAAGGGGAGTCTGAGGGTGGAGGAGCATCTTCAGGCGATGGCCAGAAAAAGGGAAAGTAAGGACTTAACCCAAGCTTAAATACTTATCATACTAAATACCTTACGAATGCTGACCCGAAACCTTAAACAGGAAATTCTTTCCAAAAAAGGGCAGCAGGGTCACCAGGGAAAGAAAGGGAAAGAGCCCGTCCTGCAGTTGACCGGCCCAGCTATTGATGCTAAGCCTCTGAGATCTGCACCTCCTAAGGGTGAGAACACCTACCTCTTAAATTCAAATATAATTTTAACCCCTATATCAACAGATTTTAACTTAAACTTAAATACTATCATCAGGCACCGGACAGCCCCAGCGCCATTTTACTGTAAGCGTTGTGGGAAGGACCATCCAGGGGTCGACTGCGAAGGCCGCAAAGTCGAGTGTCGGTGCTGCCACAAAGAGGGCCATAGGGAATTTGAATGTTGGATGAACCCAGAGAGCCGTAATTACAGGCCACCTGAAATACCCCAAACGTAGTTATGTTGTTTAAACACCTAAATAGGGTGTAATAAGACTAAAAAGTCTTAGAAACCTTAGTAAACAAATTTAAACAAAAGGGAAACACAAATGTGCTTTAAAGTCAATAAGAGCCAAAATGTGCTCTAAGCTTGGGATAAACTTGGGTAAGGCCTAATGAGCTTACCAAGACCTCATTTATACACTAATGAACATATTAAACCAATTACCAAGGAAAACCAAGCTGAAAACAAGTTAAAACACAAAATGTGCTTTAAGAAGTCTTAAAGCACATTTTTGAAAAATTGTCTTGTAAATGAGTTTTGAGTGGCTAAATGTCCATCATTACTCTTAAATATATATGTGTACTATATAGTATCACATTTGGGTGGCTATATTAAGATGGGAAATCAAAAATTTCACTTCTAAGTGCCTTGTTTAGGTGAATAGTGATTTTTATAAGCTAGTTTATAACATATGTTGTATTAAGTAATTAAATTGACAAACAAGACTAAAATACCCTCATACTAATAAGGGGGGGCCGTTTTTATAAGTGTAGTGACTCACCACTCTCTAGTTAATGTAATAAGTAAGTAAAGCAAACTAAGTAAACTTACTTTTTACTTTATAAGCATAAATATCTTCTTAAAAGCAAATCCTATCTCATTCTCATTTCTTTCCTTCATTCCCACGGTTTCCAAACACCATCTTCTACCTCTCTTCTTTGCTCTCTCTCGGTAATACCACTACCACCATTAGAACTCCCACTTTGACCTCTTGTAAAATCTTGCTCACTTGTCCAAATCAAATTCTAAGACCACCAATCTCTTCCTCTCATCAAGCTCTTCATTCCTATCTTCTCAAAACTCCAAGAGCCCCATTTCGGTGCCAAGGTGTTCCACCATTGAAGGAGCTTGAGCTTGTCTTTTGACATATTGTTGATCTCCTTTGCTTCTAGGTAAGGAATCTCAAAGAAAATCATGTTTCCTCCCTGTTCTTACCTTGACCGAAAATACACATTGATATAGCTCTTTGTGTGACTTTGTTCTAGCTTCATTTCAACTCTTCATGGACTAGGTGGAGTCCTCTCTTGTTTATATTCAAACTCTCTTCAAAGAGCAAGGTAAAACAACTACATTAATGTTTTTGAAACAATGCAAAATTAGGGTTTACAATGAGATGAAGCTCAAAGCTTGAATACTCATTATAATGTTTATATTGTCTAGAACTTGACAAGGAATCAAAATACCATACGGTTTTGTAAGGAATCAAGAAGGAGTGTTTGGAAAAAGAGGTAAATCTACTAACTTAATGTTGTTTAATGCCTTAGGAGAAATGAGCCTAAGATTGCTTATTAAAACTACCTAAAGAGCAAATGGTAAATGACCTAGTAAATGTTCTCAAGGACTAGTAAAATAACATATGTCTTGTTGTATGTAATCACAGGTTAAAGGCATATACAGTGGAAATTCAGTGTTTATGATTTAAGCACTTTAAGGGCCTAAGAGCCATGCATTTTAAGGGCCTAAGTGCCATGCAATTCAATTATGCACTATATTGTGATGTAGTGTGATTTGGTGAAGTTGTGTAAGAAAGTGTTCTTGGTGCTCTTAGTGTTCTAGGATGTTTAATGATGAAAATAATGTGCTAAGGTGTAACAAAATGCTAGGAGAAACTATGTCGAAATTTAGAAAATGCATAAGGAGTTCAAGATGTTGTAAAGGAATTTTGATGAACTAGGAAGTACTCTAGAGTGTAATAAGGACTTAGGCATGATCTTGGAGATTAAGTAAGTACCAAAGTCACTTTGGGATTTAGGTAAATACCTAGGCAAACTTTGGTAAGATAAGGAGAAGTGTACACTTGGAAAAGAATTTTCAAGAAGGATTTAAGGAATTAGTTGTGAGAGATGATGCTTGGGAGATGATGTTAAAATAAGGAGGAAGCTTTTGGAATAGTAGTTATCTTAGGTGTGAAACACCACTTGAAAACTAGGAGTAAACATTGTAAGTTAGGAATTTTGTGAAGATATAAGTAAAGGCTTAAGGAATTGGAAAATGAGTTTTATGAGCGTTTAGGGATGTCTTAAGTTGTGTTTGAAGTGCCCAAATGAGATAGGGGGTACTAAGTATATGGGGTGAAGTTTGGAGTTGAATGTAAAAAGGAAAACAAAAATTTGGGGCAGACCGGACTTGCGACCGGACTTGCAGTTCGGTCGGGCCCAGTTTACCCTGCGAGAATTGGCTTCTGGAATGGACCGACCTTGGGACCCGGACTGGACTTGCAAGGTCGGTCGGGCTTGTAATTTGTGTACGGATTGAGTTCTGGAATCGACCGGACATAGGACCGGACTTTGGCAAGTCCGGTCGGGCTAAATTTCCGAAGGAACTCTCTGGAATCGACCGGACATGGACAAGTCCGGTCGGCAAGTCCGGTCGGACCTGAAAACTTGTAAAAAAAAAAAACAGAAAAGAATGTGACTTATGTAGTTAACCCTAGGGTGTATAATGAAGGTAACCTAGGGTAAGTTAGACATTAAAACATGTCATACAATCATTTGAAACTTAGTAAGTGTGAAGTTAAAAAACTAATTAACCGACATACTAATGTGTATAGGATTCTATCAAGGTGGAAACGAAACGAGGCAAGGACCAAGTATGGTTTTCTTGCAGTCTGTTGCCTACGGTTTACACGGCTTGTGTGTTGTTTGTTTTTGCTGTTGGTTATGACCTTGTAAGATTAAAACCATGTAAAGAGTTTACAGTTGTTAAATATCATTATGTTGTTAACTATGACTCTCTTCCCTTGTGTGTGTCTAACAAGACTTGACCTATTATTGTGGATTGTTTATTGAGTTCAATGATGAACTACTAACAAGGGTAACGGGGGAAGTGAGGAGTCCGGTCTGTTCCGGCCACGCGTGTGAGTATGGGAGTCGATGTCATAACCGGTTCGATCTCTCTGTATGTTATGGTTAAGTTTCCAATTTGGTTTCTAACCTTCCCTTTAGCTTAACCAAGGCTATTTTACTGACTCACGTCGGGCCACAGGGGCATACTATGTGTTATTTCGGTGTACTTGGATCACTATATCCGAGGCACCTTGTGTTAAGTTAACCGTTCAATCTAACCGGACGGTAACGAGTTATGTAACGAGCTAAGTATGAGCATGGCAACATTCTCTAAGCTCTCAATGGGGACTAACTGTGTTGGTTCTCTTCCTAAAAGGAATTGGTGTGTGATGTGTGTTATGATGTGTACAATACCCATGTTATGTTATATATGTATGTGTTGTGTTTTAAAATAAATACCATGTCATCATGACAAATAGTTGCGCGCATTCCGGTAGTCGATGGGCTGCGCGTTAACCATGCCAGCCAAGGGTTGCTGACCCCCTCGGGGGATCCATATTTCTTATACTGCAGGATGAGGATCGAAGAAGCGGAGTGGCTCTAGATCCTAGGGTGTAGCTACTTTTGGAGTACTTTTGGATGTTTGCCCGGGATGCGCCTGTGCTCCCGTGGCGTATTATATACTTGTTTATGATGGTTTACAGTGACGGTATACAGTGAAGGATTATGTAAACACTCGGTATTATGTTGATGTATATATATGGTTATTAGTTCTACGCTCGGGAGTCTGATCATCAGACCGGTACAATTGTATTTATTCAGCCTTGTTAGCCACGTGGGTGGTTGACGGCATTGTAGCACCATTCGTTTAGTTACTGTTTAGTTGTTTATTTCCGCTGCGATTCCAAGTAATGTGTTGTGCGTAGTAGGGGTGTTACAAAAAGTGGTATCAGAGCGAAGTATCGCTCTGATGACTAGAATACCGAGCTTAGGATATACCGAGTTAGGAAACCTAACTACAGATACCTAAGTGAACAGATTTGGAAAGGTTGACCACTAACTAAGTGTGGAGATACCTTATTATCGGGAAGCGTTATAACCATTGGACCGATAAGTGTGCAAGCATAATGCTAATGAGATGTTCATATGAATTCAGATGGCAGGTAGACCACGAGGGAGAGGCCGCGGGCGCGGTACTGGAGGTATGGGTGACCTGGGCGATGACACTACGGCACAGACTATGGCTGAGGCAGTTGCAGCCGCCGTAGCCCAGCTGGTACCCGATTTAGTTGCTGCTATACAGCAAGGGCAACAGCCCGGAGTTCAGCCACCACCACCACCGCCACGAGAGACCAATTGGGTCAAGGCGTTGGCTGATCTGAGGCCGCCCTCATTCAGTGGGGAGACCGATCCCCGTAAGCTCGAGGCGTACATCTCCGAAATGGAGACCGCCTTCGAAACCCTAGCACCACCTGAGCAGGTCAAGGTACGACTTGCTGCTTACTACTTGAAGGGCTCGGCACAAAACTGGTGGAAGCTTGTGCGCGAGGGTAGAGTTGCTGACCCGACGTTTCAGTGGAGGGAGTACACGGCTCTGCTGCGAGCCAAATACTACCCTATACATGTGCAAGAGGCCAAGCGCCTGGAGTTGGACAATCTGAGACAAGGGGATAAGATGACGGTAGATGAGTACTACTCAGCCTTCATCGGACTTATCCATCTGCTACCGGATCTGGGTTACTCAGACCGGATCCTTGTGAACCGTTTCTACAACGGACTGAACTATCGCCTACGCTACGGCATGGGGCCTACTGGATATACCACCTTGCAGGTAAAGGAACTACAGTGTAATGTGAATAAGTGTGTACGATGTGTTAATGTGTTGTGAGTTTATTTGGCGGGGCATAACTGACACCCTAAATATAGGAGTGCTATCATGCCGCTGCTATTGTGGAGATCACCGTCCGTCTGAGGGACGAGGAGAGTGCGCTCAAGCGCAAGGCTCAGAACGAGGGCCAAGGCACGCAAGGGCAGTGGGGAGGGAAGAAGAAGAAATCATACCCCCAGTCCCAGAAAGGACAGCAACAGGGTGGCAAGGGCCAGACCCAGACCACCACTGCTGAGGAGCCTCTGCAGCTCACCTATGCGTATGCGGCCAAGCCCCTACGTTCTTACCCACCTAAGGGTAATTGTCTAATCCTGTGTGATAAGTTAGAGTATATGTTGATAAGTTGTGGAAAAAGTATTGATTGTGTATTGTGATAGCAGCTGGCTCGGGCTCTGGACCGGAGCGCCACTATTACTGCAAGTGGTGCAACGGAGACCACCCCGGCAAGGACTGCAAGGGTAACGATGTTCAGTGCCGATACTGTAAGAAGATGGGTCACCGCGATTACGAATGCTGGCAGAACCCTAACAGTAGAAGCTACAGGCCCAAGGGGCAATGGAAGGGAAAGGCCACTACGACCACCGATGGCCAGAAGACGGCAAACCAGCCACCCCCAGATCAGAGGTACACAGAGTCCCAGAAGGGGAAGGGGTCGGGGTCCAACAAGGCCACCCTGAATGTGATGGACCGGTCTGAGGCGCCAGGGCCCTCTTCTAGACCAGGTACCGCCTAAACTGTTGAATGTAATAAGTGTCTGCATACCGCATTTCATGCATGTGTGCGAGTGAGTTTAAATGGACAACCATGTGAGTAAATAAATAAAGTATAGTGTGAGATTTACCTAATTAGAGTACTCTAAACTTAAAGGAAACTTCAATATATGTTATCCAATCCCACCCACACCAAACCCTGAAGAAACCCATCAACATCACCGACTTTCCATTGGAGCAATGTCAGGTCATCCAGCCAGGTATGATACTTTTAAATGGATACCTGACACCGGAGGCACAAATCCATATCATCAGGCGATGCGACGAACTTGGAGCAAACCAGGAGGTTTTACACACCCGAATACCCGAACGGAGCAAGGATGCAATTGAAGATGATGTGCATGGGTAAGGACTGGAACCCTTACACCAAGTCATATCAAGAAGTGCGAGCTGAAGATGGAGCAACAGTACCAAGTATACCAGAGGAGTTCCACGCGGTCGTTAACCACGCCGTGGGAATTGCTCAGCAAGTTGAAACGGAATCAATTCCAAGTGTGAAAGCAGATCTATGTATTGTGAACTTCTACCAGAAAGGTGGACGGTTAGGGATACACCAAGACAAGGACGAGTCACCCGAGTCTCTAAGTAAGGGAGTACCCGTGGTGTCTTGGTCCATTGGTGATACCGCAGTGTTTGTGTATGGCGAGCAGAAGCGTGCTGACCTCGCAAAGAAGCTACTGCTGAAATCGGGAGATGTACTAATCATGGGGGACAATCAAGGATGCTATACCATGGCATCAGAAAGATCAAACTGAATACCGCACCGTCGGCAGTGATCAATGCCACACACATGAAACCCGGACGTTTGAATCTGACCTTCAGACAGTTTTAAGCCTTGTATAATTATGTGATAAACAGTATGTATTAAGGATGTTGTAAGTGTGAATCATGGCGACAGTATAAGCCAATGAATGTTGTAAAAAGAGTGTGTTAATGAATAAAGTGGAGTTGTTTGAAGCATATCAACCGTGTTGTTACCCAATACTTATTAGTTTGCCAATGAATTAGGCTGTGCACTCGGAACGGGAGGTATACTGAGTGTCTGCAATAAGGCAGAAGCCGGCAAGAGCGGCACGATCCTCACCGGTACCTTTCCAGTGAATGGCGTGGATGCATCGATCTTGTTCGACTCTGGAGCCTCACACACATTCATTTCGCTATCATTTACGAAGAGGCTGGGGTTAGATGGTGAAGAGATGCCAGATTTCGTGGTTACTCTCCCGTCGAAAGAGCGGATCCGATGTACCCGCTACTACCGAGGTGCTATTGTACAAATCAGGGGTGAAGAGTTTCCGATCGACTTGATAGAGTTCGACGGACTAGGCTTTGATGTGATTGTCGGGATGAACTGGTTGGAGCGGCACAAGGGCAGAATCCTGTGTGCCGAGCATCGACTGCTTCTTCGGAGTCCATCTGGGGTTACCATATCTTACCGCCAGAGGCCCAGGGAGCCTTCGACTCAGATCATCACCGCCATGGCTATGTATCACGAGTTACGACGAGGGAGTGATGTATACCTCTGCTATGTCCAGGACATAGAGAGAGACCCTGAGTTTAGCCCAGATGTGCGGTAGTGTCGGAGTTTCCTGATGTATTTCCTAAGGAACTGCCGGGCATGCCGCCAGCACGAGAGGTTGAGTTTGAGATTGATCTAGTTCCGGGCACCGGACCCATTGCGAAAGCACCTTACCGTATGGCTCCAGCAGCAGATGACAGAGCTCAAGGAGCAGCTGAGAGACCTACTCGACAAGGGCTTTATCCGCCCTAGTGTTTCACCATGGGGAGCGCCGGTCCTCTTCGTGAAGAAGAAGGACGGTAGCCTCCGCCTATGTATTGATTATCGGGAGCTGAATGCTGTTACGGTGAAGAACCGTTACCCCTTACCACGCATCGACGATCTATTTGATCAGCTGAGGGGAGCATCAGTATTCTCCAAGATAGACCTACGTTCCGGATACCACCAGATTGCCATCCGTGACATGATATAGAAAAGACAGCCTTCAGAACTAGGTATGGGCATTATGAGTTCACAGTTATGCCGTTTGGCTTGTCAAATGCACCAGCAAAGTTCATGGACCTAATGAACCGTTTGTTCCAAGATCAGTTGGACAAATCTGTGGTAGTCTTATCGATGACATACTTGTGTATTCGAAATCGAGAGGTGAGCATGAAAGCCACCTGAGAGATGTATTGCAGACATTGAGAAAGAATCAGCTGTATGCTAAATTTTCTAAGTGTGAATTTTGGTTGAACCAAGTATCCTTCCTTGGACATGTGATTTCTGAGGCCGGGATCGCTGTTGATCCGGCAAAGATAGATGCAGTGCGCACCTGGCCTAGGCCGAAGACAGTTACCGACATCAGGAGCTTCCTCGGTCTGGCGGGTTACTATAGGAGATTTGTGAAGGACTTCTCCAGTGTCTCGAAGCCGATGACTTCCTTGATGAAAAAGGATGCACCATTCGAGTGGACAGTCGACTGTGAGAGGGCTTTCACGAGTCTCAAGGATGCTCTGACATCTGCACCGGTTCTGACATTACCAGACGGTCCAGATGGTTTTGAGGTCTATTGCGACGCATCAGGCAGGGGTATGGGTTGTGTGTTGATGCAACACGGGAAGGTCGTGGCTTACGCCTCCCGACAGCTGAAGAAGCATGAGGAGAACTACCCTACCCACGACTTAGAATTGGGGGCCATTGTCTTCGCACTGAAGATATGGCGACATCACTTGTATGGGGTAAGTGTGACGATTTATTCTGACCACAAGAGCTTGAAATACTTGTTCACTCAGAAAGAGTTGAACATGAGACAAAGAAGGTGGGTTGAATTTCTGAATGATTATGACATCAATTTACAGTACAAGGAGGGTAAAGCAAATGTGGTAGCTGACGCATTGAGTCGCCGAGCACACTCTCTCCATTCGCTAGTCTCTCATACTGGCTTGGTTGAAGAGGTGCGGAGTGCTCAGATGACGGATCAGTACATGGTGGAGATTAGGCAGAAGCTTATTGATGGCACATTCGAGGGTCAGAAGTATGACTTCAGACTCCACGATGATGACCTGATTAGGCTTAATGGCCGGTTGTGTATACCCAGGGGTAGCGTTGAGTTGAAGGAGCGCATATTGAGTGAGTCCCATTGTTTGCTACTTCGGTTCACCCCGGAGCTTCAAAGATGTATAAAGGTATGAAAAGATATTTCTGGTGGGCTGGAATGAAAAAGGATGTGAATGACTATGTGTTGAGGTGTCTCACTTGTCAGAAGGTCAAGTTTGAGCACCGACGGCCTGGTGGTATGGTGCAGCCAATGCCAGTGCCGGAGTGGAAGTTCCATGACATATCTATGGACTTTGTGGTAGGGCTTCCGCCTACAAGGGGAGGTCTGAATATGATTTGGGGTGGTAGACCGACTGACCAAGGTGTCTCGATTCATTCCGATGAAGGACACCTGGAAAGTGGCAAGATTGGCAGAACTATTCGATAAGGAAATTGTAAGACATCATGGTGTACCAAAGACGATTGTATCTGACAGAGATACCAGATTCCTATCCAGATATTGGAAGTCTACACGAGAGGCATTGGGTACCGAACTGAAATTGAGTACGGCGTTTCACCCACAGACGATGGTCAGAGTGAGCGCACCATCCAGACACTTGAGGATATGCTACGTGCATGTGCACTTGACTTTCAGACCAGCTGGATTGATAAGTTACATCTGATCGAGTTTAGTTACAACAACAGTTATCATGCATCGATCAAGATGTCTCCCTTCCAGGCATTGTACGGTAGACCATGCCGCACGCCATTATGCTGGGATGAGTCGAGTGAGACGGTCATTATAGGACCAGAGTATCTTGAGCAAGTTCAGGCAGAAGTTCGCCAGATCAGGGCTAATATGAAAGCAGCTCAGGATAGACAGAAGTCGTACGCAGATGTGCGCCGACGTGACCTGGAGTTCGCCGTGGGCGATCAGGTATTTTTGAGAGTATCCCCCATGAAGGGAGTGTTTCGTTTTGGCCAGAAAGGCAAGTTGAGCCCAAAATATGTGGGGCCTTATGTTGTGACGGAGCGGATCGGCCCGGTAGCTTATAGACTTGACTTACCCGCCGAGCTGGGCAAGGTACATGATGTATTTCATGTGTCCCAGTTGAAGAAGAAGTATATGTCTCATCCGTCTCATGTGCTTCGGCCTGAAAGGCTAACTTTAGAGCCGACCATGCGATCAGTGGAGACTCCGGTACGGATTCTGGACACTAAGACTCGAGACACTCGCCATAAGTCCGTGAGACTGGTGAAGGTCCTCTGGTCTAACCAGGACGTTGAGGAGGCCACTTGGGAGCTGGAAGAAAAGATGAAGGCGAAGCACCCGTCATTGTTTGCTTCTTAGTGTTCATATGTATAGGGTACGGGGCGTACCCCTATTTAAGGGGGGTAGAGGTAGCCGTTTCGGTTATGTGTATGACATGTATTTGAATACATTGTCTGTGTTGTTGTCATGTTGTTAATGTTACAGACCGCTGAGTCTGAAGGATGTTGTGATGTTTTGTTGTTTGGACCATGTGTCCGATATGATGTAAAGATGTTATTAGTGTGTTATGGAAGTGGTTGAGTATGTGTTCTCATGTTCTAATATAAGATATGTGGGAAGTATGAACTTTGGGGACAAAGTTTTTTAAGGGGGGTAGATTGAAATACCCCAAACCTAGTTATGTTGTTTAAACACCTAAATAGGGTGTAATAAGACTAAAAAGAGTCTTAGAAACCTTAGTAAACAAATTTAAACAAAAGGAAACACAAATGTGCTTTAAAGTCAATAAGAGCCAAAATGTGCTCTAA
The DNA here is from genome assembly GCA_023374045.1 of Limonium bicolor. NCBI lineage: Eukaryota > Viridiplantae > Streptophyta > Magnoliopsida > Caryophyllales > Plumbaginaceae > Limonium > Limonium bicolor. The sequence goes on along the minus strand of CM041781.1, from coordinate 29,751,401 downwards.
GCTTGGGATAAACTTGGGTAAGGCCTAATGAGCTTACCAAGACCTCATTTATACACTAATGAACATATTAAACCAATTACCAAGGAAAACCAAGCTTGAAAACAAGTTAAAACACAAAATGTGCTTTAAGAAGTCTTAAAGCACATTTTTGAAAAATTGTCTTGTAAATGAGTTTGAGTGGCTAAATGTCCATCATTACTCTTAAATATATAGTGTACTATATAGTATCACATTTGGGTGGCTATATTAATGGGAAATCAAAAATTTCACTTCTAAGTGCCTGTTTAGGTGAATAGTGATTTTTATAAGCTAGTTTATAACATATGTTGTATTAAGTAATTAAATTGACAAACAAAGACTAAAATACCCTCATACTAATAAAGGGGGCGGTTTTTATAAGTGTGGTGACTCACCACTCTCTAGTTAATGTAATAAGTAAGTAAAGCAACTAAGTAAACTTACTTTTACTTTATAAGATAAATATCTTCTTAAAAGCAAATCCTATCTCATTCTCATTTCTTTCTTCATTCCCACGGTTTCCAAACACCATCTTCTACCTCTCCTTTGCTCTCTCTCGGTAATACCACTACCACCATTAGAACTCCCACTTTGACCTCTTGTAAAATCTTGCTCACTTGTCCAAATCAAATTCTAAGACCACCAATCTCTTCCTCTCATCAAGCTCTTCATTCCTATCTTCTCAAAACTCCAAGAGCCCCATTTCGGTGCCAAGGTGTTCCACCATTGAAGGAGCTTGAGCTTGTCTTTTGACATATTGTTGATCTCCTTTGCTTCTAGGTAAGGAATCTCAAAGAAAAATCATGTTTCCTCCATGTTCTTACCTTGACCGAAAATACACATTGATATAGCTCTTTGTGTGACTTTGTTCTAGCTTCATTTCAACTCTTCATGGACTAGGTGGAGTCCTCTCTTGTTATATATTCAAACTCTCTTCAAAGAGCAAGGTAAAACAACTACATTAATGTTTTTGAAACAATGCAAAATTAGGGTTTACAATGAGATGAAGCTCAAAGCTTGAATACTCATTATAATGTTTGTATATTGTCTAGAACTTGACAAGGAATCAAAATACCATACGGTTTTGTAAGGAAACAAGAAGGAAGTGTTTTGGAAAAAGAGGTAAATCTACTAACTTAATGTTGTTTAATGCCTTAGGAGAAATGAGCCTATAATTGCTTATTAAAACTACCTAAAGAGCAAATGGTAAATGACCTAGTAAATGTTCTCAAGGAGACTAGTAAAATAACATATGTCTTGTTGTATGTAATCGCAGGTTAAAGGCATATATATTGTGGAAATTCAGTGTTTATGATTTAAGCACTTTAAGGGCCTAAGAGCCATGCATTTTAAGGGCCTAAGTGTCATGCAATTCAATTATGCACTATATTATGATGTAGTGTGAATTTGGTGAAGTTGTGTAAGAAAGTGTTCTTGGTGTTCTTAGTGTTCTAGGATGTTTAATGATGAAAATAATGTGCTAAGGTGTAACAAAATGCTAGGAGAAACTATGTCGAAATTTAGAAAATGCATAAGGAGTTCAAGAAGTTGTAAAGGAATTTTGATGAACTAGGAAGTACTCTAGAGTGTAATAAGGACTTAGGCATGATCTTGAGATTTAGTAAGTACCAAAGTCACTTTGGGACTTAGGTAAATACCTAGGCAAACTTTGGTAAAATAAGGAGAAGTGTACACTAGGAAAAGAGTTTCAAGAGGGATATAAGGAATTAGTTGTGAGAGATGATGCTTGGGAGATGATGTTAAAATAAGGAGGAAGCTTTTGGGATAGTAGTTATCTTAGGTGTGAAACACCACTTGAAAAACTAGGAGTAAACATTGTAAGTGTTAGGAATTTTGTGAAGATATAAGTAAAGGCTTAAGGAATTGGAAAATGAGTTTTATGAGCGTTTAAGGATGTCTTAAGTTGTGTTTGAAGTGCCCAAAGAGGTTAGGGGGTACTAGGTTATATGGGGTGAAGTTTGGAGTTGAATGTAAAAAGGAAAACAAAATTTGGGGCAGACCGGACTTGCGACCGGACTTGCAAGTTCGGTCGGGCCCAGTTTACCCTGCGAGAATTGGCTTCTGGAATGGACCGACCTTGGGACCGGACTTGCAAGGTCGGTCGGGCTTGTAATTTGTGTACGGATTGAGTTACTGGAATCGACCGGACATAGGACCGGACTTGGCAAGTCCGGTCGGGCTAAATTTCCGAAGGGGAGAAACTCTCTGGAATCGACCGGACATGGACAAGTCCGGTCGGCAAGTCCGGTCGGACCTAAAACTTGTAAAAAAAAAAACAGAAAAGAATGTGACTTATGTAGTTAACCCTAGGGTGTATAATGAAGGTAACCTAGGGTAAGATTAGACATTAAAACATGTCATACAATCATGTTGAATACTTAGTAAGTGTGAAGTTAAATAAATAATTAACCGACGTTACTAATGTGTATAGGATTCTCTCAAGGTGGAAACGAAACGAGGCAAGGACCAAGGTATGGTTTTCTTGCAGTCTGTTGCCTACCGGTTTACACCGGCTTGTGTGTTGTTTGTTTTTCTGTGTGTTTATGACCTTGTAAGATTAAACCATGTAAAGAGTTTACAGTTGTTAAATATCATTATGTTGTTAACTATGACTCTCTCTTCCCTTGTGTGTGTCTAACAAGACTTGACCTATTATTGTGGATTGTTTATTGAGTTCAATGATGAACTACTAACAAGGGTAACGGGGGAAGTGAGGAGTCCGGTCTGTTCCGGCCACGCGTGTGAGTATGGGAGTCGATGTCATAACCGGTTCGATTCTCTCTGTATGTTATGGTTAAGTTTCCAATTTGGTTTCTAACCTTCCCTTTAGCTTAACCAAGGCTATTTTACTGACTCACGTCGGGCCACAGGGGCATACTATGTGTTATTTCGGTGTACTTGGATCACTATATCCGAGGCACCTTGTGTTAAGTTAACCGTTCAATCTAACCGGACGGTAACGAGTTATGTAACGAGCTAAGTATGAGCATGGCAACATTCTCTAAGCTCTCAATGGGGACTAACTGTGTTGGTTCTCTTCCTAAAAGGAATTGTATGTGTGTGATGTGTGTTATGATGTGTACAATACCCATGTTATGATATATGTATGTGTTTGTGTTTTAAAATAAATACCATGTCATCATGACAAATAGTTGCGCGCATTCCGGTAGTCGATGGGCTGCGCGTTAACCATGCCACCAGCCAAGGGTTGCTGACCCCCTCGGGGGATCCATATTTCTTATACTGCAGGATGAGGATCGAAGAAGCGAGTGGCTCTAGATCCTAGGTAGTTTACTTTTGGAGTACTTTTGGATGTTGCCCGGGTTGCGCCTGTGCTCCCGTGGCGTGTTATATACTTGATTATGATGGTTTACAGTGACGGTATACAGTGAAGGATTATGTAAACACTCGGTATTATGTTGATGTATATATATGGTTGTTAGTTCTATGCTCGGGAGTCTGATCATCAGACCGGTACAATTGTATTCATTCAGCCTTGTTAGCCACGTGGGTGGTTGACGGCATTGTAGCACCATTCGTTTAGTTACTGTTTAGTTGTTTATTTTCCGCTACGATTGCAAGTAATGTGTTGTGCGTAGTAGGGGTGTTACATCATCCGAGCTCTGCAGATTTTCCTCTTCAGCTTGCTGATGCTCGGAAAAATCATCGTCGCTTTCATTGTCTTCTGCCGGAGAAGGTGTAGTTACATGCTCGAATTCAACTAGCACTGCCACATTGTTCAGCAAATCTGAATTCTTGATGAAGTTTGATATCATCAGCTTCACCCGAGAATCGCTATTAATTTTGAGTGGAAGGAAGGAACAAGATGGATATTTATTCTCCAACTTCCTACAAACCATGTCGGTGATAACATAATATCCCCCAAACTCCAAGTCGACAAGATTTTTGACACTATCTTTGAAGGATTGAAATGTGGAATGCTCAGAAATTTGAGTGTCGATGATTCTCGACCAATGAGGATTAATATGAAAATGTACACCATCTGGATTGTATTTGAGCTCTGCATTTAGATAAAGAGTACATGGAATATCCATCTCAAATATCTATAGCACAAAGGGAAGAGTGTGAAATTGTGTGGACTGAACAACAGATTTTGATTCTGCTAGAGAAGAAAATAGGAAGCAACAACCAAATGTTGGGACAAAATAAGTTATTTGTAGCCAAGACAACACTAGCCGTTAGAATTCGACCGTTGGAGACTTTGTATACAAGCCGATAATACTATTATCGGCATCTGGAAGCCGATAATACTATTATCGGCTTGTATACAAAGTCTCCAACGGTCGTTTTTTGATTTGTATAGAAGTCGATAACGGTGTTATCGTCTTCCAGAAGCCGATATCCTTGTTATCGGCTTCTATACAAATAAAAAAAAACCCCGTTCTCAGGTAATTCACACAATATTAACCGGGATTGGGAATTGAGTCCGGGGATTGCACGCGTATGGGAATTTTTCCCGTCCATACCGTACCTATACTCAGTGGTGGACCTATGTGTATACCTGTGGGGCACGTGCCGCCCCCACAGCTTTTTGGAAAAATATAAATATGTATGTGTCTATATATAGCAAAAATAGATAATAAATGCTAGATAATTAAATAATGTAGCTCCTATTCATGAAATATATTAAGATGGGATAGTCTACACTTAGTAGAATCATATATAGTTAAATCCATTAATAATAATATTATTATGTATGATTTTTAGGTGATTAAGACTCGTATAAAGTAAATATAATAAAAATATTGAACATGGTTTTAAAATTTAATTTTAATATTTTGTTTGTTAAATTTTTATTCGGTCAAAGTGTCCCCATAGGTATAAAAATCTAGGATGCCCCACAGGTATAAAAATCTAGGTCCGCCACTGCCTGTACTTGCTTGTTGGTTATAAACTTCTACATGGATATAATTTCATTAGTTTTCGATCTGTTTGAATTAGCTTGATTACTTCCTTGAAATTTACGGTCTTATACTTTACGTACCTGAAAAAGCCAAGACATGCTATCGCATAATGTCTACATTTTATAATTTGCTAAAATGTGTGAATTGCCACTGTTTAAACCTACTTTATAGGCTTTAACTTGATTATTGCTCTAACTTTTCGTGATTAATTATGTAAGGACGATCATTCTCTGCCATAATTTTATCTCTACTTAAGACTACCTTTTGAGCATAAATTTCCAACAGTTCAATACCTGGGTAATGTCCATTGCTTCGTCCGTGTCGCTGCAATTAAGTATTCTTCCTTGAGTATCATTTAAAATTCTAGTAGTTTTGAGAAACATCCTAGGTACTTTTCCTATGCATTAATCAGGTTTCTCTAAGTCACTTTCTTAGCTATTTTTATTCACGTGAGTACAATCTACTTTCAGTTATTATAAATCACTTTGACTAGCTCCGGACAGCAACAATGATGTGACAAAATCTACCTTGCTATTACATTTTCTTCCTGCTATGAATTTGGTCTTTCGTTTGGTTATCTGGCCATGCTTCTATTCTGCTGATTAAAATCAAAAAGCCTTTTTGAAGCTAATTTTACGGATGCTGCTGCTCCTCTTCATTTCAGAGGTATATTGCCTTTGAGTGAACCTATTTGTGATTAGCTTCTTTAAACCCTGTTTATTAATCATTATTGAATCAAAAGTATGGAAGATCGTATACTTTGTTTGCTTATGATCTTACTGCTTAGATGGACTATTTCAACAGTCTATGGGTAGTGGTCAGGTTAGTATGTTCTAGTTCTGAATTTTACCCAATTTCTACGCGATTCAGCTGCTTAATTTTCCTCATATCAGAGCATTATTGATGCTGCATCTTTAAACCGATTTCAGCAGTTCATTACCTTATAAAGCTAACAGTTTCTTCAACAAAGAACCATGGTATCTTTACTTCAGCTTTTGTCTTTGCCTGACATGTTCTATCCTGTCGCTTCAGACGTTATGCTACTATCACAGTTGTTGGACGGTCTCTACAGCTTGGTTTTGCGATTACTTTCATTCTGTTTTGATACTTTATACTGCTGATATGCTATACTACATATTTTATTTTGTTTTTGCTGATGTATTAAATATATTTTAGCAGTTGAAGTTCATCGATAATGCTAAAATTTGCTTCAATTTTTACTCTTTTTATACCATCATAGGAGTATGAGTAAACCTATTTGTATTTGGCTTTCAAAGCCTTAATTATAAACTGTCATCAAGCTATGAATGTTTTGTACTTCTTCCTAAATATGTTAACGCCATTCTTGAAATGTTTTGGGCGGTAATAATATTATAACATGATCTATCAACTTCTGACAATATCTCATGCTATGAAACTATTTTGCCTTGTTTTTCATTTTGCTAATTGAATGCCACATGAGTTGAAGAAGAAACAAGATCAAAGAAAATACAGTTCACTTTTGAGTATAGGGGCGTTGGGCTTGCTTCTGTGCACAAAGATCCAGCCTTCGGCAATTGCTGGCCCTGTGATTAGGTCTTCAGTTTTCAGATCTTAAGTGACTTGAACGATAGGGAAGGCTGAAGCAGCAGAAGTCATGATACACTATATGAAGATGAAAGAGCCTTCTGTGTTTCCTATGATGATTAAGCCCATGTTCCGGACCACCAGTGGTATTTCACAGTGGTTACAAAAACCAATTGACAGGGAAGTGGAAGAAAGGACGAGCAATAAGCAAAATATGGTGATACCAAGTCATTCTCTGATCTCCGGATGTTTTTCTGGCACAGAGGATTTATTTTCCGCAACAAACTATAAAGGAGTTATGTAGCATCACTCGAGGAGCTGGTATATCTTTAATACAACAAATTGGAGATATAAAGACTGTTTGAGTGATGCGTTTCCAGAGCATACAGAGCTCTTCCGACGCTTTTAAAAAAGGTATCGGAACAAGAGAGCTAGATCCGCGGATAACAAAACAACTATATAGCAACTGCTATAAATTGTTACCAAGCCACGGTCGGTAGAGGAGTGCTATATAGGAACCAAAATTCTTGGGTTCGAAATCTACCCACTACTGTAACTATATATAAAAAAAATTGCTATAAATTGTTTGTCGTCATAGCTGTCATCACAGGGGCTGACCCAGAGATTGAAAGTTGTGGGGTTATTGATAAATAAAGTTTCCTATAATTATTTTTTTCTAACATTTATAGGGTTATTGACACATAAAAAATCTATCTTATAATAAAAAAATTACATTAGAATTTACTATAATTAATTTTTTTCACAAAATTCATGGGGTCACGTGACCCGGGTGCGCACCCCCTTGGGTCCACCCCTAACAGGACAAGTGCCTAGAAACCAATTGGACAAGGTCCCAGACAAAAGGAATATTGTTTTGAGCTTTGTTTACAAGACCGATCGGTAGTGTCTTCCAAAAGAGTACGATGTGCTGTCGCTCCGGAAAACGTCAAGAGCATGGGACAGCTGGAGGGCTTGGGAGTGTCGTTTCATTATAATTCCCCTTCCAGTACTTGCCAACTCAAACAAGCAGTGCCCGACAAGGAGTTGGCAGGAGCTCAGATACTCTAGAATCATCGCTTCGTAATATGCAGGTTATAAAAAAAGAGAGAAAGCGAATGTAACACCCCAACTTAAAACTTAACAATAAACGGTAACTGCAGCGGAAATTCGTAACTTAAACATTAACTAAAACGGGTCGGTGTTACACGCCGTTAGCCACCCACGTGGCTAACAAGGCTAAAAAAGCACAAATGTATCGGTCTGATGGACACAGACTCCCGAGCAATAGGTACTAACATCCACATACATATAAACCAACAATACCGAGTGTATATATACAAATCACTGTAATCCTAACGCTACCAAAATAAACGACCACGGGAGTACAAGCGCATCCCGGGTCCATCATCCAAAAGCTAACAAGAGTATTTCATTACACCTAGAATCTAAAGCCACTCTGCTTCCTCGATCCTCATCCTGCAAAATAAAATATGGTGCCCCAAAGGGGCTCAGCAACCCTTGGCTGGTATGATTAACGTGCAGCCCGTCGGCTACCGGGATACACGTAACTAATTGTCATGATAACATGGCATTCATTTAACATAGAACATACATAAACATAGCAACAAGCATTGCATGACAACAAACAACACACAACATAACGGGAACGTTTCTCTTTAGGAAACGAACCAAACATCAGTTAGCCAAACTTGGTAAGCCTAGAGAGTGATTTCATTCTCATGTTAAGCTTGTTACATAACTCGTTACCGTTCTGTTGGTCGAACGAATAACTTAACCCAAAGATGTGTCGGATATAGTGATCCAAGAACACCGTACATATAATCCCCTTAGCCCGATCAAAAGTCAGGTAGGTAAGCCTTGGTTAGGCTTGCAGGTGATTGTAATCCAAGAAGGAAAAACAACCATAACACAAAGAGGGTCGAATCTGATTCAGATATCGACTCCCATACATACACGCGTGACCGGAACTACCGGATTCCTCCCCCCCGGTTATAGTCTTGTTAGTAGTCCCATTATTGGAACTTAACTCATTAAATCACAAAGGCACACAAGGGAGATGGGATACACTTTGACAACACAAACCACAACTAACTCATATATAGCCGTAGTTAGAATGTTCCTTAAGTTGAAACGTTAAAACCAAGTACCGCTCTCTTACGTATCCTATTTTGGTTAACTAACGGGTTAGCACGTATTTGAGGTTAACGGTACCGGTACACACGCCACAATAATAACAATGACTGTAAACTCATTTCATGTTTTAAGTCTTACAAAAGTCATAAACATTCAGAAAACAAACAAACACACAGGCCGGTGTAAACCGGTAGCAAACGGACTGCAAGAAAACCATACCTTGGTCCCTGCTGCGTTCGAGTTCCACCGAATACAGCTCCTATACATAATTAATAACGTCGGTTAATTACCTTATTTAACTTCCGACTTACTAATTGTTTTACATGATTACATGGCATGTTTTTACACTTAAACTTACACTTGATTATTTATACCCACTAGGGTTTACTACTTAAGCCACATTTTCTTTTCTGTTTTTTTTTTAACAAGGCCGACCGACCTTGCAAGGTAGGTCCTAAGGTCGGTCGGAACCGGAACACTTTGTCGTTTGAAAATTTTACCCCGACCGACCTTGGCAAGGTCGGTCCAAATGTCGGTCCATTCCATAAACATTCCCATTTGTAAATTTTAAGCTCGACCGACCTTGCTAAGGTCAGTCTAAGTCAGAGAGCTTCCTGGATGGGTATTTTAGGCCTGGCCGACCTTGCTAAGGTCGGTCCTAAGGTAGGTCGAAGTCAGAAACTTGTTTCCAATTGCTTGTTTCACTCCAAACCTCACCATACATGTCCTAGTATGTTCTAACATCATTTTGGCACCTTAACCCACTCTTAAACCAACCACCAAACTCATTCATTCACCCACCATCAAAGTCCTTAACCATTACTCAAATTCTTACTAAATCCTTAACACTTAGAACATTTTTCCTTACACAACCAACTTGTAATTTTGCCTAAGGCTTCAACTAACCAAAGTTTTCCTTCACAACATGATAACCACTCTTAAAGCATTATTTTGCATCACAATCATCCCCTTTACACAAACTCCTCAAGTCTTTCCCACAAGTTCATGTTTAAACCTTCACAAGGCATTATACCTCTCTTGTTTACCAAAATTTTCACAAAGCTTAACCACACTCCCACCATGACTTTGGTGTATCTAAAATCACCCTTTTTGATCTCTAAACCTCCAAGACAATGCCTAAGTCATTTTAACACTTAAGAACACCTTAATTCCCTTTCTTTCACCAAGTTAACACTTAGTCATTCCTAGCACTTTCTAGGTCACCAAACTTCACATAAACACTTAGAACTCCTTGTATATTAACCAAATTTTGGCATGGCTTCTCTAGCACATTATCACACCAAAACACATAGTTTTTCATCTTTAAACAATCCAAGACATTCCTCTCCACAAAGAATGTTCTTTACACACAAACTCACCCAAACTACACTACATCACAATATAGTGCATAATTTAAATTGCTTGGCACTTAGGCCCTTAAATAACATGGCTCTTAGGCCCTTAAATTGCACTAATTTTAAACAATGAATCTCCCACATATTAAATACCTTTAACCTGCAATTACACACAACATCACATATGCCCTTAATAACCTCCTTGTGGGTATTACACTAACTCATTTCCCTTTGGCTCTTTAGGTTGTTTTACAAGGCAATTTAATCTCATTTTCCTAAGGCACAAAACTACATTAAGATAGGTCATTTACCTCTTCCACTTAAGACTTTCTTTCTTGATTTTCCTTGTTCTTTCTTGATTGAAAATCGGCAAGGAGCTTGATCACTTGTCAATCTTCTAACCAACACATAAATGAGGGTAATGAGCATTAAGCACTATACTTAAACTCGTGAATAAACCCTAGGTTTACATAAGTGTTTTAAACACTAAAATGGATGTTTACCTTGGAATTGCGAGAGAGCTTGATTAAGTAGCAAGAGAGGACTCCTCCTAGTCCTTTGGAGTTTGAAATGAAGCTAATAAAAGAGCAAGGGAAGGCACCATCAAGAGGTGATTCTCGGTCATGAACAAAACAAGAGGAAACATGAACTTTCTTTGGTTTTTCTTACCTTGAAGCAAAGGAGATTGACAAGATGTAAAAAGATGAGTTTTTCCTCCTTCAATGGGGATTCTTCATGGCACTGAAATGGAGTTCTTGAAGATTTGAAAATACAAGATTGTAGAGCTTGCTCTAACTAGAAGAAAGGTAGTCTTGGAATTGAATTTGGAGCATGGAGCTAGAAGTTACAAGAGAATGAAGTTGGAGAAGTATGGTGTGCTGTAGCAAAACCGGTTGGAGAAGGGAGGATGGAGGATGAAGACGGTGGGAATGATAGGAATGAAGAGAATGAGGTGAGAGGGTACTCTTTTACAAGATATTTAAGTAAAAGTAAATAGTTAACTTACTTTATCAAGTCTTCCCTCCTTAATAAACTAGCCAAGTGTGATGACTCACACTTAAAAACCGGCCCCCTCTTTATTTAATAGGATATTTTATGGCATTTGTTGACCATTTAATTAAGCTTAGTTGACTTATGTTTAAACTAGCACTATTTGAGCACTATTCACTAATTAGTGCACATATTTGTGAAATTTTTGATTTCCCATTGATTTAGGATTCCTAATGTGATACTAAGTAGTACACATATTGATTAAAGAGTAATGATGGGCATTTAGCCACTCAAAACCCATTTCCAAGACAATTTTTCAAAAATGTGCTTTAAGACTCCTTAAAGCACATTTTGTGTTTTAACTTGTTTTCAAGCTTATTTTTCTTTAGTAATTGGTTTTACATGTCCATTAGCATGTTAATAAAGTCTTGGTAAGCTCTTTGAGTCTTAACCAAGGTTATCCCAAGCTTAGAGCATGTTTTTGCTCAAATTGTCTTTATGGTACTTTATTGTGTTTTCTATGGTTTAAATTGTTCACTAATGTTTCTAAGGCACTTTTTAGCCTTAATATACCATAGTTTAATATTTAAACAACATATCAACGTTTGGGGTATTTCAATCTACCCCCCTTAAAAGAACTTTGTCCCCAAAGTTCACACTTCCCACGCATCATTTAAATTAGAACACGGGGATTACTTGTAGAACAACACTTCCATAACAAAGGTACTTTACATAAAAACCCTTGAACTCAATGCTCGGGTAACATAACAACATTCAGACTCAAGGTCTGTAACATAACAACATAGACAATGTATTTCAATACATGTCGTACATACATAACGAAACGGATCTACCCCCTTTAAAAAGGGGTACGCCCCGTACCCTATACATACAAAAACTAGAGAGCAAACAATGACGGGTACTTCGCCCTAATTCTATCCTCCAGCTCCCAAGTGGCCTCCTTGACTTCCTGGTTAGACCAGAGGACCTTCACCAGTCGAACAGACTTATGGCGAGTGTCTCGAGTCTTAGTGTCTAGAATCCGTACGGGAGTCTCCACTGATCGCATGGTCGGCTCTAATGTTAGCCTTTCGGGCTGAAGTACATGAGACGGATGAGGCATATATTTCTTCAACTGCGATACATGAAATACATCATGTACCTTGCCCAGCTCAGCAGGCAGATCTAGCCTGTAAGCTACCGGGCCTAACCGCTCCGTCACATAAGGCCCCACTTATTTTGGGCTCAACTTGCCTTTCTAGCCAAAACGGAACACACCCTTCATGGGGGAAACTCTAAGAAACACCTGGTCGCCCACGGCGAACTCCAGGTCACGTCGGCGCACATCGACATATGATTTCTGCCTATCTTGAGCTGCCTTTATGTTGGCTCGAATCTGGTGTACCTCTGCTTGTACCTGCTCCAGATACTCCGGCCCGATAATAACTGCCTCACTCGACTCATCCCAACATAAAGGCGTGCGGCATGGTCTACCGTACAATGCTTGGAAAGGAGACATCTTGATCGAAGCATGGTAACTGTTGTTGTAGCTAAACTCGATCAAGTGTAACTTATCAATCCAGCTGGTCTGAAAGTCAAGTGCACAAGCACGTAACATATCCACGAGCGTCTGTATGGTGCGCTCGCTCTGACCATCTGTCTGAGGGTGGAACGCAGTACTCAGCTTCAGCTCTAGGGGTGGCAATTTTTACCCAACCCGATAACCGACCCATACCCAACCCGAAAATAACGGGTTTGGGTCACGATTATTGACCCATTTAATTATTGGGTCGGGTATGGGTTACCTATTAAATTTTTGGGTTGATTATGGGTTCAAAGTCCTAACCCGTAGTCAACCCGACCCGTTTATTTTATTTTATTAATCATAATAGTAAATAAATAATTAGGTAAAAATATAAATATATTACTAAGTAAGTGCTAACCTACTATTAGTATAAGATTATGTAGTATCTTTTTTATGAGAGGTTATTTATTTGATAACACTACTTTGTTGTATTTCTTTATAAAACAAAAACGAGAGTATTCGTTATGTGGATTGTCAAAAGACAGTGTGCTGCTCTCTCTTCCACAGCTCCCACTATGGTCCTATCTCTTCTGTACTCTGAAGATTTTTGTCTATGTTTTTATTCTATATTCTGAAGGAGAAAATACAATTATATTTGGCCCAGACGTACACATCACCTTCTTCTGTTAAGTGCTACTGAGCACGACATGTATGTGGAAAATGAAAAAAGACGGAGGATAATGAAAACTCTGGAATATCTACCATATTGAATGTATGATTTCATTCATTTGTAACTCCGTTTGAGCAATCATATAAAAAATTTAATTCCAGGTCTTTTAAATTTTGCATAGCCTAATTATGTTGGGTTAAACGGGTCGGGTATGGGTTTAATCATTTTATATGGGTCGGGTATGGGTTGATAATTTGTAACCCGATTATTATTGGGTTGGGTATGGGTCAATACAATTTTAATCGGGTTGGTATGGGTGAGCTTCAACCTGACCCATTAACCCGAATTGCCACCCCTATTCAGCTCGGTACCAAGCGCTTCCCGTGTAGATCTCCAGTACCTCGAGAGGAATCTGGTATCCCTACCAGACACAATAGTTTTCGGTACCCCATGATGTCGTACAATCTCTTGGTCGAAGAGCTCTGCTAGCTTTGCCACATTCTAGGTGTCCTTCATCGGTATGAATCGGGCCACCTTGGTCAGTCGGTCAACAACGACCCATATCATATTCAGACCTCCCCTTGTTGGCGGAAGCCCTACTACGAAGTCCATGGAAATGTCATGGAACTTCCACTCTAGCACTGGCATTGGCTGCACCATACCGCCAGGCCATCGGTGCTCAAACTTGACCTTCTGACAAGTGAGACACCTTACTACATAGTCATTCACATCCTTTTTCATTCCAGTCCACCAAAAATATCTTTTCATGCCTTTATACATCTTTGAAGCTCCGGGGTGAATCGAAGTAGTAGAACAATGGGATTCACTCAGTATGCGCTCTTTCAGCTCGGCGCTACTTCTCGGAATACACAGTCGGCCATTCAGCCTAATCAGGTCATCATCGTGGAGTCGGAAGTCGTACTTCTGACTCTCGAATGTGCCATCAATCAGCTTCTACCTGATCTTTGCATGTACTGATCCGACATCTGAGCACTCCGCACCTCTTCAACCAAGCTAGAATGAGAGACTAGCGAATGGAGAGAGTGTGCTCGGCGACTCAATGCGTCAGCTACCACATTGGCTTTACCTTCCTTGTATTGAAGGTTGATGTCGCAGTCGTTTAGGAACTCGACCCACCTTCTTTGCCTCATGTTCAACTCCTTCTGAGTGAACAGATACTTCAAACTTTTATGATCTGAATAAATTGTCACACTTACCCCATACAAATGATGTTGCCATATCTTCAAGGCGAAGACAATGGCACCCAATTCAAAGTCATGGGTAGGGTAGTTCTCTTCATGCTTCTTCAGTTGTCGGGAGGCGTATGCCACGACCTTCCCGTGTTGCATCAACACACAACCCATACCTCTGCTTGATGCGTCGCAGTAGACCTCAAAACCATATGTACCGTCTGGTATAGTCAGCACTGGTGCAGATGTCAGAGCGTCCTTGAGGCTCTGGAAGGAACTCACGTAGTCGTCTGCCCACTCGAATGGTGCATCCTTTTTCATCAAGGAATTCATCGGCTTCGAGACACTGGAGAAATTCTTCACAAATCTCCTATAATATCCTGCCAGACCGAGGAAGCTCCGGATGTCGATAACCGTCTTCGGCCTAGGCCAGGTGCGCACAACATATATCTTGGCCGGATCAACAGCGATCCCAGCCTCAGAAATAGCGTGACCAAGGAATGAAACTTGGTTCAACAAGAATTCACACTTGAAAAACTTTGCATACAGCTGGTTCTCCCTTAATGTTTGCAACACACTTCTCAGGTGGCTTTCATGCTCACCCTTCGACTTTGAATATACAAGGTCGTCGATGAAGACTACCATTGACTTGTCCAACTGATCTCGGAACAAGCGGTTCATTAAGTCCATAAACTTCGCCGGTGCATTGGACAGACCAAACGGCATTACCGTGAACTCGTAGTGACCGTATCTGGTTCGGAATGCGGTCTTCTCAATGTCACCTTCTCAGATAGCGATCTGGTGGTAACCCAATCTCAGGTCTATCTTGGAGAATACTGATGCTCCTTTCAATTGGTCGAATAAATCATCGATACGTGGTAAAGGATATCGGTTCTTCACCGTAACAGCATTCAGCTCTTTGTAGTCAATGCAGAGGCGGAGACTACCGTCCTTCTTCTTCACGAAGAGGACCGGCGCTCCCCACGGTGAAACGCTCGGGCATATGAATCCCTTGTCGAGTAGGTCTCGCAGCTGCTCTTTGAGCTGTCATCTCAGCCGGAGCCATACGGTAGGGGCGTGCTGAAATACCCCAAACCTTGGTATGTTGTGTAAATGTTTAAACTATGGATTTAAAGGCTAAAAAGTGCCTTATAAACTAAATGAACCATTTAAACCATGGTAAAAACCCAATAAAACACTAAGACACGGTTTGAGCAAAAACATGCTCTAAGCTTGGAGTGAACTTGGTTAGGACCCAAAGAGCCTACCAAGACTTGATAATGTTTAATTATGACTTTATAAGGCTAATAAGTCCTAGGAACTTTGGTAGACAATGAAAACCAAACAAACACAAATAAATACCTTAAGGTCAATATGGGCCAAAATGTGCTCTAAGCTTGGGAGGAATGTGTATAAGACCTAATGGTCATACCTATGCCTTATTTATATGTTAATGAACATATTAAATCAATTACTAAAGAAAACCAAGCTTGAAAACAAGTTAAACGCAAAATGTGCTTTAGGAGTCTTAAAGCACGTTTTGAAAAATTGTCTTGTAAATGAGTTTTGAATGGCTAAATGTCCATCATTACTCTTTAATTAACATGTGTACTATATAGTATCACATTTGGGTGGCTACATCAATGGGAAATCAAAAATTTCACTTCTATGTGCCTTGTTTTTGGTGAATAGTGATTTTTATAACTAGTTTGTAACATATGATGTTATAAGTGAGACAATGACTAATAAAGTCTAAAATCCCCCTTGCTACTATTTGGGCCGGTTTCCTCATAAGGGAATGAGTCATCCTTTGTTAAATTGATAAGATAGAAATTGATAAAGTAAAACACTATTTACTTTACTTAATATCTAAAACTAACAAAAGCAAACTCATTTCCTCATTCTCTCATTCCTTTCTTCATTTCCATGGTGGCTACCTTCTTCCTCCTCTCTCCATCGGTTTCCAAACAGAACCATGTCATTCTCACCCTTCTTCACTTGTAATTATGACTCATGCTCCGAATTAATTCCGAGACTAACGTTCTCTTAGTTGGAGCAAGCTCTTCATTCTATCTTTTCAAATCATCAAAACCACCATTCGGTGCCAAGGAGAACTTCCATGGAAGGAGCTTGAGCTAATATTTTTATGCCTTGTTGATCACCTTTGCTTCAGGTAAGGAAAACCAAAGAAAACTCCATTTCCTTCATTTTTGGTGTTGACCGAAAATGCACCTTGTAATGGTGTCTTCTCGTGTTGTTTTAGCTTCATTTAAATCTTCCAAGGGCTAGGAGGAGTCCTCTTGATACTCATTCAAGCTCTCTTTTCCATTC
The DNA here is from genome assembly GCA_023374045.1 of Limonium bicolor. Lineage (NCBI taxonomy): Eukaryota > Viridiplantae > Streptophyta > Magnoliopsida > Caryophyllales > Plumbaginaceae > Limonium > Limonium bicolor. Next base: position 29,734,656 of record CM041781.1, on the reverse strand, counting down.
AAAGGTAAAACAATTACCTTGATGTGTTAAACACAATATATGTAACTAGGGGTTTACAATGAGATGGAGCTTAAAGCTTGAATACTCATTAGGTTGTTTGTATAATGTTTAGTAGTTGGCAAGGAACCAAATGCCTTACCGGTTTTGTAAGAAACAAGAAAGAAATTTGGGGGAAAAGAGGTAAATATGCTATCTTATGTGGTTTATGCCTTAGGAGAATAAGCTATAATGCTTGTTAAAAACTACCTAAAGAGCAAATGGTGAATGACCTAGTAAAGTGTTCTAAGGAGACTAGTAAAAGAACATATGATTGTTGGGTGTATTGCAGGTCCAAGGCATTACTTATGTGGGAAATTCGGTGTTTAAGGTTTTATGCAGTTTAAGGGCCTAAGAGCCATGTTGTTTAAGGGCTAAGTGCCAAGCAATTTAAGTTATGCACTATATGGTGATGTAGTGCTAAATGTGTGAAGTCTTGTGTGTGAAAATGTGTTTGATGGATCTAGGTGTTCTTGAATGTTTAATGGTGAAAACTATGAGCTTTGGAATGATGATGTGCTAAGAGAACCTATGGCAAATTTGTAAAATGTATAAGGAGTTTTAAGTGCTTAAATGAACTTGGGTGAATAGAATTGTTAGGAATGGATACATGCTTCACTAAGGAAGAAAACTTGCATTAAGGTGTTCTAAGGTGCTATAAGGATTTAGGCATTGTCTTGGAAGTTCTAGAAATCCAATGAGTGTTTTGAGAATGTATTTAAGTCTTGGAGAAGTTTGTTTAAGGTTTAGGTAATGTTGATGGATAAGGAGGGAATGGTGTTTAGGTAAGGGTTTTGAGTAAGGAATTTAAGAGGTGAAAAGGAGATTTAGTTAGTAAGAAAAGGAGTGGGAGATGATGTTAAGGTGTAGGAAACACTTGGTGTAGTGGTCTTATTGTGAACTACCACTTAGAGATCTAAGGAGAAACATCCCAAGTGCTAGGAATTTTGTAAGAAATTTGTGAATGATAAGATGGTTTTGGTGAGTGATTTAAAGAGTTTAGCACATGGCTAAAGGTGGTGTTTGATGTGCGAAATGGTGTTAGGAAACATCATGAGACTTGTAGAAGTTTGGTGAATTTGGTTAAGTGTTTAAAGACTTGGAAATTGAATGTTTGCCGTGTCCGAACTTCCCGTCCGGACATGGAAGTTCTGACAGGCTCTGTTGGGTAAGGATTTTCTCATTCTCGAACTGTGTCCGAACTTGGAAGTCCGGACACAAGTTCGGACGTGTGTATGGTTTTCAGTATTAGGTCGCGGCTTGTGTCCGAACTGGGAAGTCCGGACACAAGTTTGGACAAGGCACTGTATGGACCAAAATTGTTGTTTAAGATATGGAAATGATGTGAAATGATGGGGATTGATAGGTGATGATGTTATAAGGTTGTTAAGGACATGTTAGGTGAGTTTAAATGGCAATTAAGTGGGTGAAAAGTTGAATCAAAATGTAAAAGTAAACATGTTAAATGTAAAGTTATGTAACTAAGTTAACGGGGAAAGTTAAGCATTGGACATTAAATAATCAAGCAAACCCCGATGAATAAAACACATGTGATGTTAACAGTTGTTCGAGAATTGCTCGAGAACATAAGTGGACGTGGTTAAAGTGGACTCTGGTGACAGGTATGGTTTTCTTGCAACCTGTGTCCTACCGGATTACACCGGCTTGTATGCCAATATGTTTTACTGAGTGTTTGCCACCTGTAAGATTAAAACAGTAATGAGTTTATAGTAATTCATTTATGTGGCGAATTTGGCCTCCGATACCATTTAACCTCAAATATGTGTTAAACCTTAGCTAACCAAATAGAAACAGAGTGATCGGTATCGGAGTTGACGGCCCAAACTTGGGAACGTGCTAACCACGGCTATGTGTGAGTTAGTTGGACATTGTGTTGTATGCAAGTGTGAACCTCCCTTGTGTGCTTAACTCGGTTAGGATACCGTATGGTGTGTGGATGTGGTAGGCTCCATAATGGATCTCTAACTACTTATTTATAAGTGTATATGTACTAATGGGGGGTGAGGAGTCCGGTTGTTCCGGCCACGCGTGTGATGGACGGGAGTCGTTATCTTATCCGGTTCGGCTCTCTTGGTGTATGTATAGGTGGTATTCCAATTTGGTTTCTACCTTCCCTTAGCTTATCCAAAGCTAGTTACTGACTCACGTCGGGCCACAGGGGCATACGAATGTTATTTCGGTGTGCTTGGGATTACTATATCCGACACACCTTGGGTATAAGTTAACCGTTCTATATAACCGGACGGTAACGAGGTTGGTAACGAGTTTAACATGGGATTGGTAATAATCTCTAGGCTCACTATGTATACTAACTATGGTGGAAGGTTCCTTGTGAGAACCGATTTTATGGTGTTATGTAATGTTATGGTGCTATGCAAATTCCCTTGCTATGCTATGGTATATATATATATATTGGATGTTTAAAATGATGGTGATGTTATCATGCGTATGTCGAAACAAGAAAGGTTTGTTATGTTTTGTTATGTGAGGAATGAGATATGTTGTATGATATGGAGTGTGTGGATCATGGATATGAATCCCAGGTTGTGACAAGAGGCGTTTAAGGATAACCCGATTAATGGGTACATGTCGTTCGTTAAGGAAGTAGCTCCGTTCTAGAGGAGAGCCACTCTAGGGTTTAAGGAATCATTGGATGGTTGGTTAAGTGTGGATGTGTTGGTTATTGGTTGAGCCCATTGAGGCGAAATATTATGTGTTGTATGTTTATGGTTTGTATGCATGATTTAAATATAATCAACTGCATGCTAAGACGACAATTAGTTGTGCGTGGCCCGGTAGCATGTGGGCTGCGGGATTACCATACCAGCAAAGGTGCTGAGCCCCTTGGGGCCACCCTTTCTCTTCTTTTCCTATTTCAGGTACGGAGAGCTGGAAGCCGTTCGAGAGTGGGACGGGGTAGTCATTGTGCTTGGGTATTCATTTAAGCGTATATATACAGTAGGTGTAGTAAGACCGATATTGTTGTCGCATCAGTTTATAAATACTCGGTACAGTGGGAGTGTATGTATATAATAAATGTTGAAAATGGAATGAGGATTGTATTGTGTAGTTGCTCGGGAATCTAGTCCATCAGACCGATACAAATGTACATGTATTAGCCTTGTTAGCCACGTGGGTGGTTAACGGCGTGTAACACCATTGGAATAAGTAATGTGATGAGTTAAGTTTCCGCTGCAGATTGTTATTATGCGTTTGTTGTTGGATGGGGTGTTACAAAAAGTGGTATCAGAGCGAAGTATCGCTCTGATGACTGAATTACCGAGCTTAGGAAGTACCGAGTTAGGATTTAAGTACTTTGGGTTAAGGGTTGAGTGATAGCGTGAGAGATACGCTAGTTAGGTATGACCAGTGAATACTGGAAACCTACTATATCCTTCCTGCCCTCCACAATCCCTGTTTTATAACTTGGGCAAGACGCCAGAGATGAAAGTCCTCTCATACTCGGGAATACCCGATCTGGCTGTTATTGAATACCTCTAAGGGTACGGAGAACCTGTCATACAGTAGATCCCGAAAACTGGGAATCCCGGAGACGGTTCCCATCTAAACAGTGTTAATCGCATTCAATAGCGAAGAATGAAGAATCTTGTGTATAGAAAATAGAATTTCCAGCAACCTGGGTCGACATGCCGAGCAGTCGAGGATAACCAGCTTGCAACGCACCAACCGTGCAACAGGCAAGAAATGGATTAATAAAACCCGAGACGAGTGCCTACGGGACCACAGTTGATAAATAATACACCAACGGTATACCAACCGACAAGGGAACTACAACGTAGTGCCCAAACAAGAGACAAGTCTCAGTAACCACGACAAATACGTGGAATGGGCTACGAAGAGATATAATACTAAGTAAGAGGGGGTCTCCCAGAATGGGAAACACCCTAGTTAATGATTATCATATGAGGACAGTGAGAAGTCACCTAGAAGAGTTATTATCAAGACAGTAAGATCAGTGAGGGCCAACAAGGCCACTGATGACAGTGCGGGTAAAACAATACCACAACCGGTATGTGTTAAACCGATAGCCAGTTAGCATGGCGCACTTGCTATAGCAAGTGCTGCTATAACAGGGTTATTCGGAAATTTATAACCACCACAGGGTACTTAGTAAAGTACCATGAAGTTAAACGAGACCACTATGACCATGGAAGGGCTTGATAGCCTAACCTCTGTAACTGTAAGTACACCAGTCAGCAGGAAGCTAGACTTGGTTAAGGTAAGAAGATGTTGTGAAACCATGAAATTTTTTCTTTAAACTCAGATTTACTCAAACCCTTCTTCTTTTCAAAACCAGATTTTCTTTCAAACCAACACTTCTTCTCCAACCTTCTTTTAAACCAAACCAGTAAAACCAAGGGCAGATGATAAGATACAACAATGGATAAACTTTCCTTCGATTAAGTTCGGGAAGCACGGGACGCATATTGTCAGGGGACAATATAAGGGAGTTGACAACAGAATACTTCACCTAGGCGTGTGACGGACACTACAAGTGTACCAACTGAATTGTGGGACGACCGCACTCCGATAGGAGCTTGTGGGCCTGACAGACCTACTTGGGTTAGTTGGGTAGTAGCAATGTATCATTATGGTACCCCACATATGTATACGAGTGGAGTCCGAAACACGGGAAGTAGTCGACTCCGTCTACGGTCAGCATATAAATCAAACAAAAGCTAGAGATTACAAGGAATGGTTGAAGTTAAGGAACTCAGTTAAGATAACGAGATTAGAAGGATTAGTGAATTCCTTCCAAGGAAATGTTTAAGAGTCAGGAGGTGCGAAGTGCACTAACTGAATGTAAGGACATCGTATATGACTTGAGGATCCTCAGGATAAACATTATAGCTGGAATGGTGACCCAGCCTGTACATGGCAAAGCAGATGCCTAATGTGGACACATTAATGTGCAATGAACGGGATGAAACTCCCAGAATGAGTACCTACACTATCAGGAAATGTTGATCTTCACAAAAGATAATAACCAGTTAAGAACGCAAAAAGGCGTGCTAACTGAATGTACCAATAACTGTGAACCAGATGTAAAGGCATAACTTAACAACATCCAGGAGAAATCCTGAAGGGTGTTCGCATCAACAATTGTTGAACGAATGCATGACAGAAGCACAAGGGTTGAAACTAACACCCAGTTTAGACATAAGTTGTCAGGAGACGGACTGACAAACCTAAGGGCATCCCATGAAAGGAAACGTAATGTAACGACCTGTCATGGCGCTCGATATGATATCCAAACTATGTAATGTTGTACAAAGAAGTACATGTATGTGGACAGCCTACACGAGCGCAGCTCAAGGCAATAAGGCCTGTAAGCCACAAGCAACATGTGTTATGAAAAATAGGTTGACAGCAAAAGTTTATGTTATTAAGTGAATAGAGTGGAGAACGAACCACTGCATTAAGAGTGGGGATACCTCTCGATATTGTGAGACCGCAGGAGCGGTAGTTATGTGAATCAAGTTCAAGAAATATGTGGAGGATGGACCACGCTGTTATTACCCAGGATGATTTGAATAAAATAACACGAAAAGAAGTGCTCGTACCAGTTGTGTACACAGGAAGAGTAATAAGTCTGATAGCAATCACCATAGGTGTGTGAAGCTAAATGTGTAGCGAACAACGCTCAAGAAAACATAAAGACTCAAAAAAAAATATATATAAAAATATAGTATATTCAAAAATCAGCCAAATAAGTGGCCAGATAAAACCTAGCGTAATAGCGGAAGCTAATATAATAGCGGATACAGTATAAGTTGATACTATATAATGGAAGAGGATACGGTGTGCAATAAGCGACCGTTGTATAAGTATTGCTAAGTGATGGTATGACAAATAAACAGAGTTGTGAGTTAACCCCAGTGGAGATACAACAGTAATGATAGCAAACGAACCGAGCAGTAAGCCGTGTGGCAAGTGTTAGATGAGGATTTCAGTGAAAATTCCTATCACAGTCGCATGAGAGAGTTGCTGTCAAGGGTTTACGCCTCTTCACTCTGTATGACTGAGTGTTTTGGTATTGCACTTGCACAGTAATGATCGAGTGGGATAGCTAGGAATCAGAAGCATGGTAATTGTGGGGGAATAATGTTATAATGGCCGATGCATAGGTAATGCAAGGCCGCAGAATGAAAGAATACATGTACAAACCAAAGGTGGAGACATGATTAACAGTAAATAACTACAGTAACACTAAATACCAAAGGTCGGTATGAGATATACCCCAGGTGTGGGAAATAACTGAGAGAGCACTACACACTACGTAGTAGCTCAATCTCAACCGACAATAAGTCGGTAGAAGCAAGTCAATCATTGTGAATTACATAGTAGTTTACGCTGTAAGCTATTGGAGAAGTGGGTGGAAAATTGTGAAACTCACCGAATTTGCTCAGGGTAAGAAATACCATGCGTCGGTTGAGAAACCATTCTTCCCAAGATAAGGGTAATACATTGGAGATGTACAATATAGTAACAGTAACGAATGGGGCAAACTAGCTCTATAATTATCAGGGTTGCGCAACAGAGGCCAGTGAGCCCATGCGTCAGGTACCGGGTATACATTGTGAATATGAATGGATGGCTAGTTATCAGTGCCTAAAAGCCTCACAGGCCAGGACCGAAACCGGTTATGAGTTAGAACTCCAATGCGAATTCTTGGTTTAGGGACTAAACCGCCAATATGGTTAAGATCCTCTAATCAGAATCCATTGTGTAATAGACCGCGTGGAAGTCAAAACACTTCACGACGGCAGAACATTTTTAAGCCAAGGTTTAGTGATTGATTACGTGGGCGTAATCCCTTTTAAGGGGGGTAGAGCGCAAAACCACTTAGTGTATATTACCGTACAAGTGTACGTAGTGTATGTGACTTATATTGTGCATAGCACAAAATTATTGTTTTGATGGTTGGTGTGTGTGTTACGTAAACATACACATTCATTCATGGTTTAATTGTGGTAATTGCGCACAGAAGATGCGAATACCATTGTGATAAGTGTGTGTATTTGTTAACAGTTGTGTGTGATAGTACAAGTGTGGGGAGTAGAGAAACTCCCGGGGGAACAAGAGCCCCGACAGTGTATAAATGTGAAATGGTGCGTTGTATTTTGATAAAATATATGTGTATATATACTATATAGTGATTCAAGAAAGGGCATGACACCGACATAGAACCTAGTGAGAATAAGATTCCCTAGGCAACAGGATTAAAGTGAGTGGAGGTAACTGATAGACGGAGTTCTATCCTTTGAAGATGTATGATCATGATTAGAATGATTAAAAAGATAGAAAATTGGAAATGAGTGATTTACTTGATGCTTGAAAATGAAGTGGGAGGTGGAACTTGATTTGCATGCGATCAAGGGAAGCCGAACACAAATTGGGTGGAAGGATATTCAACACTGATGCTGATCACATCAGGGTTGGATGACTCTTGAAACTCCCATAAGTGGTCACAAATAACCACGCTAAGAAAAGAAGCAAAGAGCTTAAGTGGACTTGGAGTTGTGTGTGTTTTCAAAAGGATTTTCAATTGGTATTTATAAAACATTGATAGATACTTTACATAATTAAAGTTCTCTTACTTAACCTCACAAGGAAAATTTTAAATTTAAGTGATTGTTTGGTCTCCAAAGGCACGGGGACGGAAGGTGTCCATCGCGACCGGGTTCTGCGGGATCACAGTGTATATCAAAGATATTTTTGATTGTTATACATGCTATGACATGTTTGTGTGGTATGTGTAATAAATATTATTTTGACCTTGAGTTCCTAAAGTGTATGCTATCAAGACCTATGAGTCTAAATGTGTTGTGTTACCCGGCCTACGATCCAAATGTGGTTATGTCACCCAGACCTAAGAGTCTGAGGGAATTGTTGTTTAGTGCAATGTGGTGAAGGTACCCGGACCATTAAGTCCGAGGTTACCATGTGGGTATGATATTTTATGTATAATGTGGATATGTTGCCCGGACCATTAAGTCCGAGTTGATGGAAAGGGTGGTTGGTAATGGAAGTTTATGGCTATAAGTAATTTCCGTATTCTAATCTAATGATGCGAGGAAAGGTGAACTTCGAGGACGAAGTTCTTTTAAGGGGGGTAGATTGAAATACCCCAAACCTTTGTTGTTGTAAATGTTAAACTATGGTATTTAAAGGCTAAAAGTGCCTTATAAACATAAATGAACCATTTAAACCATGGTAAAACCAATAAAACACTAAGACACGGTTTGAGCAAAAACATGCTCTAAGCTTGGAGTGAACTTGGTTAGGACCAAAGAGCCTACTAAGACTTGATAATGTTTAATTATGACTTTATAAGGCTAATTAAGTCCTTAGGAAACTTTGGTAGACAATGAAACAAACAAAAAAAACACAAATAAATACCTTAAGGTCAATATGGGCCAAAATGTGCTCTAAGCTTGGAAGGAATGTGTATAAGACCTAATGGTCATACCTATGCCTTATTTATAGTTAATGAACATATTAAATCAATTACTAAAGAAAACCAAGCTTGAAAACAAGTTAAAACGCAAAATGTGCTTTAAGGAGTCTTAAAGCACGTTTTTGAAAAATTGTCTTGTAAATGAGTTTTGAATGGCTAAATGTCCATCATTACTCTTTAATTAACATGTGTACTATATAGTATCACATTTGGGTGGCTATATCAATGGGAAATCAAAAATTTCACTTCTATGTGCTTGTTTTTGGTGAATAGTGATTTTTATAACTAGTTTGTAACATATGATGTTATAAGTGAGACAATTGACTAATAAAGTCTAAAATACCCCCTTGCTACTATTTGGGGCCGGTTTCCTCATAAGGGAATGAGTCATCCCTTTGTTAAATTGATAAGATAGAAATTGATAAAGTAAAACACTATTTACTTTACTTAAATATCTAAAACACAAAAGCAAACTCATTTCCTCATTCTCTCATTCCTTTCTTCATTTCCATGGTGGCTACCTTCTTCCTCCTCTCTCCATCGGTTTCCAAACAGAACCATGTCATTCTTCACCCTTCTTCACTTGTAACTTATGACTCCATGCTCCGAATTTAATTCCGAGACTACCGTTCTCTTAGTTGGAGCAAGCTCTTCATTCCTATCTTTTCAAATCATCAAAACCACCATTTCGGTGCCAAGGAGAACTTCCATGGAAGGAGCTTGAGCTAATATTTTTATGCCTTGTTGATCACCTTTGCTTCAAGGTAAGGAAAAACCAAAGAAAGAAAACTCCATTTCCTTCATTTTTGGTGTTGACCGAAAATGCACCTTGTAATGGTGTCTTCTCTGTCTTGTTTTAGCTTCATTTAAATCTTCCAAGGGCTAGGAGGAGTCCTCTCTTGATACCCATTCAAGCTCTCTTTCCATTCAAAGGTAAAACAATTACCTTGATGTGTTAAAACAATATATGTAACTAGGGTTTACAATGAGATGGAGCTTAAAGCTTGAATACTCATTATGTTGTTTGTATAATGTTTAGTAGTTGGCAAGGAACCAAATGCCTTACCGGTTTTGTAAGGAAACAAGAAAGAAATTTGGGAGGAAAGAGGTAAATATGCTATCTAATGTGGTTTAATGCCTTAGGAGAATAAAGCTTATAATGCTTGTTAAAACTACCTAAAGAGCAATGGTGAATGACCTAGTAAAGTGTTCTCAAGGAGACTAGTAAAAGAACATATGTATTGTGGGTGTATTTGCAGGTCAAGGCATTACTTATGTGGGAAATTCGGTGTTTAAGGTTTATGCAGTTTAAGGGCCTAAGAGCCATGTTGTTAAGGGCCTAAGTGCCAAGCAATTTAAGTTATGCACTATATGGTGATGTAGTGCTAAATGTGTGAAGTCTTGTGTGTGAAAATGTGTTTGATGGATCTAGGGTTTCTTGAATGTTTAATGGTAAAACTATGAGCTTTGGAATGATGATGTGCTAAGAGAACCTATGGCAAAATTTGTAAAATGTATAAGGAGTTTAAGTGCTTAAATGAACTTGGGTGAACTAGGAATTGTTAGAATGGATACATGCTTCACTAAGGAAGAAAACTTGCATTAAGGTGTTCTAAGGTGCTATAAGGATTTAGGCATTGTCTTGGAAGTTCTAGAATCCAATGAGTGTTTTGAGAATGTATTTAAGTCTTGGAGAAGTTGTTTAAGGTTAGGTAATGTTGATGGATAAGGAGGGAATGGTTTTAGGTAAGGTTTTGAGTAAGGATTTTAAGAAGTTGTGAAAAGGAGATTTAGTTAGTAAGAAAAGGAGTTGGGAGATGATGTTAAGGTAGAGGAAACACCTTGGTGTAGTGGTCATTATTTGTGAACTACCACTTAGAGATCTTAAGAGAAACATCCCAAGTGCTAGGAATTTTGTAGAAATTTGTGAATGATAAGATGGTTTTTGGTGAGTGATTTAAAGAGTTTAGCACATGGCTAAAGGTGTTTTGATGTGCGAAATGGTGTTAGGAAACATCATGAGACTTTAGTAGAAGTTTGGTGTGAATTTGGTTAAGTGTTTAAAGACTTGGAAATTGAATGTTTTGCCGTGTCCGAACTTCCGTCCGGACATGGAAGTTCGGACAGGCTCTGTTGGGTAAAGGATTTTCTCATTCTCGAACTGTGTCCGAACTTGGGAAGTCCGGACACAAGTTCAGACGTGTGTATGGTTTTCAGTATTAGGTCGCGGCTTGTGTCCGAACTTGGGAAGTCCGGACACAAGTTCGGACAAGGCACTGTATGGACCAAAATTGTGTTGTTTTAAGATATGGAAATGATGTGAAATGGGGATTGATAGGTGATGATGTTATAAGGTTGTTAAGGACATGTTAGGTGAGTTTAAATGCAATTAAGTGGGTGAAAAGTTGAATCAAAATGTAAAGTAAACATGTTAAAATGTAAGTTATGTAACTAAGTTAACGGGAAGTTAAGCATTGGACATTAAATAATCAAGCAAACCCCGATGTTAATAAAACACATGTGATGTAACAGTTGTTCGAGAATTGCTCGAGGAACATAAGTGGACGTGGTAAAGTGGACTCTGGTGACAGGTATGTTTTCTTGCAACCTGTGTCCACCGGATTACACCGGCTTGTATGCCAATATGTTTTACTGATGTTTGCCACCTTGTAAGATTAAAACATGTAATGAGTTTATAGTAATTCATTTATGTGGCGAATTTGGCCTCCGATACCATTAACCTCAAATATGTGTTAAACCTTAGCTAACCAAATCTAGGAACACATGAGTGATCGGTATTCGGAGTTGACGGCCCAAACCTTGGGAACGTGCTAACCACGGCTATGTTAGTTAGTTGGACATTGTTGTTGTATGCAAGTGTGTGAACCTCCCTTGTGTGCTTAACTCGGTTATGATACCGTATGGTGTGTGGATGTGGTAGGCTCCATAATGGATCTCTAACTACTTATTTATAAGTGTATATGTACTAATGGGGGGTGAGGAGTCCGGTTGTTCCGGCCACGCGTGTGATGGACGGGAGTCGTATCTTATCCGGTTCGGCTCTCTTGGTGTATTATGGTTTTCCAATTTGGTTTCTACCTTCCCTTAGCTTATCCAAAGCTAGTTACTGACTCACGTCGGGCCACAGGGGCATACGAATGTTATTTCGGTGTGCTTGGGATTACTATATCCGACACACCTTGGGTATAAGTTAACCGTTCTATAACCGGACGGTAACGTGGTTAACGAGTTTAACATGGGATTGGTAATAATCTCTAGGCTCACTATGTATACTAACTATGTGGAAGGTTCCTTGTGAGAACCGATTTTATGGTGTTATGTAATGTTATGGTGCTATGCAAATTCCCTTGCTATGCTATGGTATATATATATATATTTGGATGTTTAAAATGATGGTGATGTTATCATGCGTATGTCGAAACAGAAAGGTTTGTTATGTTTTTTATGTGAGGAAGATATGTTGTAGATATGGAGTGTGTGGATCATGGATATGAATCCCAGGTTGTGACAAGAGGCGTTTAAGGATAACCCGATTAATGGGTACATGTCGTTCGTTAAGGAAGTAGCTCCGTTCTAGAGGAGCCACTCTAGGGTTTAAGGAATCATTGGATGGTTGGTTAAGTGTGGATGTGTTGGTTAATGGTTGAGCCATTGAGGCGAAATTTATGTGTTGTATGTTTTATGGTTGTATGCATGATTTAAATATAATCAACTGCATGCTAAGACGACAATTAGTTTGCGTGGGCCCGTAGCATGTGGGCTGCGGGATTACCATACCAGCAAAGGTGCTGAGCCCCTTGGGGCCACCCTTTCTCTTCTTTCCTATTTCAGGACGGAGAGCTGGAAGCCTTCGAGAGTGGACGGGGTAGTCATTGTGCTTGGGTATTCATTTAAGCGTATATATACAGTAGGTGTAGTAAGACCGATATTGTTGTCGGCATCAGTTTAAAATACTCGGTACAGTGGGAGTGTATGTATATAATAAATGTTGAAAATGGAATGAGGATTGTATTGTGTTTGCTCGTAATCTAGTCCCATCAGACCGATACAATGTACATGTATTAGCTTTGTTAGCCACGTGGGTGGTTAACGGCGTGTAACACCATTGGAATAAGTAATGTGATGAGTTAAGTTTCCGCTGCAGATTGTTATTTGCGTTTGTTGTTGGATGGGGTTACAGGCGCCTTCGCTATTGGTCCGGTACCCGGCACCAATTCAATTTCAAACTCCACTGCTCGTGCTGGAGGCATGCCCGGCAGTTCCTTAAGAAAACATCAGGAAACTCCGACACCTACCACACATCTGGGCTAAACTCCGGTCTCTCTCTATGTCCTGGACATAGCAGAGTACACATCATTCTTCCGTCGTAACTCACGATACATAGCCATGGAGATGGTCTGAGTCGAAGGCTCCCTTGGCCTCTGACGGTATGAAATCGTAACCCCAGTCGGACTTCGAAGAGCAGACGATGCTCGGCACATAGGATCATCCCTCCCAGACCAGTTGTTTCTTCTTTTGTACCGCTCCAACCAGTTCAGCCCCATAATCACATCGAATCCGAGTCCCTCGAACTCTATCATGTCGATCGGAAACTCTTCATCTTTGATTCAGATGGTGGCATCTCGGTAGTAGCGGGTACACTTGATCCGCTCTTTCGACGGGAGAGTGACTAGGAAGTCAGGTATCTCTTCACCGTCTAACCCCAGCCTCCTCGTAAATGTAAGCGAGATAAACATGTGTGAGGCTCTAGAGTCAAACAAGATCGATGCGTCCACGCCATTAACTGGGAAGGTACCGGTGAGGATAGTGCCGCTCTTGTCGGCTTCTGCCTCATTACACACATTCAGTGTACCTCTCGTTCCGAGTGCACAACCTAATTTATTTGGCAAACTTATAAGCACAACGGTAACAACACGGTTTGTATACTCATGAAATTAACACTGCTTTATTTATTAACATTACTCCTTACACCATAAGTTGGTTTACATTGTCGACATAGCTAATATATAGCATGCTTAACATACAACTGGCTTTACACATTACAGGGTTATACATGGCTTCAAAATTGCCTAAAGGTCAAATTCAAACGTCCGGGTTTCATGTGTGTGGCATTGATTACTGTCGGAGGTGCCGTATTCAGCTTGATCTTCTTGATACCGTGATATAGCATCCTCGACTGCCCACCCATGATCAATACATCACCTGACTTCAACAACAACTTCTTTGCGAGATCAGCACGCTTCTGCTCGCCATACATAAACACTGCGGTATCACCAATGGACCAAGACACCACGGGTACTCCCTTACTCAAAGACTCGGGTGTTTCGTCCTTATCTTGGTGTAAACCTAACCGTTCACCTTTCTGGTAGAAGTTCACAATGCACAAATCCGCTTCAACACTCAGAATTGGATCCGATTCAACTCGCTAAGCAATTCCCACGGCATGGTTAACGACCACAAGGAACTTCTCAGGTATCCTCGGTACTGTTGCTCCATCTTTCGCTCGCATGTCTTGATATGTCTTGGTGTAAGGATTCCAGTCCTTACCCATGCATATCATCTTCAACTTCATTTTTGATCCACTCGGGTACTCGGGTGTGTAGAAACCTCCAGGTGCTGCTCCTAGCTCGTCGCATCGCCGGATGATGTGGACTTGTGCTTCGGATGTCAGCTATCCATTTAATAATATCATACCTGGCTGGATACCCTGACATTGCTCCATCGGGAATTCGGTGATGCTGATGGTGGTTTCTTCCGGGTTTGGTGTGGGAGGGATTGGATAACAAATATTGAAGGTTCCTAAGGTTTAGAATTACCTAACTTAGGTGAATTATACATTATACTTTAACTCATTAATCATGTAGTTGTACATTTAGACTTGCTAACACTCATGCATGAAATGCGGTAAGCAATCAATTATTTCACTCAACAGTTTAAGTAGTACCTGATCTAGAAGAGGGTCCAGCTCCCTTAGACCGATCTACCATATTTAGGGTGGCCTTGCCAGCTCCCGACCCTTTCCCCTTCTGGGAGTTAGTGTTCCCCTGATCCGAGGATGGCTGATAAGCCACAAACTTATCATATTTTATGTACTAGATTTAGGATTATATATATCTAAATAAGGTTGAATAGTTAATATTTATGTTATATTACGTATTAAAGTGTATTATTTGTTCAGTCTTATGTTTTTATATGTTTTTCATGCAAGGAAACACTTTTGACCAAAATACCAGACATAAGGCCGGTTAACTCCTGCTCGGCACAAGCATGGAGCAGAAAGAGGTGCTATGCCGGGTACATCCTAGCCGGCACAAGTAAAAGGTTGCCTCAGTTCACCAGAAGTTAGCAGTACATGAAGAGGTGCATTTTGATGAAGAGATGCCTTTTGATGAAGAGGTGTCTTTTGATGAAGAGGTGTCATTTGATGAAGAGATGCATTTTGATGAAGAGGTGTCTTTTGATGAAGAGGTGTCCTTTGATGAACAGGTGCCTTTTGATGAAGAGGTGTCTCTCAGCAAAAAGGTGTCTTTTGGTGAAAAGGTGTCTCATAGTGAAAAGGTGTCTTATGGCGAAGAGGTGTCTTTTAGTTGGAAAGATGTCTTTTGGATGAGAAGACACTATGGAAAGACATCATTTGGTGATGTGTCTTTCCATACCAATACAACTAGGGTAAAAGGTATCTTTTTGCTAAAGACATGTCTTGAAGGTATATCTTTATGGAAATACATCATTTATGATATGTCTTTCCATAGAATCACTTCCAACACCTATAAATACCCTACACATGTGGTCATTTGAAAACACACTTCAACATCCATATACACTCCATTCATTACTCCATTTCCGCCTCCATTCCATGTGTTGGTGTCCAAGGAAGTTTTGCCCAATCATCCACGCGAAGAGAAGGAATCTCCTTTGGGTTAAGGCTATGGCCATTTCCTTAGTCCTTCTGTGTTTTCTTCTTGCATTTGGTGTAGATGGTTGAGTAGGAATTCTTTGTCTTCTCTGGTTAGAAATGGTTCTCTTTGTAAACACACTATGTTTATTCAATAAAAGATATAAGTCAACTTGGAATTTTGTGGTTATTGCAATTAAGAATGAAGTTGCTCCTTCTTCCAAGTACTTCAATTCTGACCTTGGTAAGGCAGAAAGGTTGAGGAATTCCAAGTGGTCTTTTTATTTGTCTTTTATAACTTAAAGGATGAAATTCAAGATTTAGAATTAACCATGTTATTCTCCCCTTTTCGGTTCGTTGATTACCTAGACATTGTTAGTTTTCGATAATGATTTGGGAGTACTTAGTTCGGCTTCGAACTGGAAGAGTAAATTGACATTTTGAGCATGCTGGATGGCATACCGGGTGCAAAACGTCTGGCACATTCAAGGTTCTTGTCTTTGCGTGCGCATCTTGTCCGGCATAATATCCGGCAGTCTCAGAAGTTGGCTAAATTCTTGATTTATTCTTTTCTTTGATGATCATTAGTGTTTTTATGACGTTGCCATTTCGAATCTTTGGCAGATCATTATAAATACCATTTTAGATTAGGTTTTAGGTAGTTTTTCTTAATTTGTACTTACACACTTACTTTTCCCCCATGTTATGAATAGGCTTTTGCCCGGATTAGGACTAGTTTTCTATAAGTCTCTTGGGTACGATTCTCTCGGTCGTAAATATATTTACACTATACTTCGACCGGGTTTTTATTTGCTACCTGTAGTAGAGTTGTAGGATTAGTTTATTATTTTATTCTTTTTGTATATAGTTTTTCCCTACAAATTTCCGTTTAGCAAATTGGCGCCGCTGCCGGGGAACGAACCCGGGTCACCCGCGTGACAGGCGGTAATACTTACCACTATACAAAAATAAAGGATTTTCAAAACCTATCAAAAACTCTTGGGCTATTTTGAATAAGGGATTTGTAATCTCTCCTTTTTCCGGTTTCCATCATTTAGCTCTATTTTTCAAGAGTTTCTGAATGTGGCCAAGACATTCATCGATGGTTTTTATATTCAGCCCTATTTTTCAAGGGTTTCTGAATCAACCATGATTTTTTTTTCTGCATTGAAGAACGGGGAATTTATGAGAAAAATAAAAGGAAAAACTCTCGTTTCTTGCTTTTATTCTGAGACACTTTATGCAACCTCAAGGAATATAATGCTTTTCCTTTGGAAGAAGATTTTTTTCTTTCTTTTTCTTCTTTTTCTTTCTTTCTTTTTTTCCACAAAAACCCTATTTAAGATTTTTCACAATTTGAAAAGAAAATAAACAAATACCCAGAAGTACATAAAGGAAAGAATTAGGAGAAAGATCATGTACTGTTAAATAAAAAGAATCAAAAAGTTAAAAACATGAATCTACGAGTCATTAGAAAGCTTACCTCTTGAGAGAACAAGCATTTATTCATTCCTAATCTTATCTCAATCAAAAACATGCAAAAAGTTTAGTAAAACATTGATGAAACTCATAACTTATTATATCAAATATACTAGTGATTTATTTTGTATATAAAAATATAAAACTAAAATATATTTATTAAGGGGGGACCCTGCCCTACACTTAGCAGGAACATTGTCCCCAATGTTCAAAAGAAAAATAAAGAAATAAGGAAAGGAAGTGACCCCACTGTGGTGAAAGAAGACCAGATGCGTGGGGCTGCCCTACACTTAGCCTTCGGCTACTTGGCCGAGTGATCAGAGATCTCGATAGAAACGAAGATCGATCTCGCATACTCCTGTTGATCAATTTAGTGTTGGAGACGGGAGTTGACCAAGTGATAGTTGAGCAAAAAGTTGCAGCATTTGCAACTGCATCGACTTATGCTCCATGCGAATGGTCGATGTCTCTGCAAGTTCTGCTTCCTCAGGTAGTATAAAATCTGGTGAGGAAGAGAGTTTATTGCCATTCGTCTGCGGTATTTGATTATTTGTGTAGGGAGTGTGCTTGAAGTGCATTCACCTAATTTACTTTGAAGGAGTAGCACACAAAATATTAATTGAACGAAGTATAGTATAAAGAGTAATAAAATAGAAATGTTATGAAACTAAAAGAAAAGAAAATAAATCATATTGAACATGCCGGACAGAGTGCCGGGCGTGGCATATCCGGCAATGGACTTCTTCCATTAATGCCGGATTGGTTTTACCCGGCATCCTGCCCGGTTTGTTCAACTCGAAAAGAAAATAACAAAAAAATCAAAATGAGAGAAGGGATGGATAAAACGAGATACTTGCAAAAAAAATAAAAAGATATTTACATAATTAAATTTGCGAAAATGAAAAGAAATAACAAAATTGGGCATGCCGGACGTGGTGCCGGTGTGCAGCGCCCGGCATTGGACTTCCTCCAAGATTGTGGGTAGATTTTACCCGACTTTACGCTCGGCGTGTTCAAACTTGAAAAAAGAGAAATAATAAAATGGAAAAGGGAAGGTAAAGATAAAATAGTGCAATAGGAAGGAATATTTACAACAACTCTAAAATTGAAGATAAAATGTAAAATAAAAAGTTGAGATTGAATATGCCGGATTGTAAGCCGGGTGAATCCGGTCCGGCTTAGGACTTCCTCCATGATGTCGGACGTGTTCTACCCGGCATCGTGCACGGCATACTCAACATAGTGAACAAAAAAAACAATGAATAAAATAATTAAAGAATAAAATCTTTGAATGTGTCGGGCACTAGATATCCGGCCTGGCACCCGGCATATTCAACCGAGCAAAAATATGTACAATTTTGAATCAATAAATCAAAGAATAAAGAATAGGGCGTTTTACCGAATTTAGGACTTGGACTAATTCCAAGTCCCCTGCAATGGCGCCAATTTGCTAACAGGAAATTTGTAGGGAAAAACTATATATACAAAAAGAATAAAATAATAAACTAATCCTACAACTCTACTACGGGTAGCAAATAAAAACCCGGTCGGAGTATAGTGTAAATATATTACGACCGAGAGAATCGTACCCAAGGGACTTATAGAAAACTAGTCCTAATCCGGGCAAAAGCCTATTCTATAACATGGGGGAAAAGTAAGTGTGTAAGTACAAATTAAGAAAAACTACCTAAAACCTAATCTAAAATGGTATTTATAATGATCTGCCCAAGATTCGAAATGACAACGTCATAAAAACACTAATGATCATTAAAGAAAATAATAAATCAAGAATTTAGCCAACTTCTGAGACTGCCGGATATTATGCCGAACAAGATGCGCACGACAAAGACAAGAACCTTGAATGTGCCGGACGTTTTGCACCCAGCATGCCATCCGACATGCTCAAAATGTCAATTTACTCTTCCAGTTCGAAGCCGAACTAAGTACTCCCAAATCATTATCGAAAACTAACAATATCTAGGTAATCAACGAACCGAAAAGGGGAGGAGAATATAAAGTTATAAAAGACAAATAAAAAGACCACTTGGAGTTCCTCAACCTTTCTGCCTTACCAAGGTCAGAATTGAAGTACTTTGAAGAAGGAGCAACTTCATTCCTAATTGTAATAACCACAAAATTCCATGTTGACTTATATCTTTTATTGAATAAACATAGTGCGTTTACAAAGAGAACCATTTCTAACCAAGGACAAAGAATTTCTACTCAACCATCTACACCAAATGCAAGAAGAAAACACAGAAGGACTAAGGAAATGGCCATAGCCTTAACCCAAAGGAGATTCCTTCTCTTCGCGTGGATGATCGGGCAAAACTTCCTTGGACACCACCAACACATGGAATGGAGGCGGAAATGGAGTAATGAATGGAGTGTATATGGATGTTGAAGTGTGTTTTCAAATGACCACATGGGTAGGGTATTTATAGGTGTTGGAAGTGATTCTATGGAAAGACATATCATAAATGATGTCTTTCCATAAAGATACACCTTCAAGACATGTCTTTAGCAAAAAGATACCTTTTACCCTAGTTGTATTGGTATGGAAAGACATCACCAAATGATGTTTCCATAGTGTCTTCTCATCCAAAAGACATCTTTCCAACTAAAAGACACCTCTTCACCATAAGACACCTTTTCACCATGAAAAACCTTTTCACCAAAAGACACCTTTTTGCTAAGAGACACCTCATCATCAAAAGACACCTGTTCATCAAAGGACACCTCTTCATCAAAAGACACCTCTTCATCAAAGGACACATCTTCATCAAAAGACACCTCTTCATCAAAAGGCATCTCTTCATCAAAAGACACCTCTTCATCAAAAGACACCTCTTCATCAAAAGGCATCTCATCAAAAGGCACCTCTTCATGTACTGCTAACTTCTGGTGAACTAAGGCAACCTTTTACTTGTGCCGGCTAGGATGTACCCGACAACATACCCGGTATAGCACCTCTTTCTGCTCCACGCTTGTGCAGTGCAGGAATTAACCGGCCTTAGTTTGGCATTTTGGTCAAAAGTGTTTCCTTGCATGAAAAACATATAAAAACATAAGACTGAACAAATAATACACTTTAATACATAATATAACATAAATATTAACTACTCAACCTTATTTAGATAAATATAATCCTAAATCTAGTACATAAAATATGATAAGTTTGCGGCTTATCAAGGCCCTACACTTAACTTTTGCTAGTCCTCGAGCAAAATTAGATTAGAAAGGAATAAATACTTATGCACAAAACAGATAGACTATAGAATGACAATTAGATAAATATTCTCAACTATATGACTCTATTTCACAAGTATCACTTAATCATCCTTATCCATCAGAAACATACTAATGGGTACAAAAATAAGGATTTTCAAAACCTATCAAAAACTTCGGGCTATTTTGAATAAGGGATTTGTAATCTCTCCTTTTTCCGGTTTCCATCATTCAGCTCAATTTTCAAGAGTTTCTGAATGTGGCCAAGACACTCATCGATGGTTTTTACCTCCTTAATAAATATTTTTATTTTATATTTTTTATTTATATAGAAATAATCACAATATTTGATATAATAGTTATGAGTTTCATCAATGTTTTACTAAACTTTTTGCATGTTTTGATTGAGATAAGATTAGGAATGAATAAATGCTTGTTCTCTCAAGAGGTAAGCTTTCTAATGACTCGTAGATTCATGTTTTTAACTTTTTATTCTTTTTATTTAACATGAGTACATGATCTTTCTCCTAATTCTTTCCTTTATGTACTTCTGGGTATTTGTTTCTTTTCTTTTCAAATTGTGAAAAATCTTAAATAGGGTTTTTGTGGAAAAAATAAAGAAAGAAGAAGAAGAAAAAGAAAGAAAAAAATCTTCTTCCAAAGGAAAAGCATTATATTCCTTGAGGTTGCATAAAGTGCCTCAGAATAAAAGCAAAAAACGAGAGTTTTTTCTTTTATTTTTCTCCTAAATTCCCCGTTCTTCAATGCAGAAAAAAATCATGGTTGATTCAGAAACCCTTGCGAAATAGGGCTGAATATAAAAACCATCGATGAGTGTCTTGGCCACATTCAGAAACTCTTGAAAAATAGAGCTGAATGATGGAAACCGGAAAAAGGAGAGATTACAAATCCCTTATTCAAAATAGCCCAAGAGTTTTTGATAGGTTTTGAAAATCCTTTATTTTTGTACCCATTAGTATGTTTCTGATGGATAAGGATGATTAAGTGATACTTGTGAAATAGAGTCATATAGTTGAGAATATTTATCTAATTGTCATTCTAAAGTCTATCTGTTTTGTGCATAAGTATTTATTCCTTTCTAATCTAATTTTGCTCGAGGACTAGCAAAAGGTAAGTGTAGGGCCTTGATAAGCCACAAACTTATCATATTTTATGTACTATATATAGGATTATATTTATCTAAATAAGGTTGAGTAGTTAATATTTATGTTATATTATGTATTAAAGTGTATTATTTGTTCAGTCTTATGTTTTTATATGTTTTTCATGCAAGGGAACACTTTTGACCAAAATGCCGGACATAAGGCCGGTTAACTCCCGCACGGCACAAGCGTGGAGCAGAAAGAGGTGCTATGTCGGGTATGTTGCCGGGTACATCCTAGCCGGCACAAGTAAAAGGTTGCCTCAGTTCACCAGAAGTTAGCAGTACATGAAGAGGTGCCTTTTGATGAAGAGATGCCTTTTGATGAAGAAGTGTCTTTTGATGAAGAGGTGTCTTTTGATGAAGATATGCCTTTTGATGAAGAGGTGTCTTTTGATGAAGAGGTGTCCTTTGATGAACAGGTGTCTTTTGATAAAGAGGTGTCTCTTGGCAAAAAGGCGTCTTTTGGTGAAAAGGTGTCTCATGGTGAAAAGGTGTCTTATGGTGAAGAGGTGTCTTTTAGTTGGAAAGATGTCTTTTGGATGAGAAGACACTATAGAAAGACATCATTTGGTGATGTGTCTTTCCATACCAATACAACTAGGGTAAAAGGTATCTTTTTGCTAAAGACATGTCTTGAAGGTGTATCTTTATGGAAAGACATCATTTATGATATGTCTTTCCATAGAATCACTTCCAACACCTATAAATACCCTACCCATGTGGTCATTTGAAACACACACTTCAACATCCATATACACTCCATTCATTACTCCATTTCCGCCTTCATTCCATGTGTTGGTGTCCAAGGAAGTTTTGCCCGATCATCCACGCGAAGAGAAGGAATCTCCTTTGGGTTAAGGCTATGGCCATTTCCTTAGTCCTTCTATGTTTTCTTCTTGCATTTGGTGTAGATGGTTGAGTAGGAATTCTTTGTCTTCTCTGGTTAGAAATGGTTCTCTTTGTAAACGCACTATGTTTATTCAATAAAAGATATAAGTCAACTTGGAATTTTGTGGTTATTGCAATTAGGAATGAAGTTTCTCCTTCTTCCAAGTACTTCAATTCTGACCTTGGTAAGGCAGAAAGGTTGAGGAATTCCAAGTGGTCTTTTTATTTGTCTTTTATAAATTTATATTCTCCTCCCCTTTTCGGTTCGTTGATTACCTAGATATTGTTAGTTTTCGATAATGATTTGGGAGTACTTAGTTCGGCTTTGAACTGGAAGAGTAAATTGACATTTTGAGCATGTCGGATGGCATGCTGGGTGCAAAACGTCCGACACATTCAAGGTTCTTGTCTTTGTTGTGCGCATCTTGTCCGGCATAATATCCGGCAGTCTCAGAAGTTGGCTAAATTCTTGATTTCTTCTTTTCTTTAATGATCATTAGTGTTTTTATGACGTTGTCATTTCAAATCTTGGGCAGATCATTATAAATACCATTTTAGATTTGGTTTTAGGTAGTTTTACTTAATTTGTACTTACACACTTACTTTTCCCCCATGTTATAGAATAGGCTTTTGCCCGGATTAGGACTAGTTTTCTATAAGTCCCTTGGGTACGATTCTCTCGGTCGTAATATTTTTACACTATACTCCGACCGGGTTTTTATTTACTACCCGTAGTAGAGTTGTAGGATTAGTTTATTATTTTATTCTTTTTGTATATATAGTTTTTGTAACACCCCATCCAACAACAAACACATAACAACAATCTACAGCGGAAAAATATACTTCATCACATAGCTTAACTCGTTGGTGTTACACACCGTTAACCACCCACGTGGCTAACAAGGCTATTACATATACATTGTACCGGTCTGATGGACTAGATTCCCGACCAACTGTACATCACTATACTTTTTCATTAACAACCAACATACATAAGCCTTTCAACTGTACCGAGTATTTACAAACTGATGCCGGTAACAATTCCGGTCTTACTACACCTACTGTATATATACAATCTAAATGATTACCCATGTACAACGACTACCCCGTCCTACTCTCGAACGGCTTCCAGCTCTTTGTACCTGAAATAGGAGAAGAAGAGAAAGGGTGGCCCCCAAGGGGCTCAGCACCTTTGCTGGTATGGTAATCCCGCAGCCCACATGCTACCGGGCCACGCACAACTAATTGTCGTCTTAGCATGCGGTTGATTATATTTAAATCATGCATGCAACTGTAAACACACAACACATAACATTTCGCCTCAATGGGCTCAACAAACGGATAATACATCCTTATTTGATAAGTCACTCACGGTATTCATTATCCCTAGAGAGTGTTTCTCCTCTAATGGAGCTACTTCCTTAATAGACGACACTTACCCATTAATCGGGTTATCCTTAAACGCCTCTTATCACAAACTGGGATTCATATCCATGATCCACATACTCCACATTTTACAACATACAACATACACTACATAACAACACCTTTCACGTTACAACGTGCACATAACAACATCGCAATAGAAATTGCATTACATCAACAACACATAACATAACGGGAGCGGTTCTCTTAGGAGCCGACCCAAACATTGTTAATTCACTAGTGAGCCTAGAGAATAATGTCACCCTCATGATAGGCTCGTTATACAACACTCATTACCGTCCTAATAGTCGGACGAGTAACTTAAGTTAAGGTGGTTCGGGTTTTGTGACCCGAACACACCACACAAACACATGTTCCCCCTAAACCGATCATAAGTCAGAATAGCTAAGCTTTGGAGTAAGCTAATGGGAGATCATAACCCGTGAGGGAAACAACCATAACAGAGAGAAGGGTAAGGCTAAGAAGGATACCCACTCCCAAACAACGCGGACCGGCCTAACCGGATTCCTCACCACTGTTAGTACATACTTACTTTTAGATATTAGTTAGAACCCACTATGGAGTCTATCACATCTACGCACCATACAGTATTACAACTGGGTTAAACATACAAGGGAGATCCCTACATTCACACACATATATCACACAGTTAACACACGCATAGCCGTGGTTAGAACGTGCCATGGTTCGGGTCGTTTAATCCGAATACCGAACTCTCATGTGATCCTAGACTCAGTTAACTAAGGTTAACACTTCCGAGGTTAAATGGTATCGGAGTTGAACACGCCACATAAATGAATTACTGTAAACTCATTACATGTTTAATCTTACAACGTGGCAAACATACAGAAAAACACATTGGCATACAAGCCGGTGTAATCCGGTAGGACACAGGCTACAAGAAAACCATACCTGTCACCGGAGTCCACTCTATTATGTCCACTTATGTTCCTCGAGCAACTCTCGAACAACTGATAACATTACATGTACTTTTATTAACATCGGGGTAACATGATTGTTTAAGGTCTAATGCTCATAACATATCCCCGTTAACTAGTTAAATGACTTCACATTTTAATTTGTTTTACTTTTACATTTTAATACAACTTTTCCCCCACTATATTGTCATTATAACTCACTTAACATGTCCTCAACAATCGTATAACATCATTACTTAATAATCCCCATCATCCTATAACCTTAAACAATGTTTTTGGTCCGACCGACCTTACCGACCGACCTTACACAAGGTCGGTCCATTCCATAACATATTACCGTCAAAATTTCTACTCCGACCGACCTTGCAAGTTCGGTCCACAAGGTCAGTCTATTCCCGAGAGTTTATTCCCCTTTGTAAACTCAGACCCGACCGAACTTGGCAAGTCTGGTCCCAAGTTCGGTCGATTCCAGGGACTCAATCCGTACCCAAAATACAAGCCCGACCGACCTTGCAAGTCCGGTCCATTCCAGAAACTCTTCCCGGTAGTGTAAACTGAGCTCGACCGACCTTATAGGTCCGGTCCCAAGGTCGGTCGGCTCCAGACCTTTGTTTCTACATTCCCATTTGACTCCAAACTTCACCTCATAGTGCCCTAGTATGTTCTAACCACATTTGGCACTTCAAACCCATCTTTAGCCATGTACTAAACTCCTTAAACCACACACCAAAACCATCTTATCATTCACAAATTTCTTACAAAATTCCTAGCACTTGGAATGTTTCCTCCTTAAGATTTCTAAGTGGTATTTCACCTATAATGACCACTATACCAAGGTGTTTCCCCTACACCTTAACATCATCTCTCAAACCTCTTTTCTTACTAACTAAATCTCCTTTTTCACATCTACCTAAACATCATTTCCTCCTTTTACATCAACATTCCTAAACCTTAAACAAACTTCTCCAAGACTTTAATACATACTTTCTTCCCTAGTCAAGCACTTGTTCATTTTTAACACTTCCTAGTTCACCAAAACTCATTTATAACACTTAGAACTTCTTATACCTTTTTCCAAATTTTGCCATAGCTTCTCTTGTATATTCTCACATCCAAACACTTAGGTTTTTACCTTACTTCATTCAAGAACACCTAAGTCCATCAAGAACTTTCTCACACACAACACTTCACCAAATTCACACTACATCACAATATAGTGCATAAACTTAAATTGCTTGGCACTTAGGCCCTTAAATTGCATAAACCTTAAATACTGAATTTCCCACATAAATAATGCCTTGACCTGCAAATACACCCAACAATACATATGCCCTTTAATAATCTCCATAAACATTTTACTAGGTCATTCACCTTTGGCTCCTTAGGTATTTTATTAAGCAAATCAAGCTCATTTTCCTAAGGCATTTAAACTACATTGAGATAGTTTGTTTACCTCTTTTCCCTCACAACTTCTTTCTTGTTTTCTTGTAAAACCGGTAAGGATGTTTGGTTGTTTGTCAACTTCTAAACAATGTACAAATAATAGAATGAGTATTCAAGCATTATGCTTCATCTCATTGTAAACCCTAGGTTATATATATTGTCTTAACACATTAAGGTAATTGTTTTACCTTGGAATTGGAAGAGAGCTTGAATAAGTATCAAGAGAGGACTCCACCAAGCCCTTGAATGATTGGAATGTAGCTAGAACAAAGCAAGGTAAGTACACCATTAATGGTGATTTTCGGTCAACATAAAAACATGGAGGAAACATGGATTTTCTTTGAGTTTCCTTACCTTGAAGCAAAGGAGAACAACAAGGTGTGAAAATATGAGCTCAAACTCCTTCAATGGTGAATCTCCATGGCACCAAAATTAAGTTCTTGAAGATTTGAAAAGAGGGAAATGAGGAGCTTGATCTAACTAAGACAAGGTAGTCTTGAACTTGATTTTGGAGCATGGTGTCATAAGTTACAAGTGAAAGAAGATGAAGAATGAGATGGTGCTGTAGCAAACCGATGGAGAGAGGAGGAAGAAGATGGCAAACCGTGGGAAATGAAAGGAAAGAAGAGAATGAGGTGAGAGTGTTCACTTTATTAAGATATTTTACATATAAAGCAAATAGTACTTTACTTTACTCACTTTCCTTTCCTTTAATTGATTTGTGAATGGTGATGACTCACCCTACAAAAACCGGCCCCCATAATCATAATGAGGGTGTTTTGGTCTTTGTTGACCATTAACATAACTTATAATATCATATGTTACAAACTAGCTTATAATAGTTACTATTCACTAAAACAAGGCACTTAGATGTGAAATTTTTGATTTAACATTGATATAGACCTCCAAATGTGATACTAAGTAGTACACATATTAATTAAAGAGTAATGATGAACATTTATCCACTCAAAACCCATTTACAAGACAATTTTTCAAAAACGTGCTTTAAGACTCCTTAAAGCACGTTTTGTGTTTTAACTTGGTTTTCTTTGGTAATTGATTTAATATGTTCATTAACATATTTATAAGGTATATGTATGCCCATTAGGTCTTATACAAATTTATCCCATGCTTAGAGCACATTTTTGCTCTTATTGACTTTAAGGTATTTTCTTGTGTTTTGTTTGGTTTAGCTATCTACCAAAGTTTCCTAAGGACTTAATTAGCCTTATAAAATCATAATTGAATATTATTAAGTCTTGGTAGGCTCTTTGGGTCCTAACCAAGTTCACTCCGAGCTTAGAGCATGTTTTTGCTCAAGCTGTGTCTTAGTGCTTTATTGCATTTTACTATGGTTTAAATTGTTCACTGATGTTTCTAAGGCACTTTTTAGCCTTTACATACCCTAGTTTAAATGTTTAACAACATATCAAGGTTTGGGGTATTTCAATCTACCCCCCTTAAAAGAACTTCGTCCTCGAAGTTCACACTTCCCACACATTATTTGGATTAAAACACGGGATCACTTGGAAATAAACTTCCATAACCAAACATATTTTACATCACAACCTCGGACTTAATGGTCCGGGTAACACATTCACATCCATACATAACATAACATATTCACATGATAACCTCGGACTCAATGGTCCGGGTATCTTAACAACATTTACACATACATAACAACCCTTAGACTCTCTGGTCTTGGGTAACATAACAACATTTAGACACATAGGTCTTGATAACATAACAGCCTTTAGACACATAGGTCTATGTAACACAACAACATTTAGACTCATAGGTCATGATATCATACACTTTTGGAACTCGAGGTCAAAATAATATTTATTACACATACCACACAACATGTCTTGGCATGTATGGCAACCAAAATATCTTTTATATACACTGTGATCCCGCAGAACCCGGTCGCGATGGACACCTTCCGTCCCCGTTCCTTTGGGAGATCAAAACAATCACTTAAATTTAAAATTTTTCCTTGTGAGGTTAAGTAAGAGAACTTTAATTATGTAAAGTATCTGTCGACGTTTTTATAAATACCAATTCAAAATCCTTTTGAAAACACATACAACTCCAAGCCCAACTTATGCTCCCTGCTTCTTTTCCTAGCGTGGTTATTTGTGACCACTTATAGGGAGCTTCAAGAATCATCCAACCCTGATGTGATCAGCATCGGTGTTGAACTATCCTTCCACCCCAATTTGTGTTCGGCTTCCCTTGATCTCATGAAAATCAAATTTCACCTCCCACTTCAATTTCAAGCATCAGGTAAATCACTAATTTCCAATTTTCTATCTTTTTAATCATTCTAATCATGATCATACATCTCCAAGGGATAGAACTTCGTCTATCAGTTATTTCCATTCACTTTAATGTTGTTACCTAGGGAATCTTATTCTCACTAGGTTCTATGTCAGTTTCATACCCTTTCATGAATCACTATATAGTATATATATACACATACATTTTATCAAAATACCACACACAGTTTCACATTTATACACTGTCGGGGTTTTTGTTCCCCGGGAGTTTCTCTACTCCCCACACTTGTACCATCACACACAACTGTTAATAAATCAACACACTTATCACAATGGTATTCGCATCTTCTGTGCGCAATTACCACAATTAAACCATGAATGAATGTGTATGTTTACGTAACACACACACCAATCATCAAAACAATTATTTTGTGCTATGCACAATATAAGTCACATACACTACGTACACTTGTACGGTAATACACACTAAGTGGTTTTGCGCTCTACCCCCCTTAAAAGGGATTACGCCCACGTAATCAATCACTAAACATTGGCTTAAGATGTTCTGCCGTCGTGGAGTGTTTTAACTTCCACGCGGTCTATTATACAATGTATCTGATTAGAGGATCTTAACCATATTGGCGGTTTAGTTCCTAAACCAAGAATTCTCATTGGAGTTTGCTTTAACTCTTAACTGGTTTTGGTTCTGGCCTGTGAGGCTTTTAGGCATTAATAATTAGCCATTCACTCATGTTCACCATGTACATTCAACACTTGAATCTCTGACTCACTAGTTTCTGCTGCGAAACTCTAATAACTGTAGAGCTTAATTTGCCCCATTTGTTATTCTTACTGTATTGTACATCCCCAATTGTCACCTTCATCTTGGTAACAATGGTTTCTCGACCGTCGCGTGGTATCTCTTACCGTTAGCGAACTCGGTGAGTTACAAACTTCTATCCACTTCTCTAATAACTTACTGCGTAAACTGCTATGTATTTCACAATGATTGATTTGTTTCCTTCCGACTTACTGTCAGTTGAGGTTGAGCTACTACCTAGTGTGTAGTGCTCTCTCAGCTATTTCCCACACTTGAGGTATATTCCATACCGATATCTAGTATTCCGTGTTACTGCAGTCACTTGTTGCTAATCATGCCTCCACATTTGGTTCTGTACACGTATTCTTCATTGGTGCGGCCTTGCATTTCCTATGCATCGGCCATTATAACATTATTCCTCCACAACATGTTTCCAATTCCTAGGTATCCCACTTGATCATTACTGCGCAAGTGCAATACCAAAACACTCAGTCATACAGAGTGCAGAGGCGTAAACTCTTGACAGCAAATCTCTCATGCGATTCGCAACGGAATTCACACTGTGTTTCATTGAGATTCTGATCTCGTAATACTGGCCACTGGCTTACTGCCTAGTTTGTTTGGTATCACTTACTATGCATCTCCACTGAGTTTAACTCATAACTGGTCTTATCTGCCACATTATTATTCAACAACACTTATACAACGGTCGCTTACTGCGCACCGTGCTTATTGTATAACACTAACTTGCATGGTATTTACTGTCACATTAACTTCCATACATATACTTACATCATTCATATTATGGTTCATCATTCATTTGGATGACTACTGAATGCTCCTTGAGCATTGATCATTCGAGTCACAAGCCGGCATTATTCAGCTCGGTGCTTCACTTTATACACACATACTACTAAGCTAACTGCTCTCAAATAATAATAATATTGTCCATCCTTAACATATTTCTTGAGCTTGGTTCACATAACTACCGCTCCAGCGGTTTCACAGTATCGAGAGGTATCCCCACTCTTAATGCAGTGGTTCGTTTACCACTTTATTCACTTATACAACGTAAACTTCTACAATCAATCTAATTTACGTAACACATTTTATTTGTGGCTTATAGCCTTACTGCTTCGAGCTCTGTCCATTGTGGACGGTTCACACACATTTATTTGTCCGTACAACATTACATGGTTAGAGGTTGTATTGGGCTCCATGACAGGGTCGTTGCATCACATTTCCTTTCATGGGATGCCCCTTAGGATTGTCAGTCCGTCTCCTGACAACTTATGTCTAAACTGGGTGTTAGTTTCAACCCTTGTGCTTCTATCATGTGATTTCGTGCAACACTTGTTGATGCGAACACCCTTCAAGGATGGCTCCTGGGTGTTGCTAAGTTGTGCCATTACCTCAGGTTCGCACTTATTGGTATACTCAATTAGCCACGCCGTTTGCGTTCTTAACTGGCTTATTATCTTCTCCTGTGAAGATCAACATTTCCCGGTAGTGTAGGTACTCATTCTGGGAGTTTCATCTCGTTCGTTGCACACTAATGTGTCCACATTAGGCATCTGCTTGCCATATACAGGCTGGGTCATCATTCCAGCTATCATGTTCATCCCTGAGGATCCTTAAGACGTATACAATGTCTTTACATTACAGTTAGTGCACTTCGCACCTCCTGACTCTTAAACATTTCCTTGAAAGGAATTCACTAATTCCTTTAGTCTCGTTAACTTAACTGAGTTCCTTTACTTCAACCGTTCATTGTAATCCTTAGCTCTTGTTTGACTTACACTGCTGACCATAGAACGGAGCCGACTACTTCCCGTGTTCCGGACTCTACTCGTATACATATATGGGGTATCATGCTGATACATTGCTACTTACCCAACTAACCCATAAGTAGGTCTGTCAGGCCCATAAGCTCCTATCGGAGTGCGGTCGTCCCACATTACAGTTGGTACACTCGTAGTGTCCGTCACACGCCTAGGTGAAGTATTCTGTTTCCAACTCCCTTATATTGTCCCGTGACAATATGCGTTCCGTGCTTCCCGAACTTAATCGAGGGAAAGTTTATCCACTGTTGTATTCTTATCAACTGCCCTTGGTTTTACTGGTTTGGTTTAGAAGAAGGTTAGAAAGAAGTATTGGTTTGAAAGAAAATTTGGTTTTGAAAAGAAAAGAGTTTGAACAAATCTGGGTTTGAAAGAAAAATTCTCGTGGTTTTACAATGCCTTCTTGCCTTAACCAAATCTAGCTTCTTGCTGACTGGTGTACTTCTAATTACAGAGGTTAGGCTATCAAGCCTTTCCACGGTTATGACGATCTCACTTGACTTCGTGGTACTTTACTAAGTACTTTGTATTTGTTAAAAATTTTTCCCGAACAGCCCTGTTATAGCAGCACTTGCTATGGCAAGTGCGCCATGCTAACTGGCTATCGGTTTAACTCATACCGGTTGTGGTATAGTTCTCACCCGCACTGTTATCAGTGGCCTTGTTGGTCCTCACTGATCTTACTGTCTTGATAATAACTCCCCTAGGTGGCTTCTCACTGTCTTCACATGATAATCATTAACTAGGGTGTTTCCTATTCTGGAGACCCCTTTTCTTTTGTATGTTTCCTCTTCGTAGCCCGTCCCACGCATTTGTCGTGGTTACTGAGATTTGTCTCTGTTTGGGCGCTACGTTGTAGTTTCTTTGTCGGTTGGTATACCATTGGTGTATCATTTAACAACTGTAGTCCCGTAGACACTCGTCTCGGGTTTCATTACTGCACTTCTTGTCTGTTGCACGTCGGTGCGTTGCAAGCTGGTTATTCTCGACTGCTCGGCATGTCGACCCAGGTTGCCGGAAATTCTATTCTCTTATACACAAAATGCTTCATCCTTCGCTATTTAATGCGGCTAACCTTGTTCAGATGGGAACCGTCTCCGGGATTCCCACTCTTCGGGATCTACCGTATGACTGGTTCTCCGTACTCACAGTGGTACTTAATAACAGCCATATCGGTATTCCCGAGTAAGAGAGGACTGTCATCTCTCTGGCGTTCTTTCCCCAAGTTATAAAACAGGGTTTGTGGAGGGCGGGTTGGTCACTGTAGGTTCCCAGTACACACTGGTTACTCCTAACTAGCGTATCTCTCACGCTATCACACAACCTTTAACCCAAAGTACTAAAATCCTAACTCGGTACTTCCTAAGCTCGGTAAATCAGTCATCAGAGCGATACTTTGCTCTGATACCACTTTTTGTAACACCCCATCCAACAACAAACACATAACAACAATCTGCAGCGGAAAATATACTTCATCACATAGCTTAACTCGTTGGTGTTACGCGCCGTTAACCACCCACGTGGCTAACAAGGCTATTACATTACATTGTACCGGTCTGATGGACTAGATTCCCGAGCAACTGTACATCACTATACTTTTTCATTAACAACCAACATACATAAGCCTTCCAACTGTATCGAGTATTTACAAACTGATGCCGGTAACAATTTCGGTCTTACTACACCTACTGTATATATACAATCTAAATGATTACCCATATACAACGACTACCCCGTCCTACTCTCGAACGGCTTCCAGCTCTGTGTACCTGAAATAGGAGAAGAAGAGAAAGGGTGGCCCCCAAGGGGCTCAGCACCTTTGCTGGTATGGTAATCCCGCAGCCCACATGCTACCGGGCCACGCACAACTAATTGTCGTCTTAGCATGCGGTTGATTATATTTAAATCATGCATGCAACTGTAAACACACAACACATAACATTTCGCCTCAATGGGCTCAACAAACGGATAATACATCCTTATTTGATAAGTCACTCACGGTATTCATTATCCCTAGAGAGTGTTTCTCCTCTAATGGAGCTACTTCCTTAATAGACGACACTTACCCATTAATCGGGTTATCCTTAAACGCCTCTTATCACAAACTGGGATTCATATCCATGATCCACATACTCCACATTTTACAACATACACTACATAACAACACCTTTCACATTACAACGTGCACATAACAACATCGCAATAGAAATTGCATTACATCAACAACACATAACATAACGGAGCGGTTCTCTTAGGAGCCGACCCAAACATTGTTAATTCACTGGTGAGCCTAGAGAATAATGTCACCCTCATGATAGGCTCGTTATACAAAACTC
Organism: Limonium bicolor; assembly: GCA_023374045.1. Classification (NCBI taxonomy): domain Eukaryota; kingdom Viridiplantae; phylum Streptophyta; class Magnoliopsida; order Caryophyllales; family Plumbaginaceae; genus Limonium; species Limonium bicolor. The sequence goes on along the minus strand of CM041781.1, from coordinate 29,701,335 downwards.
ATTACCGTCCTAATAGTCGGACGAGTAACTTAAGTTAAGGTGGTTCGGGTTTTATGACCCGAACACACCACGTAAACACATGTTCCCCCTAAACCGATCATAAGTCAGAATAGCTAAGCTTTGGAGTAAGCTAATGGGAGATCATAACCCGTGAGGGAAACAACCATAATAGAGAGAAGGGTAAGGCTAAGAAGGATACCCACTCCCAAACAACGCGCGACCGGCCTAACCGGATTCCTCACCACTGTTAGTACATACTTACTTTTAGATATTAGTTAGAACCCCACTATGGAGTCTATCACATCTACGCACCATACAGTATTACAACTGGGTTAAACATACAAGGGAGATCCCTACATTCACACACATATATCACACAGTTAACACACGCATAGCCGTGGTTAGAACGTGCCATGGTTCGGGTCGTTTAATCCGAATACCGAACTCTCATGTGATCCTAGACTCAGTTAACTAAGGTTAACACTTCCGAGGTTAAATGGTATCGGAGTTGAACACGCCACATAAATGAATTACTGTAAACTCATTACATGTTTAATCTTACAACGTGGTAAACATACAGAAAAACACATTGGCATACAAGCCGGTGTAATCCGGTAGGACACAGGCTGCAAGAAAACCCTACCTGTCACCGAAGTCCACTCTATTATGTCCACTTATGTTCCTCGAGCAACTCTCGAACAACTGATAACATTACATGTACTTTTATTAACATCGGGGTAACATGATTGTTTAAGGTCTAATGCTCATAACATATCCCCGTTAACTAGTTAAATGACTTCACATTTTAATTTGTTTTACTTTTACATTTTAATACAACTTTTCCCCCACTATATTGTCATTATAACTCACTTAACATGTCCTCAACAATCTTATAACATCATTACTTAATAATCCCCATCATCCAATAACCTTAAACAATGTTTTTGGTCCGACCGACCTTACCGACCGACCTTACACAAGGTCGGTCCATTCCAGAACATATTACCGTCAAAATTTCTACTCCGACCGACCTTGCAAGTTCGGTCCACAAGGTCGGTCTATTCCTGAGAGTTTCTTCCCCTTTGTAAACTCAGGCCCGACCGAACTTGGCAAGTCCGGTCCCAAGTTCGGTCGATTCCAGGGACTCAATCCGTACCCAAAATACAAGCCCGACCGACCTTGCAAGTCTGGTCCCCAAGGTCGGTCCATTCCAGAAACTCTTCCCGGCAGTGTAAACTGAGCTCGACCGACCTTACAGGTCCGATCCCAAGGTCGGTCGGCTCCAGACCTTTGTTTCTACATTCCCATTTGACTCCAAACTTCACCTCATAGTGCCCTAGTATGTTCTAACCACATTTGGCACTTCAAACCCATCTTTAGCCATGTACTAAACTCCTTAAATCACACACCAAAACCATCTTATCATTCACAAATTTCTTACAAAATTCCTAGCACTTGGAATGTTTCCTCCTTAAGATTTCTAAGTGGTATTTCACCTATAATGACCACTATACCAAGGTGTTTCCCCTACACCTTAACATCATCTCTCAAACCTCTTTTCTTACTAACTAAATCTCCTTTTTCATATCTACCTAAACATCATTTCCTCCTTTTACATCAACATTCCTAAACCTTAAACAAACTTCTCCAAGACTTTAATACATACTTTCTTCCCTAGTCAAGCACTTGTTCATTTTTAACACTTCCTAGTTCACCAAAACTCATTTATAACACTTAGAACTTCTTATACCTTTTTCCAAATTTTGCCATAGCTTCTCTTGTATATTCTCACATCCAAACACTTAGGTTTTTACCTTACTTCATTCAAGAACACCTAAGTCCATCAAGAACTTTCTCACACACAACACTTCACCAAATTCACACTACATCACAATATAGTGCATAAACTTAAATTGCTTGGCACTTAGGCCCTTAAATTGCATAAACCTTAAACACTGAATTTCCCACATAAATAATGCCTTGACCTGCAAATACACCCAACAATACATATGCCCTTTAATAATCTCCATAAGAACATTTTACTAGGTCATTCACCTTTGGCTCCTTAGGTATTTTATTAAGCAAATCAAGCTCATTTTTCTAAGGCATTTAAACTACATTGAGATAGTTTGTTTACCTCTTTTCCCTTACAACTTCTTTCTTGTTTCCTTGTAAAACCGATAAGGATGTTTGGTTGTTTGTCAACTTCTAAACAATGTACAAATAATAGAATGAGTATTCAAGCATTATGCTTCATCTCATTGTAAACCTTAGGTTATATATATTGTCTTAACACATTAAGGTAATTGTTTTACCTTGGAATTGGAAGAGAGCTTGAATAAGTATCAAGAGAGGACTCCACCAAGCCCTTTAATGATTGGGATGTAGCTAGAACAAAGCAACGTAAGTACACCATTAATGGTGATTTTCGGTCAACATAAAAACATGGAGGAAACATGGATTTTCTTTGAGTTTCCTTACCTTGAAGCAAAGGAGAACAACAAGGTGTGAAAATATGAGCTCAAACTCCTTCAATGGTGAATCTCCATGGCACCAAAATTGAGTTCTTGAAGATTTGAAAAGAGGGAAATGAGGAGCATGATCTAACTAAGACAAAGGTAGTCTTGAACTTGATTTTGGAGCATGGTGTCATAAGTTACAAGTGAAAGAAGATGAAGAATGAGATGGTGGTGTAGCAAACCGATGGAGAGAGGAGGAAGAAGATGGCAAACCGTGGGAAATGAAAGGAAAGAAGAGAATGAGGTGAGAGTGTTCACTTTGTTAAGATATTTTACATATAAAGCAAATAGTACTTTACTTTACTCACTTTCCTTTCCTTTAATTTATTTGTGAATGGTGATGACTCACCCTACAAAAACCGGCCCCCATAATCATAATGAGGGTGTTTTGGTCTTTGTTGACCATTAACATAACTTATAATATCATATGTTACAAACTAGCTTATAATAGTTACTATTCACTAAAACAAGGCACTTAGATGTGAAATTTTTGATTTCCCATTGATATAGACCTCCAAATGTGATACTAAGTAGTACACATATTAATTAAAGAGTAATGATGGACATTTAGCCACTCAAAACCCATTTACAAGATAAATTTTCAAAAACGTGCTTTAAGACTCCTTAAAGCATGTTTTGTGTTTTAACTTGTTTTCAAACTTGGTTTTCTTTGGTAATTGATTTAATATGTTCATTAACATATTTATAAGGTATAGGTATGACCATTAGGTCTTATACAAATTTATCCCAAGCTTAGAGCACATTTTTGCTCTTATTGACTTTAAGGTATTTTCTTGTGTTTTGTTTGGTTTAGCTATCTACCAAAGTTTCCTAAGGACTTAATTATCCTTATAAAATCATAATTGAATATTATTAAGTCTTGGTAGGCTCTTTGGGTCCTAACCAAGTTCACTCCGAGCTTAGAGCATGTTTTTGCTCAAGCTGTGTCTTAGTGCTTTATTGCATTTTACTATGGTTTAAATTGTTCACTGATGTTTCTAAGGCACTTTTTAGCCTTTACATACCCTAGTTTAAATGTTTAACAACATATCAAGGTTTGGGGTATTTCAGTTTTTCCCTACAAATTTCCGTTTAGCAATGGCTGACTAGTCGTCTTCGGGCCTTCGGTGGTCGTGGCAGCCTTTCCCTTCCATTGCCCCTTAGGCGTGTAGTTTCTGCCGTTGGGGTTCTGGAAGCACTCAAAGTCTCGGTGCCCCATCTTCTTGCAGTGGTAGCACTGCACGTCATTCCCCTTGCAGTCCTTACCGGGGTGGTCTCCGTTGCACCGCCTATAGTAGTAGTGGCGCTCAGGTCCAGATCCCGTACTGGCTGCTATCACTTTACACAATTAATACACACTTCACAACTTGATAACACACATTTAAATTTGGTACCCGGAATTAAGTAGTTACCCTTGGGCGGGTGAGAGCGTAGGGGCTTAGCCGCATAGGCATAAGTGAGCTGCAAAGGCTCCTCAGCAGTGGTGGTCTGGGCTTGGCCCTTGCCGCTCTGTTGCTGGCCTTTCTGGGACTGGGGGTAAGGTTTGTTCTTCTTTCCTCCCCCGTACCCTTGCGTGTTTTGGCCCTCGCTCGAAGCCTTGCGCTTATGCGCGTTCTCCTCGTCCCTCAGTTGGACGGTGATTTCGACCTTAGCAGCGGCATGATAGCACTCATATAGTTTAGGGTGTTAGTTATGCCCCGCAAATCATACTCACATTCACACTTACTCATTGCATACACTTATTCACATCAAGCGGTATTTTAATTATCTGCAAGGTGGTATATTCAGCTGGCCCCATTCAGTAGCGTAGGTGGTGGCTGAGTACGTTGTAGAAACGGTTTACCAGAACCCGGTTTGAGTAACCCAGGTCTAGTAGCAGGTGGATAAGGTCAGTGAAGGCGGTATAGTATTCATCAACCGACATCTTGTCCCCTTGCCTCAGACTGTTCAACTCAAGGCGCTTAGCCTCTTGTACATGCACCGGGTAGTACTTGGCTCGCAGCAGAGCCGTGTACTCCTCCATCCAAAAGCGGGATCCGCGATTCTGTCTTCCCGTACCAGCGTCCACCAACTCCTTGCCGAACCCTTCAGATAGTAAGCGGCAAGACGAACCTTGGCACCAGCAGGAACATCCAAGGTTTCGTAGGTGGTCTCCAATTCGGAGATGTACGCCTCCAGCTTACTAGGGTCGGTCTCCCCTTGAAAAGACGGTGGTCTCAGATCTGCCAATGCCTTGACCCAGTTGGTATTGCGCGGCTGTGGCTGTGGCTGAACCTCGGGCTGCTGCCCTTGCTGCATCGCAGCGACAAGCTGAGGTACCATCTAGGCTACGGCGGCCGCCACTGCGTCGGCCATTACTTGTGTCGTAGGGTTATCCCCCGGTTCTCCTGTACCTCGCCCGCGGCCTCTTCCTCGTGGTCGACCTGACATCTGAATTCACATGAATATTCATTAGCATTGTGCTTACAAACTTATCGGTTCCAACGGCTGTAACACCTTTCCGATAACAAGGTATCTCCACACTTAGTTAGTGGTTAACCTTTCCACAACTGCTCACTCAGGTAACTATGGTTAGATTTCCTAACTCGGTATGTTCCTAAGCTCGGTATTCCGGTCATCAGAGCGATACTTCGCTCTGATACCACTTTTTGTAACACCCCAACTTAAAACTTAACAATAAACGGTAACTGTAGCGGAAATTCGTAACTTAGACATTAACTAAAACGGGTCGGTGTTACACGTCGTTAGCCACCCACGTGGCTAACAAGGCTAAATACGCACAAATGTATCGGTCTGATGGACACAAACTCCCGAGCAATAGGTACTAACATCCACATACATATAAACCAACAATACCGAGTGTATATATATACAAACCATCACTGTAATCCTGACGCTACCAAAATAAATGACCACGGGAGCACAGGCGCATCCCGGGTCCATCATCCAAAAGCTAACAAGAGTATTTCATTACACATAGAATCTAAAGCCACTCTGCTTCCTCGATCCTCATCCTGCAAAATAAAATATGGTGCCCCAAAGGGGCTCAGCAACCCTTGGCTGGTATGATTAACGTGCAGCCCGTTGGCTATCGGGATACACGCAACTAATTGTCATGATAACATGGCATTTATTTAACATAGAACATACATAAACATAGCAACAAGCATTGCATGACAACAAACAACACACAACATAACGGGAACGTTTCTCTTTAGGAAATGAACCAAACATCAGTTAGCCAAACTTGGTAAGCCTAGAGAGTGATTTCATTCTCATGTTAAGCTTGTTACAAAACTCGATACGGTTCTGTTGGTCGAACGAATAACTTAACCCAAAGATGTGTCAGATATAGTGATCCAATAACACCGTACATATAATCCCCCTAGCCCGATCAAAAGTTAGGTAGGTAAGCCTTGGTTAGGCTTGCGGGTGATTGTAATCCAAGAAGGAAAAACAACCATAACACAAAGAGGGTCGAATCTGATTCAGATATCGACTCCCATACATACAGGCGTGACCGGAAGTACCAGATTCCTCACCCCCCGGTTATAGTCTTGTTAGAAGTCCCATTATTGGAACTTAACTCATTAAATCACAATGTAAGTGTTTAGGCCCAGTTAGGCACACAAGGGAGATGGGATACACTTTAACAACACAAACCACAACTAACTCATATATAGCCGTAGTTAGAACGTTCCTTAAGTTGAAACGTTAAAATCGAGTACCGCTCTCTTACGTATCCTATTTTGGTTAACTAACGGGTTAGCACGTATTCGAGGTTAACGGTACCGGTACACACACGCCACAATAATAACAATGACTGTAAACTCATTTCATATTTTAAGTCTTACAAAAGTCATAAACATTCAGAAAACAAACAAACACACAAGCCGGTGTAAACCGGTAGCAGAAGGACTGCAAGAAAACCATACCTTGGTCCCTGCTGCGTTCGAGTTCCAACGAATGCAGCTCCTATACATAATTAATAACGTCGGTTAATTACCTTATTTAACTTCCGATTTACTAAGTGCTTTACATGATTACATGGCATGTTTTTACACTAAAACTTACACTTGATTATCCTCATTATACCCACTAGGGTTTACTACTTAAGCCACATTTTCCTTTCTGTTTTTTTTTAACAAGGCCGACCGACCTTGCAAGGTAGGTCCCAAGGTTGGTCGGAACCAGAACACTTTGCCGTTAGAAAATTTTACCCCGACCGACCTTGCCAAGGTTGGTCCCAAGGATGGTCCATTCCAGAAACATTCCCGTTTGTAAATTTTAAGCCCGGCCGACCTTGCTAAGGTTGGTCTAAGTCAGAGAGCTTCCTGGATGGGTATTTTAGGCCTGGCCGACCTTGCTAAGGTCGGTCCTAAGGTAGGTCGAAGTCAGAAACTTGTTTCCAATTGCTTGTTTCACTCCAAACCTCACCATACATGTCCTAGTATGTTCTAACATCATTTTGGCACCTTAACCCACTCTTAAACCAACCACTAAACTCATTAATTCACCCACCATCAAAGTCCTTAACCATTACTCAAGTTCTTACTAAATTCTTAACACTTAGAACATTTTTCCTTACACAACCAACTTGTAATTTTGTCTAAGGCTTCAACTAACCAAAGTATTCCTTCACAACATGATAACCACTCTTAAAGCATTATTTTGCATCACAATCATCCCCTTTACACAAACTTCTCAAGTCTTTCCCACAAGTTCATGCTTAAACCTTCACAAGGCATTATACCTCTCTTGTTTACCAAAATTTTCACAAAGCTTAACCACACTCCCACCATGACTTTGGTGTATCTAAAATCACCCTTTTTGATCTCTAAACCTCCAAGACAATGCCTAAGTCATTTTAACACTTAAGAACACCTTAATTCCCTTTCTTTCACCAAGTTAACACTTAGTTATTCCTAGCACTTTCAAGGTCACCAAACTTCACATAAACACTTAGAACTCCTTGTATATTAACCAAATTTTGGCATGGCTTATCTCGTACATTATCACACCAAAACACATAGTTTTTCATCTTTAAACAATCCAAGACATTCCTCTTCATAAAAAATGTTCTTTACACACAAACTCACCCAAACTACACTACATCACAATATAGTGCATAATTTAAATTGCTTGGCACTTAGGCCCTTAAATAACATGGCTCTTAGGCCCTTAAATTGCATTAATCTTAAACACTGAATCTCCCACATATTAAATGCCTTTAACCTGCAATTACACACAACATCACATATGCCCTTAATAACCTCCTTGTGGGTATTACACTAACTCATTTCCCTTTGGCTCTTTATGTTGTTTTACAAGGCAATTTAAGCTCATTTTTCTAAGGCACAAAACTACATTAAGATAGGTCATTTACCTCTTCCTCTTAAGACTTTCTTTCTTGATTTTCCTTGTTCTTTCTTGATTGAAATCGGCAAGGAGCTTGATCACTTGTCAATCTTCTAACCAACACATAAGTAATGTTAATTACTAATCTTAAAATATAAACTATTTAAACATAAACTTTATTTAACTACAAGTTTACTCTACATTAATAACTGAGTTGAATTAAAGTAAGCTACAATTGATCCATCTTTAACTCTATGAACTTTCATGATCTTGATTTTGCTTTATCTAATATGATTTACATCTTTATTATAACATTGTAATCTGACATTATCAGTCATTAATCCTAAAACTGTTTCCTATTTTTAACTTAAACTCATGAATAATAGGTTTACATAGTGTTTAAACTAAAATGGATGTTTACCTAATTGCAGAGAGCTTGATTAAGTAGCAAGAGAGGATCCTCCTAGTCCTTTGGAGTTGAAATGAAGCTAATAAAAGAGAGGGAGGCACCATCAAGAGGTGTCTCTCAGACAAAATAAGAGGAAACATGAACTTTCTTTGTTTTCTTACCTTGAGCAAAGAGATTGACAAGGTGTAAAAAGATGAGTTTTTCCTCCTTCAATGGGGATTCTTCATGGCACCGAAATGGAGTTCTTGAAGATTTGAAAATACAAGATTGTAGAGCTTGCTCTAACTAGAAGAAAGGTAGTCTTGGAATTGAATTTGGAGCATGGAGCAAGAAGTTACAAGAGAATGAAGTTGGAGAAGTATGGTGTGCTGTAGCAAAACCGGTTGGAGAAGGGAGGATGGCGGATGAAGACGGTGGGAATGATAGGAATGAAGAGAATGAGGTGAGAGGGTACTCTTTTACAAGATATTTAAGTAAAAGTAAATAGTTAACTTACTTTATCAAGTCTTCCCTCCTTAATAAACTAGCCAAGTGTGATGACTCACACTTAAAACCGGCCCCTTCTTTAGTTAATAGGATATTTTATGGCATTTTTTGACCATTTAATTAAGCTTAGTTGACTTATGTTTAAACTAGCACTATTCACTAATTAGTGCACATATTTGTGAAATTTTTGATTTCCCATTGATTTAGGCTTCCTAATGTGATACTAAGTAGTACACATATTGATTAAAGAGTAATGATGGGCATTTAGCCACTCAAAACCCATTTCCAAGACAATTTTTCAAAAATGTGCTTTAAGACTCCTTAAAGCACATTTTGTGTTTTAACTTGTTTTCAAGCTTGTTTATCTTTAGTAATTGATTTAACATGTCCATTATCATGTTAATAAAGTCTTGGTAAGCTCTTTGAGTCTTAACCAAGGTTATCCCAAGCTTAGAGCATGTTTTTGCTTAAAATTGTCTTTATGGTACTTTATTGTGTTTTCTATGGTTTAAAATGTGTTCACTAATGTTTTGTATGGCACTTTTTAGCCTTAATATACCATAGTTTAATATTTAAACAACATATCAAGGTTCGGGGTATTTCAGCGAGCAAGACCAGAAAAAGTCATGTAAACTCCCGGAAGAGAATATTACAGACACCACGGGATTTCTACTCCTTATTATACATGCTCTTATTATTGTTAAATCCTTTTTATAAGAATTTTTTTAGGGGATTTATCACCCCCTAGAAATGATATATAAACTTTTCAAACATGCAATTTTTTTATAAAACCATTTTTTGATTTGTTTAAAACTAAGACCAGACAGTCTTGAGAAAGAAAAAGAAAGACATAACCCCATCAGAGAATGGGAGGGAATGCATTATGATATTACTTTACCCTTCAGGGGGACAATTCTGATATTTAATCGACGATCTCACCATCAATGCGATGGTAGAGTGTATTGAATCGACGATCTCACCATCAATGTGATGTTAGAGTGTATTGGATCGACGATCTCACCATCAATGTGATGGTAGAGTGTATTGAATCGACGATCTCACCATCAATGTGATGGTAGAGTGTACTGAATTGATGATCTCACCATCAATGTGATGGTATAGTGTATTGATCTGAAGATCCCACCATCTGAATGATAGGAGGGTGATAAGAGTATCCGACAATCCCACCATCTGAGTGATGGGAGGGTGATAAGAGTATTCGACTATATCCCCCCACCAATGTGGGAGGGTGTGTAAGCCCCGGGAAAAATGTTTGATCAAATTGAAAAAAATTTATTGCATTATTTTAAAAATAATAATAGTATCATTAAGCACTTTTGGGAAACCGGGTCACTCCAGGCAGCCCAAAAGACAGATGTCTTTCAATGTCAATATTTGAGTATGCAGGTCTAAAGGCTATTCAATCTTCTGGAGCAAATTTCAATGTTCTACTTCCGGAAGAAAAGCACTTGTGGGACTTCAGCCAGTTGTAACCAGTGGACTTTTTTATTACCTTTTGTATCGACTTTCTTTATAAGTTTATTTTTCCTTTGTGAGTCTAAAGAAAAAAGAACTTGTGGGACTAGGAGATAGGAGAAAGGAAAGAATACAAAGTATAAATTTTATCTTTTTTTTTATTTGTATAAGTTCCACTTTTTAGTGCTAAAAAGTAGAACTTGTGGGACTAATGTAATGGTATAAAGTATACCACGGGTAAAGGGCCATAGTTACTACCTGAAGGATTGCTACCTGAAGGATTGCTACCTGAGGATTGCTACCTATAGAATTGCTACCTGAAGGATTTTTGTGAAGAAATAGTCCAGTCCTATGCCACGTAGACAAGCAAGTTGAGTACTGGTTTTACCATCAAAAGTCTATAGATAGAGGAGTGTGGGCTCATTTGTAAAGGAGAAGAACACAAGTTAGAAGAGAGAGAAACATTGCAACGCTCTCCAGGATTGTATTAGTTCATTATTGAAGGATGAATAAATGTACTGTATCAGCAAGTGGGCGTAGGCTAAGTTGGCTGAACCACTATAAACCGTGTATCGATCTCTTATGCTGGTAATTGAGTGGGAAGGACACAATCTATTCCATTTTATACTCCACCTCATCTCTTCTTAGATAGTATGGAATTGAGAGCTTACATGGATTTTGAACCATCAAACATCATATGATTCAGCAAAAAACTAGAGGAAGATTACAAGTAGTGTTACCCTGAAAACCATCTATCTTTTCAAACCTTCTGAAACAGCAATGTTAGAAGCAATCTTGTTAAACTCTAAGAGCTTTATAGAATCAAAATTCATGTTAGGAAGTCATGAAAAGAAACAGTAATCAATTGTTGGTTCTCAAGAATGAAGGATTTACAAGTCTCCTCATGAAGTTAACGAAGGTCTCTAAAATAGGACAATTCTTGTTGAAGAATATGTTGTCTTCATGAAGTGATACCGTTCTTCCAGCTAAGGCATTTGTAGCTCATACAATTTAGATAGAATACAGTGTATGTTCTTTGCTGAAGACTTTGTTGTTAGTTGTTGTAGAACTTATGAGTCTCGTAGAGAGCAAGAGAGGAAAGGAATATTGTTTCATTGATAATTTGTATTGAGGGATTACAGATGTATTTATAATGCTAGACTGAAGTGTGTCAGAACATTACTAGTATGGGCTTTTATTACAAACATAATATTGGGCTTATAATACTTAAACTGGGATGCAGCCTATATGTGACTAATACCCTCCCGCGGACCCAATGTGTCACCGGTCAACGAAAATTGGGAATGAATTTTGAGAAAAGACGGCCTAGTCAAGGGTTTAGTGTATGTGCCGGTGAGCTACGAATTGTAAGGGATGAAGGTGATTTGAAGACTATTGTTCCGCACCCGCTCCCGAACGAAGAAAAAGTCGACTTCGACATGTTTAGACCTACTGTGCAAGATTGGTTTTTGGGCAAGGTATGTCGTTCCTTAGTTGTATCAATGCAAGACTGTTGTTTTGTGAAGACGAACCAAGTTTGACTAATAGCGGTGGCCATGGCTTTAAACCCGCCTCTGTACTAGACCAGACCACCGTCTTCTGCTTGCGAGAGCTCCAAGAGATTAGCTTATCTTTGAGATAAATGGCAAAGCCTGTAGTGGAGCAACGATTGAGGCAACTTCCAACCCAATCGGCGTCACTATAGACATGAAGGGAGCCAAGAGGAGTGGCTGGGAAAACAAACCCAAATCATTGGTAAGTCTGAGATATCGTAGAAGCCTTTTAATTGCTTTCCAATGACTCTCTCTAGGTGCATGCATGAATTGACTTATGTGATTGATAGCAAAATTGATATCTAACCGTGTGAATGCCATATATTGTAGACTCCCAACTAGGTTGTGAAGATGTGAGGGGTTAGAGTAAAGGGACTGGTGGGATCATCTAGGGTTTCTATGTCTGTCATTGGGTAAAATAGGGTTTAGTGGTGGGCATATTGTGACGGGATAGAATTTCAAATGATGTAGTGGGTCTGGGAAAGTTTTAGGCCAGAGGCATTCCTGGTGGGTGTAAGACCAAGGAAGTGATGAAGAGGGTCTAGGTCTTTAATGGGAAATTTAGTGGCTAGTTTGTGGATCAGAGAAGAAATAAGAGTTGTGAAACTCCCAATAGTAAGAATATCGTCCACATACATTAAAATATAAACGTTGGTAGTGTAGTGACTGTAGGTAAATAAAGAGTAATTAGCTTAAGAGGGTTGAAATCCAATATGGATGAGACAGGTACGAGCCTTGAAAACCACACCCTAGGGGATTGCTTATGGCCATAGAGT